>JARFJB010000762.1:5255000-5847500 GCA_036346205.1 Vesta saturnalis | reverse complement strand
GTGACGGGAGTTGGTCGTGTGATGTAGCAATCCGGCCCGCTAAGTTTACCTACCTCCTACCCGGTGTTTACTGAACGTACCGTGAGGGAGTTAACCCTTTTCAATTCTTGTGTATTATAGAAAGGATTCGACCATACCGGGAATTTTTGTGTTGTTCGTCGATTAATAGTAACATTTTCGTTTTCATTGAAGAGAAACAGTATTTATTTTAGTGCTTTTCTAATTTTTGGAGCAAAGTCTCGCTAAGCGGACTGTGCTATTCTGTTGTTTTGATAAATCTGCTTTGCATCGAGGCATCACAATACACCCACAGCTTGTTCAGATAGACAAACGGTTGCTACAGATATACCGCTACAAGAAATTTGGTGTATATAAATGACAAAGAACGTTGTGTAAATAATTTAATATTTGTGTAGATAAATTCAGGTAAAGCAGTTATTAAATCACCTGGTCTTTGCTTAAATATCTTCGCTATTAAAATTTGAGAACACAGGTTAAAAGAGTCGGTTAATTGATGGTGACGACAGAAAAGTTGCGGAATCCTGCAGGGCCATGTCGGTAAAAAGAGATTGAAGGTTCATTGTACTTTCCAATCAATTAATGAAAGGTAAATCGTACCAGAATTTGTCGTAATATTACACATTGAATGTTACTTTTTTAAATGTTTATTACTGTATACTAATATTTACACCTCGAATATTTGTCAAATTTATGTTTTCTAGGTTACCATTATACCGATAAGTTAGTAATTAAAATTAAGATGTAAAGTTAGATGATCTTGGGAATTCTGGACCTTGTAAGCTTCATCCCGGCGCTTACAATTAATATTTAAAATTTTGCATAAGGTAAGTCGCGCTTTACTTCTCTCCGGAAGTAAATTTAATTATTTGTGATTTTATAACACTGGTACAGGTACCTATGTTTTATATTTTATTATCAGTATAGATATGTGGAAAATGGTACAGAAGAGCGCGCCGAATTTTAAAATTTTCAAACATACGTAACTTCGTTTTTTTGAAATAGAATCCTACATTTTTTAATTCGTTTTTAAATTGTCTATCACACAACCGTTACATTCCCTATACCTAACTTTTACTGTTTTATTATTAACAATTTTTATTTATTTTCAATATCCGAGCCATTATCCACCAAATACAGACAGTGGATACCCTCTCTCTCTCTCTCTCTCTCTCTCTATATATATATATATATATATATATATATATATATATATATATTGTTAATGAACCTTGAGCGTATTATTTCGTTATTGCATGTAGGAATGCATGTATTAACATTATTTGCGATTCATATAAATTCAGAAGATAAAATATGTAACATTAAAAGCGGCTGCCTAAGTATAAACACTAAAACTGGGCCAACTTATAACATTAAAACAAAAGCGATGATGTAATAAACAAATTGTAATTGATCGAATGATGTTAATTAATATAACAAATTACCAAATAATAATCGCTACTGCCGTCGGCTCAATCGGAAGATGAAGATAAGGGAGAGTTCTAATATACTGAGTAGTTAACCTACCTGAAATGCTACTTGCTTCCCATCTGCTTGGTTATTTTCACTTATACTTAATTAATAAGAAAAATGTGTAATGTAAATAAAAACAATAAAATGATACTTCGGGCACCAAGCTATTTTTAAATATACGATACGTTATTGGAACAGCTAAACCAAGTTTGTTAATAATAATACAACATTAATCAAAATAAAAATAAAATAACGATATACTTAAGTTTATTCAATATCTGATTGAAAAGGTAAAAAAATCAGAAGTCTTATACTATTCTAAAATTATATAAAAACATTACTTTGAACGTTCGGTACATCAACTGTAACTGGTAACTATGAAGCAGAATGGTGAACTTGGTGAGGTCAATGTCTTGCTTATTTATCCTTAATATATTGTGTCCACAAATTTATTGAATTTCTTTGAAGTTTAATTCGCCAAATTTATTTATAAAAGTATGTAGAACTTGCGTTGTAAAATGTAATTCAAGTAAAAATTGCCATTTAAACCAGAAAAATAATAGAATAATAAATCACTGACTTATACGTGCCATTAAAAATAATTATTATAAAAATGCCATATAAAAGTATGCATTAAAAAAATATGAGTAAAATAATTGCAAAATAAGTGAAATAGGAGTGCAAACTAAGTGCCTAAAAAACAAACAAATGCTTTAGTTTTAAATATAATGAATTAGAAAATAACTTACCATCACAATCTGATGGCACCAAATATAAAAAAATTAGGTAAAAATCATGCTTACTGCTGTAACATTCAGCATTAAGTGAATTAAAAAAAGCTTTCAGAATAACTCAAATGAGTATTCTCCCTAAAAGTTTTCACGCGTTGCGCGGATACAATAATATAAATCCAATTTTTTAAGAAAGGGAACTATAACTATTTATGTAATATTACACCCAAAAGATATGTTCTGGGAAATGCAAATTAAATTGCCTTTCTCAATTCTACATATTAATAATTAAAAACTTTTCTAATATTACGCCAAATAAATGAACGATTCTTAAATTAATGTACTTTCTAACACAACCACAAAAAAAGGTTGTTACGAATAGCTTCTATTACGTTCTTGTGGCTAATTGTTTTAAGAGTAAATCTTGAGTTACATGACCTTGCAGTGATGACTATTTCTCTATTGCTGGTCTTCTAGCATGTCATTTTGTTTTGATTCCGGGCAAATATATTGAAGCTTAAACAGGAAGCGCCGGACCGAGACTTTCATTTTACCAGTTCACTGGTTTATGCGACGTAAGGTAAGCAAGCTTTTTGTTTGTTTTGAACGTTTCTGTGGAATACTCGCATTTGTGTTCTTAAATCCCGATGTTTTCGATTATAAACAAACTGGCGCCCTTGGGTTTTTGACTTTCCCCTATTGTGACAGGTTTCACGAATTATCCTACTTGCAAATTAATATTGCCTTTAGTATGTTGCACTTAACAACTTTAACTCTCCTTCTATACATGCAACTGCGGGTGTGCCCCAAGGGTCTAATCTGGGACCACTACTGTTTGTTATTTTTGTAAATGATCTAACTGATATATCGCGCTGTCATTGCTTGATGATGATCTTAGAATGTATTCAACGGTAAATAATTCTAATGAATTATTACTTCAAAAAAGTGTATCAATTTATTGTCATAACGGTGTAATAAGAATTTTATAACACTGTATGTGAATAAGTGTAATGTAATTACATACATTAGTCGAGTTAATGCAGTCATAGTCAGTTATTCGATTAATTCAATTTTAATACAAAAGTGCAAATTAGTAAAAGGTTTAGGTGTGACATACGACACTAAATTTAGCTTTTTCGACCACATAAGTCAAGTATGCCGCTCCGCCAACCGTTCTCTGGGCTTTATTGTTCGTAACAGTAAACAAATTTTGAATCAATTAGCGCTACAATTACTATACTTTCATTTAGTTCGATCGAATCGTAAATTGTATGACTTCTCTCAACATAATTGTATTGACTGCCCGCAGCTTCTAAGTTACATCCTTTTTCATGTTCGTCCTTCTTACCGGAAATCAAAAACTTTTCAATATTGTATTCCTCAAACAGACTTAGAGTTTGAATCTCCCATTGTTATTGTTTATCACAACCTTAATTGTATTAGTCATAAATATGATATACAATTCTAATCCTCCGTATTAAACGTTAACACTAGCATTAATAATTGTTTTATATTAATATGTTGTTTAACTGTTACTATGGAAACTTCATTTAGTTTGTTGCACTACGTAGTATCGCATTTTACTTACTGTCCTATTATTGGATTCATACCTGTTAGACACTAAATCTTATAGTTATTATTAAAGCTTATTACTATTATTATTATGGCCCCCTTCTTTTTCCTGTTACATCAGATTCTACTGCCAGTTTCTCCCGTAACAAAAAGTAAAGAAAACGATACAAGGGAGTTTGCAAGAGATGTAGCAAAGATTTAGCTTGTCTCTCCTTCGGAAATACTGAAGAATTCTTGGTAAAGCAGAGAAAAATCGGCCTTTGGATTAAAAAAAGACTCATAAGGGTGGTTGCCAATTTTCTTTACCTAAACTCAGTATACGGGTAGAAAAGGATGAGTATGAAAATTAATGTAACATAAACATAAACGATAAATGGCAGTAAATATGTAATTAAAAATTATTATTAATTTCATTAAATACATAGATAAAAAGTTTACTTCGAGTAGGATTTGAACCTACGACCTGTACTTTGCTAGAGTACCGCCCTAACCAACTTCGCCATCAAGGTTCAAGCCCCAATCGATGTAAATTTTGTCTTTATGTATGTAGAACTGATGTAATTCTAAATATAATGGGATTACATTCAAATTACTTATATTAATGGAATGTGAGCCTGCAATATCGCAAGGATTCACACATACCAAAGCAACTTGACTAATATTTATAATAATAAATGGCAGATTTGGATTTCAAGTCAGTTCTGGAAAATCAGGAGATCAAGAGTTTACAGTCAAAGGGGGGATCATCAACAGGTTATTGAGAATAAATAATTCGAATAATGAAGACGGGTATGGGCAATTAAGTGAAGAAGCATGCTGAAACAAAGGATTACAAATTGTATTCGTAGAATTAAGTAATAAATTAGGAAAATTCAATTCACGGGCAGAAGAAAGGATTGTACGATTATTACGTACCTCTCTTTCTCTGGAGAATAATAGCAAGTCGCAAATGAGGGTGTCTTACTTGGGCTGCGAGGACGTGGCCGAACCACCTATCGAATAATCTGAATTTGTACTATTTAGGTAATTACTCTTAAATTAGTCTGTTGCTTATACTTCTTTTAAATTCTATTCAGGGTGTGTGTAACTTTGGAGTCGGGTATCGGTGACTCCGGAAATACGCCAGATTAGTGTTAAATTGTAAGTGTGCTTGATCACCTGGTGACCGTTATCCCCTAGGTTGCATAATGTATCTCTCATTAACTTGTCTGGTCGGGTGAGGTATTGTGCGTAAACATAGCAAAGATAAATGGAGATACCATTTGCGTAGTTGTAAGGATTTTAAAATTATTATAACCAACATCCGTATAAGAATAGTTTTACCCTTAAATACTTCACAGTTTCAGGTCTGGAAGATCCTTATGAATGTTTTATAACTTTACCTTTTTCAAAGTTCAAACGTTCGCAGCACATTGTATTACGACTGGGCTTCTACAAGTGGTTTATGCACAAGATTAATTACACTGTTCCTTCTGGTAGCCATGAATTATTCACTGATGAAGTTGTATTTCTCGATACGAAATTAGTAGTTTTGCAATAACCATTTATGATTTATGATTTTTAAGAACAGTTTTACATAGGTCCATTCGTTTTACCAATAGGTTCATCTGAACTATACAATTACCGATTTCAGTGAAATCTTCCTTATTGTATGGGCCGCTTTCAGCCTGGTAAAGGGTAGGCTTTGCGAACGGTGGTAATTACGTACACTATAGTTTGTAACTCCGGAAATTTTGAGAGAAAGGTTACGGTACGATGAACAGGTGGAGGTAGTCCCCAATCTTGACCACCAAGTCTTACGACTTGAATAGCTTAGCCTTCTTGTTTTGAGTACACCCTAATTCTGTAGTTTTTACGGTAAGCCAGTTGGGCTGAAGAAAAGCTCAGGACCCGTTTTGTAAGTTGCTACCAAGTAATTAGAAATACTCCTGGGATATCTTCAAAGGTGCAAGAATGTATAAGAAGAAGATAAGCATGGAATTATGTATTTCTGCTGTAGCAAGTTTAATTCAATTTTCTCAAAAAGTGGTAGAGAAATAACTAAAAACTAAAAAAAATAGTGAATCCTCAATAACCTGTATCTCAAAGATAAAGCAATATAGTACAAATCGTTATAAGAGACTTTAGTGATATAATAGTGAAACATCACGTGTTTCACCTGTACATTTTTACAATTTAATTAAATTACTACTCGTTGCGTCTAATACGTTTATCTTGTCTGGTTTTACCGTGACCTTCCCATTTAGGCTGAAGGTGTGCCGGCAATTTTCAAAACTGCTCAGGAATATTAAATCTATCAAATACCTTGTTATCGAGCGCCCTAATATCCAATTCTACCATTATCGATTGTGAAAACTATTGTCAGTTTTATATTATATATTTAAAATGATGGACTATATTGAAACCAATTAAAAAAACCAAAAATAAAGCGTTATCTAGAAACAGACATACAATGTTTCTTGCCATTACTTTTTTTCATTTTATAAGTTTTACACTTTTTTAACAAAAAAAAAGAAATGTAAGCTGCAATGTAATAAGTACTACAAACGTAAATAACTTCGTAAACTGAAAATAATTGAAAGCGAACATAAAGTTCCACTTTTGTTCGTAAAATGTGTTTAAAATAAAATACAAATTGTTTAAAAAGGAATCTTTGGCTCCTTAGAAAACTTTGGAACAGAACGACTTAATGTTAAATCGTCTTTGCGACTATCGGTATATCAAATATAATAAAAATTTAATGTATATTGACTTTTGCATTCTGAAACAAAACTTTTACTAACGGTCTATAGCAAATATTGCTATTGTAAATTAAAATTGATTAGTTTCATACCTAAGTGTTATCTAAATTGTACAATGCATTTTTATTGCCTTTTCTATGGTATATGTTAGAAAAATGGTTCTTCTAATAGAAAAAATGTGTATTTTAAATAATTACCTTTATAGGTATGTTAAACTCAAGTACTAAATCATTCCAAAGCGGTAAGGTTTTTTTACTGTATGCGCTACGCAATATTAATTCAGGCCATTTTCGCTAGAATCTGTAAATGTTTGATATATAATCGTTTTTTTGGTATGTATGGTATGTGAGTGCGTGCGTGCGTACCTTAGTGCGCATGTGTCTGTGTGTACGTGTGTGTGTCTGTGTGTCTGTGTGTCTGTGTGTCTGTGTGTCTGTGTGTCTGTGTGTCTGTGTGTCTGTGTGTCTGTGTGTCTGTGTGTCTGTGTGTCTGTGTGTCTGTGTGTCTGTGTGTCTGTGTGTCTGTGTGTCTGTGTGTCTGTGTGTCTGTGTGTCTGTGTGTCTGTGTGTCTGTGTGTCTTGTGTGTGTCTGTGTGTCTGTGTGTCTGTGTGTCTGTGTGTCTGTGTGTCTGTGTGTCTGTGTGTCTGTGTGTCTGTGTGTCTGTGTGTCTGTGTGTCTGTGTGTCTGTGTGTCTGTGTGTCTGTGTGTCTGTGTGTCTGTGTGTCTGTGTGTCTGTGTGTCTGTGTGTGTCTGTGTGTGTCTGTGTGTGTCTGTGTGTGTCTGTGTGTGTCTGTGTGTGTCTGTGTGTGTGTGTGTGTGTGTGTGTGTGTGTGTGTGTGTGTGTGTGTGTGTGTGTGTGTGTGGTGGTGCGTGCGTGCGTGCGTGCGTGCGTGCGTGCGTGCGTGCGTGCGTGCGTACGTGGTGCGTGCGTGCGTGCGTGCGTGCGTGCTTGCGTGCGTGCGTGCGTGCGTGCGTGCGTGCGTGCGTGCGTGCGTGCGTGCGTGCGTGCGTGCGTGCGTGCGTGCGTGCGTGCGTGCGTGCGTGCGTGCGTGCGTGCGTGCGTGCGTGCGTGCGTGCGTGCGTGCGTGCGTGTGTGTGTGTGTATGTATCTGTGTTGTAAGGTTTTTTTGACGCATCGTATATATGCAGTGCTTTTGATAACGTGTGGAACGTATCTTGAATGTTGTAGAAAGAGTTTCATGTTAAAAGCATTAAATTTGGTTAAAAAATTATGTTTTGGGACAATTTTCATCGGGACCGCACTAGTAAGAGACTACTGGTCTTTTGCTATTGTGTATAAAAGAATTTGGATCAAAGAAATGGTTGTAGGCGTATGAGTGATTAAGATTATGATGTATTGATATTGTATTAACGTGCAGTAAGGAACATGTATTCAAGAATGAAGTTGCTAGAATGTGAGGTAGTTTCCTAAATTGTGCAGAAAGAGACATGGTCCACATGTGGAATTTGGAAGTTGAGATATACTCTGAACGTAGTATAGAGTGAATGTAATTGCAATTAATGGTTGTTTCGGAGAGTTGTAAGGTAATTTACAAAGTATTTTCTTAGATAGCTAGGTTGACCTTAGTTTCATTTTTTTATTTGTGAAATGGTAGTTTAGTAGCAGCGCATAGATAAGTGACTGCAATAGCCCTAATTTACTGTTAGTTACTGTAGTAGTCATTCTTAAACGACTCACATATTTAGATTATTATTATTATCTTTGTTCTCCTTATTTACATAATATCTCTAATTAACAATTTGGTTACGCAGCAAAGATCTTGAGATAAACAGTAGTTCTTTCTGACACTATATTGTGTAGGTACGCTTATTCTTATAACCACAAAGAGCTTTCGCATGGCCTGGTTCGTCGGCCCTTACATACAAATCATTTGTTTTAGTTATAGCTAGTCGTGAATAGCACCACCACGTTTTTTCCTGAAGAACTCTTTATCTGCAGCTTCACTATTTACCTCCATAGGTGAGTATTTTTCTTCATAAAGTACAGATTTGACGAACATATGGTAAGAAAATGAATTCGAGCATTAACTTTTTCAGAGTAAGACTAAAAAGTGCCCACTTGCTAATTCGATGAATGCATATGCTGAAGTACCCCTTCGAATATAAATGTGAATTTGTAATAGTAGCGTATAATTCGTCTTTTGATCTTCACTTTCACATACTAATGGTTTAGGGAACACCAAAGGAAAGAATACCAAATTCGGTGACTCATCTACTCATTATCGAAGTCCGCTTCTAACTATCCGTGGCTGAGTCTAATTTGTTGAATACTTTCGGGCGGAGAACTTGAAAATTCTTTGGAATTCCGTCGTACTTAAACCATGGTTGACGTTATCCCCAAAAGGGTTACCTCTTGAAGTGTAAAGCATGCGTTAAAAATGTCTGACACAGGTCACCAAAAGCAAGAATGGTAGAACGTAATTGCCTATTATTCCAACCCAAACTCTTACAAAAATTGCTTTAGCTTCTGCTCTTAGTGCGTGAAAACTTTTTTTTTTGCTTGATAACCAGGAAAATAACCATTAATGGTGTTATAAGATAAAATGCTTCAAACGTAAACAATGTCCATACTTAACATACAAATGGTGGATTTATTACCATTTTATTCTACAACCAAGTGCAATGGGCATATCACTGTGTAAAAAGTTTGTACACAAGATTTATGGTAAGGTAAATCTGATTATCCATGACCATTTTCATCATTTTGGCTAAATGAGTAAATCAAATAAATTTCTTATAACGTGTTAAACGTGCTTTATTTAGTTGAGCTTGTGTATATTTTGCAAGTGAGTAAAGCTTACAAAGCGATTTGCACAAACAACATTTATAAAAAATAGTAGGTGAGGCAGCTTCATACAGAAACAGGTATTGGCAGAGTTACACTTTAATGTGAGAATGTAAACTTTCACCATACAATCTAAACGTTTCGATAACACTTATAATTATCTACAGACGAAGATAACTGTAAAGTGTTACCGAAACGTTTAGATTGTATAACCTAAATGTACAAATCCACCATTAAAAACAAAAAACATAAGTATTTTAGGAATTACACTTTCTTTTCCGAAAACTATTAATTCCGGCGAAAATAAAACTAGCCGCGTAGTTATTTTAACTGAACGCCATTGGCACTTTTTCTAGCATCACTATTAATGACCCCTAAAATGGTTATACGTACTTAACATTTTGTTACTCTGTTGCTTTAATATGGTGTAATAGAATACTCAAAAGGAGATCGAAAAAATCTAGAACGTTGGGACTAGCTACATAAATTAATGATATGCAACTGAGCTTACATGAAATTTCCTATAAGTTATCCCTGAGCTATTAAAGAAATAACAAGGATGATAGTACGGCATTTTGAAGGGGAAAAATTATATACGACTATAATCGCTTAAATTATGAATAGTCCATAAATATGTATATGTTTTTGAACAGCAAATCAGTCACAAACCTTATGGAAAAAATAATATGACATAAACTGAAATATATAACTCTTGTACAAAGTCAAAAGTACAAAGTGTAAAAGCTCAGGGTTACATTTTAGCACAAATACAAAAAAAAAAAACAAACAGGAAATAAAACTTTATTCGACCGAAATATCAGTATGGTTTCCCATTGTGTAACACAGTCTTCACAAAAAAATAACTGTGTTGTTGACTCTCCATTATATATTTATCTTACTAACAGCCCCAATTGTAGTTATTTCGATTTAAAGCGAAATAAGTTACAGAATGCTAACAAAATAAGACAAATATACAACTTTTTTTGTATTTTCTTTAATAAGAGTAACGGTGTTATTAAAAGCTAAAAATAAATGACAGATAAAGTAAAAAAATTAAACAAAAATCAATCTTGTTTTGTATTCTTCATTGTTTCACACAAACCATTCCGTGGGTGGTTACCATTTACAGTTTAAAGGTTGCGGACGAACGATGTAAAACTACGATTATATAATAGTGGAAAAACATGTAGAACATATCAAGTATTTCTTTAACCGTGTATAATTAAGTCTACCTTCACATATGTTTCTTTGTACCAATGGTGCGTGCGCGTGTGTATTTTCGGCGCAGGTGTGGGTGTGCGTGTGGGTGTGGATGTGGATATGGCTGAGGGTGCGGGTGTGAGTGTGTGGTGTGGATGTTGCTGTAGGTGTAGGTATGGGTGGGTGTGGGTATGGGTGGGTGAGTGTGGGGTGTGGGTGTGCGTGTGCGTTTGCTTGTGAGTGTGAGTGTGCGTGTGCGTGTGACTGTGGTTATGCGTGCGTGTGAGCGTGATCTCGGGCATGGAATGGAGTGAGTATGAACATGAGTATGTAAGTAGGCTTTGGCGTGTGCGTGTATGTGATCCTGATGCCACGGTAACTTAGGAAGTGCGTATTCAATTTTAATAAAACTATACGGTTACTTTTAAAATATGTATTTCCATAAGTTTCCATTACATTTGCGAATAAAGATTTGATAGAAAGTAATAAACTCCTTTTTGTGAATATTTCGAAGAGTACTAACTAAGTGTATATAAAGTAAAAGACCATTTTAAAGGACAACTAACTTTCATATTTATAACAAATGTGTATGCACTTTTTAAAGATAATTCAGTTTCAGATAGGTTGAATGTATGTAAAATATGTTACTACATGCGCTTACGTGTGTATGTATAATTGATTTGATTTGATAAGTTATAAATATAAGTATCGTGACAGATCGTTGCCCATATTTGCTAACAAATAATGTGGTAACTTGCTCAAACGCTGAGGGGTCAGTTTTGATCGAACACCTGTAATACTCCAGCACGTATACAAAACAAGGAAAGGAAGGAAAGAGCATGAGAGAGGGCAACGCGACTAGCAAGACGTGCAGTTAGAGAGCATTTGGATACATGGGGACATCGAGGTCAATTGAAGGGTGAAACAGAGAAAGGAAAGAAATGTATATATGGAAAACAGGGAAATCCGTACATACAAGAAACAAAATGGTGGTCACATTGAACATTTATTATAATTTTAAGTGTTTATATTTCAGTTAATATGTTTTTCAGTTTCTTATGTATTCATAGCTTGCTTTGACCGACTAATGTTACTCTTCTTCAGTGTTATCAAGTAACAAAAATGAACAAACTTAAATATCTCCGAAACTATTAGAGATAGGTATAGAACATATTTAACAGAAATGAAAGCCGACTAATAGACGAAGACAAGGCATTAAAAAAATATAGGGTGTGCCATTTCAAAAAAATGAAGATATAGCATTTTCAAATTTATGTTATTGAATTAATTTTTGTGATCACCGTGTATATTGAAATCCAATTTTGACAATAGATTAAAGTAAGCTCATGTATGAATAAATTCTATACCAAAGATTATTTTTTTATCTTTAAAAATAACTGAGATATGCCTACTTGAATTACTACATAAAAATGTTTTTAGTTAACTTTGCAAATATCTCAAAAACTATACGATCTAGCTTGTAAGTAATTCTTATAAAAAAGATGCAAATTATAAGGAGAATCGAAAAATAATATAATATATAGGGTGTTCTACTTAAAAATCAAAAGTTCTAGATTGCACCGCTTTTATCTTACACCCTGTTGAAACCAAACTATTTTTAGATTATGCAGCTTATAAAAATAGACAACTTTCGTATTTAAACTTATCTTCTAAGTTTAAAGGCTAAGGAGCTATCGACCGAAAAAGCACCATTGGGACACCTGTATATATATATATATATATATATATATATATATATATATATATATATAATATATATATATATATATATATATATATATATATATATGTATATAAAATGAAACTTTATGCCAGGTTAAATAAATATTAGAACTAGGTATATATGGTAAATAGATGATTAGGATAGAAAAGAATAAAATTAAATGCCAAATCTTTCCCTCGGATAACCCCAATCTAAACAATTTTTGAATTTGTAAAATCAGCTTAAAGCATAGGTATGAATCAAAATAAAGTTGTAAGCCGATGTTACTGTATAGGCCACTCACAAGACCTCTATACGTATGGTACAGTGTACAAGGCGTTTCACCAATAACAAAATTAATCAATAATTAAGCAGTTAATAATACATTACTATCTCTTGATCCGATAGACAGAGACTTACACATTAGGGGGTTAATAGTCATATAGCGGTAATACACATAAGAAGTCGTAAGGATGAAAGCATTCCGTATTACAGGTTGTTCTATATTTACAAAAATTATTCAAATTAAATGAAGTACTGTAAGATTGCATTGTTCAAAAAGCACAGATAAACGGAATAAACTTTAAAATGGAGCATTAAAAACAAAAATTACAGATAATTACTTAGTTTATCAACAGTAAGGTATGTACATTAGTATAGATTCAGCTGTATTTGTATTCACAAACCGGTGAAGAGTTAAAGCCATTTATTCGAAAAGCATAGAGATAATGTTCGACTTAGCTTTAAACCTCCCCTTCGTCTGATTAGAGATCTTCGGGCTATCCAGAATGATATCAATAGGTATCAACGTGATGCGATTTCCAGTTAATGTTGCAATTTGCAATAGTACGAAGTAGTTCAAAAGTTTATAGAGTTGTGTTTACAGTTATCGGACCCCAGAATAGAAGCCTATATTTACTCTTATCTTAACGAGGTATACAATAAAACCAATGAAAAAGATATTACGTATATAATACATACAACGATTACGTTAATAAGCCAAATTGATGAGAATTTTCTAGTAGGAATGTGTATGTATTTTGCTTAAAGTTACTAATGATTATGGGATAACTAGTGTGTTGATGGCTAAAAAGTAAAGAACGTTTTATAACACAAAAAACAGTAGCAATGCTCACCAGCCATTTTAAACTTAAATCCGCCTGAGTCCAAGAAGTAACTAATAACAATTAATCATTCCAAATAATGAGGAATAAATATTAATCCGGCCTTAGTCGATGGATTAATTACATCCAGAAGAATATTTATTAAAAGGATTAAAACGTGGCATGCAACACTTGTAGAAGAAACAGGTGGAGAAAGCGTTCCAATTGAGCCAACAAATTACCAACCGTAATGCAAGTGGTTCTGAATCGTGTAAGTGCATGTTAAGTATGAGTGACCACCAACCATTTCAATAAGAATAATATATTTAATTTAGCAAGACAGTATATTTAAGAAATCGCTAAATAAAAAAAGCGAGACTAACCATACGCTTTTAATAGCTATAACATCAGTAATAATAGATATTACAATGTGCTGATCACATCACATTTTTTCAACTTCAATACTGCGAATTTAGTGCTCATCAGATAAAAATTAGAACTTTGCAATTTCCTTAAATCTCAGGTTCTAATAATAACTAATATGAGAATTGGTTTCTAAATTAATAATTTGACCAATTTAAATAAAACGACGATTAACAATGACAACCATTATAATGTTGGTTGCAGTATCGCCTAGCAGATAATAATGATGAACATGTTTGAACTAGACGCCTTTCATATTAGTTAAAAGCCTGTATTGCGTTCTATACATTAAGGGATTTGAGTTTTCTTCAAAACTTAAAAAGTACGACTCATACTATACAAAAATTTAAGGAATGCGGGTGCATATTAATAAAAACTATGTCCATTAATATTTGCCAGTGCATGAAAGCGTTTAGTCACCAGTGATCATTCTTGTCAAGTTATTGAATGAAGCAAGGAATAATTCCTTCAACTACTGTCAATATTAATTGGATTAAATTGTAAACTTAACACAAAGCGTTCTAACAATTGAACCCAAAGGTTTCAGCACATGTACCAGTAGTTATTCAATATCTGTATTTTTAAAATTAGATATAATGTCACTCAGGTCCATTAATTGAACCGTTATATAATTAGTTAAAATTTTTTTACACAAAGTGAAATGTTTTATACTAATCACTCCGTCTCGATATCGGGAACAACCCTAGTACGTTTATATTTTCAGCATATCAGTAATGAATTTTATTACTAATTAAAATCAAATTGACGTTCTTCTCTACGAGTGGGCTATTGGACTCCCCAACAACCTCACTAACAATTATATCCCGAGGTTGTATAAATGCAAGGCACAACACATTTCGCCATCCAATTGCGTTACAAACTTTGGTTTCAGCGTATTCAACCCTATTGTGTAGAAAGCTAGTAGTCACTTAAAATTCATTTATCATTCACATCATTGGTAAAAAAACATAATCGTAAAGAGGGAATCGTTGACTTTAGTCCTTGTCATAAATGGCCGAACTAACTATAATTTTAGAATCATTTTCAACGAACATAAGGAGCCTTGAAGTCGTCGATCGTTACTGATTCTATCTCGTGCAAACGCCTAGAAGCTGTGGTGTTTCAGCATTGTTCCAAAGAAGAACAAGACCTTCTTAATCTTCGTGTGAAACTAGAGAATTTTGTTGCAGTCCTTTGAGAAAAAGTAGACTAACACCTGCACTTATTCCTTGAACTGAAAGGACCGTGTTATTGAATAACTTAATTAATTACCATTGGATATATTTTCTGTAAAAAACGAATTACTTCCACACGTGTTTAATTTGTATGGTGGTGAGATTTCAGACGTCGCTTGCAATTGGCTAGTACATAAATTGACACTCACGAGAAGGGACCGTTAATGAATATAATTTTCCGCAGCAAAGCGCGTGTTAAATAACCCACTGTTGAATATTACCAGTGTCAAAAGTTTTCCAGTAAGTGTAAATAATGCTGTGTCTACTCGACAGATAATACCACACTTACGACCACCACAACTATCGTGCAGTAAAACTACGTCTACTCTATACCAACGAGGATGTGGTTTAGAGATAAGAACACCAGTTGTAATGGGTAAACGAATCCTGTTGCATTTTTGGGGATATTTCAGGAGGTAGGTGATCTTTACAATACACCGTTGAATGATATACTGCTAACGTAACCGAAATAACTCATTATGGTATAGAAGTGACCATTGCTTTTGGAAAGACTGGAATGAGTCATTACCATTTTCCAAAATCTTTATTTAATAAATTACGTCAAAGTCAAAGAGAGTAATCAGCATCCGGTAGATTTAGCGATTACATTGCAGTGTTACAAACTCTTATTCGACGCCACGTGAGCATGGATAGAAATAAACAATTAATTTGCTATCATCAGATAGGTTAGCCATAATAACCAAATTGTAGCTTGATTTATTTAGCATTTGGGAGGCAATGGGATATATTCCCGTAACCTACCGTCCTGTACGAAGTTCTTTTGCACACTCTCCCCTTTGGAGAGGAAATCAAACTCGTTGTTTCCCTTCCTTTTTCCTTAGATCAATAATGAACTATTAAAACTTGCAAAAGATTACGAAACGCTACAGAAAGAGATTATAATTCCAAATAATGATGTAAATGCACAAACGTAAATTATAAAGTTTGTAATGAAAGAAATCCATATAGGCGACATAGAAATACAAATCCATTTAAAGCGCGCTCATACATAGATTCTAGTAAGATCCTTGGTAATGCCGTTTTCAGTTATGACCGTGATATTTTACTGAAATATGGATGCAAATAATCAAAACTAGCTGCAACCCCTCGAATTCGACGCTTGCTCTATTTTCATTTTCTCTCCATGCCCGTTGCACCTTCGCCGGTCCGCCAGGTCTTAATCGTCCGACTTTTTTTATTTTCCTTTTTTGATGACACATCTACAGACCAAGACCTTTTTTATTGACGGTTCTGCTAAGTCTAGGAGACTTATGTTTCAATTCCGTGAGTATTTAGATTTAATTTAACATGTTGACCAATGTACAATACTCTGACGTTTAGAGTGGCGAACAAACGGTAAAAATGTTTATATTATATACATTCTATGGAATATGCACGAGAATATGAATAAAAAAACAATATCATAATTTATATTTAGCTCTTTATATTTATGTAAATAATTAAAAACAAATATAACGTTTTTAAAATAAACCTTTTCAGTAAAATAACTTAAGATATTGCTGCACTTTAATACTACAGCTAATCTCCATGTAAAAAGTAAGTGAAAAGGAAGAATACTTATCGTCATCCTAATATAATTCTTTATAAAGTAAAACAAAATGTAATTGAAAGAAAAGTTTGTAAGTAACATTAGCTTTTGAAATAAAAAAGCATAGTCGTAATGTATTTTAGGTTAAATTAGAATATTAATGCGAAAATAAACATTAAATATGTAAAAGTGATATAAATGTTTACTCAATTAAACGGTTTTTCCAACTTTTACTGTTCAAGCTATCACTGTTACAGTTTAAACCTTTTATAATATCATTAAATTTTAAAACGAATATAACTCTTTGAAAGCAGAAAAAAACAATACAAATGAAAAAAAGAGATATTCCATGATTATCAATTGTAAAAAAACACATAATTTAGTTTACGTACTTGTTTGTGCTTTCATCAGATCAATTATACCAGTTGTACGTGCATTGAAATATAAATACCATAAACATTTTTTTTCACTTTCCGAAAGCTGGCGCCGCCACCAATTACCATCTTAATAATACCCTTTTTGTCTATTTCTTGTCTTAATCATTCTAACAAAAAGTTAAGATACCTATACTCGATATTAGGGCACCCATTTTTCGGCGATAGTTTCAGACCCATTTTCAAGTGACGCCTGGCTATTGTTTCATCTCAATTAGCTTTTATCTAGCGGATTTGTCCAAATTGTTTACTAGTAGGTACTGATAAGGACCCTATCAATTGATCTACCATACGAATAAAGACACACACGCACGCACACGCACGCACAGAAACACGCACTCCACACACGCGCACACACGTTCGCATACGAGCACACACGCACATAAGCACAAATGCACACACGCACACTAACAGGAACGCACACACTCACCGCACACATGCACACACGCACGCTCATAACCACACAAGCGCACACAGCAGCACACTCACAAACACGCACAAGCGCGTACATGTACAAGCGAATACGCGCTCAGGTACATATGCACGCACGCAAACACATACACACGCACACCCGAACACACGCACATACGTACACTCACTCACACACGCACATACGCAAACACGCATACATGCATACACGCACAGACGCACACGCGCACAAATGAGCACACGCACACATGTACATACGCACAATTCAAACACGTATAAATGCACACGCATCACCACATTCCACCGCACACGTGCACACACGCACACAGCACACACACACAGCACACAGCACACACGCACACAGCACACGCACACACACACGCACACACGCACACACGACACACACACACACACACACACACGCACACACGCACACACGCACACACGCACACACGCACACAGCACACCACACACGCACACACACACACGCACGCACCACACACACGCACACACGCACACACACACACACACACACCACACAGCACACACACACACGCACACAGCACACAGCACACAGCACACAGCACACACGCACACGCACACACGACACACGCACACACGCACACACGACACACACACACGCACACACGCACACCACACACACACAGCACACACACACACACGCACACACGCACACACGACACACGCACACACGCACACACACACAGCACACAGCACAACACACACACACGTATTGCACACATAGTTATATTAAATGGTTGTAACACAGTTGACTTGTTTGACATAAGGTTGGGAATTGCATTAAATGCACATAGCACTACATACAGTATATTAACAACGATTAATTGTGAACATAATTTTAGAATGCTGTCTATATTAATGCACATACACCTACTAAACCCATCAAGTGATCCATTAGTCTCTACAATCCGTGCCGTTGAGTGTGGCCCACCTTCGATATGTATATATGTATATATATATATATATATATATATATATATATATATATATATATATATATACGTGGCGTATTTTTTTAAAGCTACATTCTTAAATTAGGTGGAGTTAATGGATATTCTGAGGAAACTGTTCGGGCAGTGATTTATAAACATGAAAGACCAACAAAAAAAAACTATTAGGGCCATAGTTTCAAATTTAGACCGTGTTATCCGTTTTAGTTTACCGTTTTTTAAATCAGTTACGAGCTCGATACAGAAGTGCTGCAAGAAAAGCAATATTAGTGCGGTTTTAAAAATAAAAATACTTTGCTACTTTTGATAGGAAATCCTTCAGACGTTATTCTATAGTTACAAAATTGAGGTATATATAAAATTTTATGTCAAGATGGTTGTGATCGTACGTAAGAACATCTAGAAATTTACAAATGAGATTTAAAGAACATTTCCGGGCTTTTAAAAACCTAACCTAACCTTCAAAATCCAGTGTTGCTGTACATCTACTGAATTATGGGCATTACACATTGATAAAATGAAATTACTACGAAAGGTATCAAACCCATGCCATCTAGACATTTTTGAGGCGATTTATATTAGAAAATTTGACGAAACCAAATTGATGAACTCTGATTCCGGCAATACTACAACCATATTATTAGATTTAGTTTAGTCCTTTATTGTGCATGTTTAATTTTTTACATATTGTTACCGTTACCTACCCTACTACCCTTTGTTTTTTTAAATCATAGTATCTGTTTATTTGATAGATTTTAAGTTATTTTTAAATCGGTTATAAAAAGCACTTGAAAATGAATGCATAGCATTTGAAACTAGTAGTGCGTTAATAAATATTTTCTGGAGTAAGGTGAAATATCCGATTAATTATTTAAAGACGTATTCTCTGACATTTTATTGAAGTATATAAATCAGCATTTTTTCTGAATTCAGTAGTCTATTCCATATGTTTCTAGCTTTACTTTTACTATATATATAATTTTCGTACGTTTCACAATCATTCTGGAACCCGTACATTAAAGCACTGCATTAAAAATCATTACGGCGTCTTGCTGCGTTGTATGTCCTCGTAATGTAACAATGCAGTCATTCTGGCATCTTGAATTCGAATATACATAATGCTGTTGCAATAATATAGGCGTCAATATATTTTAGTTAATAGTTTGACGTCTGCTTTCATATTATCCAAGAATTGTATGTATGTTCACACAACTAGTTTGACTTCTATTTTATGTTAACTAAAGCAATTCCCATTTTTACATAAGTTTTCGCACAGTTCATATTTATAAATACAAAATGGCACTTACTGGAAATAAATTGTACAAAATCTAATATTTTCATTTTCATATAATTCGATATTATTTATAGGCACAAAAGAACATAAAAATTAGGAAGATTCCTTCTTCTTCTTTGCATTTGACCTATTACTTCATCTTGTTTATAGTATTATGTGATTATGATACTAATACATAATAATAAACGGATCTTGATATTATATCTGCCTCATGCACTTTGCATGCGAAAGAAACGCATAATACACCAAATATATAAAATAAAACACATTAGTCAGATCTCTGAATCTGACTCCTTCTATATTCTATTCCTCACTGCGCGTCTCTCGGACACTGACTACGGAATGTTCCCGCAGCAGCGTACCGCTACTATACGCTGTGCGCTCTCTTATTTACTATAGCATTAACAGTGACGGGTTCTGGTGCATTACACTCGTACAGGACAGATATCACTTTCGAAGGGATACTTTTATTAAATTTTTCCAACATTTTCATAAAAGTAGCCTATCATTTTATATCCAATTATTGGGCCTTCCGCCTTCTATAATTCTGTTAGCAAGTTTAGTATTGATGGTTATAAGTAAGTTTGAAGTTAAGTTTTGATTCGCGCAGTATCTATAAATATACCTTTAAGTAAAATCAATACAATAATGAAAGTTATTCGAATTCGACGACGAAGTGAGCGAAGTTGAAGATATTCTTGCGGTGACAGCAGAAATCAACGGTGACAGAAAGAGACGAATCGTCACAAGAAGAGAGAGAAAGAGACGTAACGAGTGGGAGCGAAGAAAAGGACTAATAATTAACTACATTATTTTAGAAGTGCCCGTCAATAATAATCATATCGTAGCGAAATTAACGTGGGAAAGTGAATTAACCGCCTTGCGCTGCGTTATTGTGTAAATTGAGCGCGCGCTCCCCCATCTCTGCGCTATATATCAGAAACAGAAAATCGCCCGAAAGAAAATTAAAGTTAGCAATCTTGTAGTGAATTGTATTAGCTACAACTTTTATACAAGTTTTTAATGGCGTACGATGCATAATAAGCGAGTAATTCTCAAGAAACTCAAAATCGCGACCTTTGACCACTGATATCTCAAATTGCTCCAGTGATTTTTTTGGCAAAATAAAAGCTCAGTACTCTAAATTCCGCAGGGAAATCCTGACGTCACTGGGCTAAAACGTATTTTTCATATTCGTACACGCACAAATATCTAGATCTTTTTTAAAACACGTAAAACGTGTAACACCGTCGAAAATTCCATATCGACTTTTCACGAAAATAGCAATTTTCTTGTGTGCTTCACTAATAATAAAGTAAATTGTGTCTTTATACGTTTCTGTAAATCAACATACTTTTAACCGTTTATTATTCGTAAGCTATATTTATTCATTTCGAACACGTTAGAGCAGAACGGAATATGTTATTGTCTAACCTTAACCTCAGAGGGTAATAATGTCATCCTAACTGTTAATAACAAGTAAATTTTTAATTGAATTATGCCAACTGGTACCGTTCGAGTAAATATTGCGTGTCCCAAGCAAAACTACTCATACGAAACAACCGTCATAGTTAGCAACGTATAACAAAACTGTAAAATACATCAACTATCGATTGATGGAAGCCATCTTTTCAGGACTCACTGGTACACCCTCCTATATCCCCCACCCTACAAAATCACATTTCGAGAATTTCAAATTATGCACTGGACAATATGAAAGATACCTATTTGTGTTTTTAATTTTTTGAATTTATATTTAAGAACAGTTAATTTTATTATTTTCGGTGTGCGTAAATAGAATGGTGTACCAGTGAACACTTAAAATGTTTCGTCTCCCGCTCATTAGGAACCATGGGTAATAAGTTTTACAGTTAGCAACAGTAACTTGACAATTATATCAAGTGCATGAGGTAGCTAGTTTTGCTTCGAACACGAGAATATATATATATATATATATATATATATATATATATATATATATATATATATATATATATATATATGAATTAACTTCAAATTTGATAAAACAAATATTAGAAATTGGTTTTACTGTGTCGCCATTTAAAGACGTCTGAATGATTGTAAATGTACGGGATAAATACAATAAAAATATATTTAGAAAAAGCGCTGTGATGGCAAAGTGCTGAACTAATTTGTGTACAATTTTACGTATTACACAATTTTGGCCTCAACAAGTTTTTAAAAAATCTCAATGTAGGAGTATGGAATGGGATCCATGCTCAAAATGAGTATTAGGTATAGGATGCTTTTGGAACCATCGCCAACGACTCGTTGACAAACGTTAAAATTTAACAAGGAAATATCCACAAAGCCATATCCTAAGCTTTCAATTTACATAAACTGATAACCAAAATTTTCCGGTTTCAATCTTCTTCTATAACTTAATAATGCGTTATGCAACCCTTTTTTAAACTTGCACATTGTTCAAACACTTTTTTTACAACAAATTTGTTGCTGTTAACAGAAACCCCCGATTTGTTCTTAAGTTATCAGCGCTATCTTTTGTTTTCCTAACGGCGCCCATTTTAGTTATTAAATAGCCCTCGAGAAGATCTTTTCAATGAACGACAACATGTTTGAAAAATCTATGAGAAATATTAACAAAGAATGAATTTCACTATGGTACACACAATTCTGACTCATTCACCAATTCCACTTTCACACTTACGCTTTTGTCATATTCTATCATAGTCAAATTTATTTTTTATTAGTGTTTCTCGTAGAAGTGAAGATTTTTCAAACATGTTCTTCATTGAAAAGCTTTTCTCGTCGGCTATCTAACTACTATCAATCAAATATATATATATATATATATATATATATATATATATATATATATATATATATATATATATAGGTATTGAAAAACGTTATTGCGGGTCTGACATAATAAACTAGAAAGACGCCCAATAAGCATTATATGAGTGTGAGAGAGATAACTTTACCGATGCTGCCACTTGAAGATATTTGCATGTAGGCACAAAATATAAACTATTTGGGTGTCTTGCAATCTAGCTTCAACATTTCTAACGAAACCAACGCAATTGAGATGATGTTAAAAAGTAGCGTCTTTTTGAAGTTATTAAGTAAATACTTTACACTTAAACATTAAATAACAATACGTCAAACATCGAAGTTTATTGTAATTGCGAATTTATGACATAGTTCGATTACTACTCGTAAGAAGAACCCAGAAAAATCTTACGAGAGCTACAAATAAGAGCACTAACATTTACATTGATAGTATAACTTAGGTTTAAGGTTTAACTTTAGCATTATAATTCTTATTGAAAAACCACTTATTTTTAAAAATGAACAGAATACACTTTTTGCAAAACTCTTCTTTATAAGATTTATCGAATAGACCTCCACCTTGCGAAAGGCAGTAACCCGATCTGTGATAAAATTCAGTTCGGGTGTTCTTGGGTGACGCTGTTTAAGGAGTCTCTAATTTTGACACGAAGTTCGTCCACATTATTAGCACGTTCATGCTGGGATACGTATCCCTATATAAAATAGTCGTTCGGCACGATATCAGGTGAGCGAAGAGGATATTTGATAGTACCTTTTGCACTAATAATACGGTTAGGGAACGTAGTTTCTAAAAACTGTTGAACTCTTATTGCAGTATGAGTAGGACAACTATCTTCTTGATACCAAATGTCATCACAATTTATATTGAAACGTTGAACAGCTGGAACTATCCGGTTTCCCAACAGTTCTAAATATTTGTCCGCATTCAAGTTTCCGTCAATAAAAGATGGACCCATCATGGAATTGCGTAAAATTCCTGCCCACACATTAACCTTTTGGGGGTATTGTGTCCGGTACGGAATACTAATTTTTTTGTTTTCCCGAGAGTAACCAACAGCGACAGACGGATTGTGATGGCCATGTAAGTTAAAAGAACGCTCGTCAGCAAACAAAATATTATCAATAAATCTTTCGTTTTCATTAGCCCAATTCATTATATCTCCACAAAATTCCATACGCTTTTGATGATCTTCTGGAAAAAATTATTGTGTAGTTTGTAACTTATAGCAACGGTATTTTATTCCTTTTCAAGATATTGTGAACTGTTCTTGGTTCAATATTCATTTCTTCAGCAATTTTTGTACCATTACACGAGAAATTAGTTTCTGCTAAACTACACACTACAATTTCTTGGAGTTCGCGCTTTTCGTTCATCATCACCATCAATGCTGCTGCATTTTCTACAATTATTTAAACATCCACATCTTTCAAATTCACAAACAGTACGCATAATCGTACTCTCTGGTGGAATTGACCTGTTTTCAAACTAAAAAGCAAACCTGCCCAATATTTCTTGTGCAGTGCTTCCTTAATAATACCACTTAATAATCTGTATTTTTTCTTCAGTCGAATACATGAGTATTGTGTCGGACTTGCAAAAACACGAATTTTTGATTCTCGTTGACATTAGCAATTAAATGTGTCATTGATACTAGCCTACTCAAAAGACGCATGTATGGCATCAACGCTTTAGTTTGTCATGTATTCTATCTCACTTAGCACGTGAACTGATTGTTCTGTCCTTGTTTTACTTATTATAAGTCAGACCCGTGATAATATTTTTCCATTTTATTACATATATACCGGGTGGTCGTAAAGTAAGGAATAAATTCAATATCTCGTAAAGCACAATTTTTTTCAAAAATCGCCCGGACCCGTCGATTTTATATTTTTTGGGGCATATTTTGCGAAAAAAAAAATTATACAGGGTATCTCAAAAAAGATTTGCTAAAAAAAATTATTTTTTTCAAATTGCAGCCCAATTTTTTTATTGCATTTTTGGATTGCCCTTATAATTCTAAACATTTGTCATGCAGCATGTGCTATACCTAAGTACAAGCGTTTTGGAGTTATTCGCATTCAAAATTTAAAAATTGAAAAAAGGTCAAGAAGAAAACGAAAAATAAAATAATTTTTATAACGTTTTATTATATCGAAAACAAAGATTCGTAAACTTAAAAATAATTTTATTTCAGCAAATGTTCGAAATGTCCTCCGTTAGTCAACTGACAATACCCTAATCGATCTATAAATTCCTGCTGCACATTTCGAACCATTTCGGGCGTTATTCGACGTATTTCTTGACGGATGCGTTGTTTTAAATCATCTAGATTTGCCGGTTGGCTTTTAAATACCTTGCCTTTAAGGTATCCCCATAAAAAAAGTCTAGTGGTGTTAGATCGGGTGATCTTAGTAGCCACTCAATAACACCGCTCCTTCAAATCCACCTGTTTGGGAAAGTGTCGTGCAAATAAGTTCGAACTACCACAGCAAAATGGGGGGGAGCACCATCTTGTTGGAACCAGATGTTATGGTGTGGCAAATCCGGACGTTCTATCTCAGGAAAAAGGGTAGCCAGAGCTGCAACAAGTTCCTCTTCTAGAAAACTCAGGTATCTCTCTGTTAAATTTTCTTCGAAGAAGAAAGGCTCGATAATAATGTCACCAACAACGCCAGCCCACACGTTTATTTTTCGATTGAATTGTGTATGTCCTTCCCTCATCCAGTGTGGATTTACATCGGACCAGTACCGATAGTTCTGGGTATTTACGTCACCATTCAAGCAGAAAGTGGCTTCATCGGAAAAAAGTATATTTTTCACTAAATTTGGATTCTCCAAACACATATTTTGCAAAAGCTCACAAACATCAAGGCCTCTCAAAGTCTCCTTCCAAGAGTTCTTGATGAACTTGCATCTTATAAGGGTGGTATTTATTCGTTTGTAGTATTTTTAGAACACTTGTTTTTCCAATATTCATGTCCTTTGCTACCTGCCTAGATACTACTTGCTGATTATCTTGAACCGCCAATAAGACTTCTAACTGCTTATTTTCATCAACTTGAGGACGACCACATCTAGGAACATCTCCTACATGACCGAATTGACTAAACTTCTGCTCAATCTTGTCGATTGCGATATTGGCGGACGATTGGGGTATTTTTCATTAAATAACTCACAAACTTCCTGCTGTGTTCTAACTCGATTACCGTAGCCAATCATCATCAAGATTTCTATGCGCTGTGTCTCAGTAAGCCGCATATTAATGTAATTTAGTGTTAAAAAAACGAAAATATACTTTGAAAAATTAGTGAAACGTTACGAAGATACACACAGAACTGTCAACGATAATAACTTTAATAATAGACCTTGAAAAACTAGTGAAACGTAACGAAAATACACACAGAACTGTCAACGATAATAACTATTGACATTAATTATTCTTTTGTTTCCCGCGTCATAAATCCAAAGCCTGCTGTTGAGCTAGAAGTGTAAGGGCAATCCAAGAATGCAATAAAAAAATTGGGTTGCAATTAAAAAAAAAAATTTTTTTTTAGCAAAGCTTTTTTGAGAAACTCTGTATAAAAATTTTTTCGCAAAATATGCCCAAAAAAAAATTAAATCGACGGGTCCGAGCGATTTTTGAATAAAATTGTGCTTTACGAGATATTGAATGTATTCCTTACTTTACGACCACGGTTATATATATATATATATATATATATATATATATATATATATATATATATATATATATATATATATATATATATATATATATATATATATATATGTATATATACTGCTTTGGATTCAAACCTTTATATGTCCTCTTTTAACACAATGTTTTGGCTCACTAACAAATAATATATTGACTTAAATTGAAGGTACAAACATGTGTACAAATTTTTAATTCAGGCGCTATAGTATAGTATGTGTGGAGCCTCTCCTAGATTAAAAATGGACCGCATTCATATAATCATGAGTATATCTTTACATTTATATTATTTAGGAAATTTCTGAATATTATGACACAAAAAAGTTTACTTACCTCACGTAGTGAGAAATGGTCACATTTGCCTGTTTGGTCTAGTTACAAGCAAAAAGAATTGAACTACCTTCTGATTTCTGGAATTTTATTGATGTGTGTTAAAAAATGATACGATTTATAGTACCTTTTTGTAAATAAAATTCAATAGTTCTAAAACTACGCCAAACGCTTAGAATTGACATATTTTAACAAAAATATATCAATTATTAAATAGCAAAAATTTTAGGCAAATCGACTGCACCAATTTTGTAAGGTATGCCTTCTAAGTGAAGTGAAACTTTTTACTTTGATAGCAATCAAAGACTAAAAATGACCACCATTAGAAAAACACAAGATAAAGTGTCTAAACGATGTGTTAAAAAGCGATCGCATAAGGCGTTATTGAAGAAAATTGAAATCGGCAAATTAGTTTTTTCAAAATATTTCAAAATTGAAGGAAGCCAGGACGAATTTCAAATGTGATTTGTTGCGAGCATTGACTTTCACAAAGCATTTCCCATTTGACAGTTGCTCTATCTCTTCTAGCAACCGATATACTAATGGTAGCATGCAAATGTGGATGCAGTATTAGTCAAACATTTTAAAAATATCTTAGGTAATCTTAACCCTCTTCAATACAACAATGTATGGTTAGCTTAAGTCAATGTAGTTTGTAAAATAACAGCCTAAATATTCGGTTCTCAGTTTCATAATCGCCACGCTACATAAGTCTCCACTATAAATCAAAATAATAATAATAACAATAATAATTATGGGTAAGTCAATAATAATTATTTAAGATAATAATGTTGTAAAACAACAGCTTCATTTTTCAACAATAAAGCAGCACATGTTTAGTACATCTCTACAATGTTATTGAACTCGAAAACGTTCACCATTTCCATAGTGCTTGTTTTTTATGAATCGCCAGTTCCATAAACATTATCTAACGATAATTTTTATTAGTTCTACTGTAAATTTTTACAAAATTTTAAAGATATGCAGAATTACCCCTAATCATTGAGTAACAATTTCAGTCAACGGCCTAATTATATATAAAGTGAAGTGAGCAATAATTTATGAAGTGATATGTGTTACATCTGTATACAAAGTATAGTTAGTTGATAAGTTTGTTGATTTTGATCCTGTCTGTGACACAATTTTGTAAATGTGAGTTTGTTAGTACAATTTCCTACCGACTTGTTAAACAGAATATTGCAAGGGTACATTACCTTTCAACGAGTGTATTTGCTTTACATTAGTATGTATATGAGTTCATAAAATAGAAGTCAGCCGATGCGAATTTCTACGGTTTATACCAAGGAAGATCAATATCAAAGTAAACCTAAAGGCAACTACCAAAATTCAATTTCACTCAATTAACTGTCGTAAAATAAGGTTAAAATAGACAAATACCTGAAATTGTTTAAGAGTTCAGAGGGTGCCACAAATATTTCAGAAATTGTCGGTAGTGTAGTATTGCAGTTGAACAATAAATAACAGCTTGCGGTTATTTGGTCGATTATGTCCGGGAGATACAGCTATTAATCAGTTGCTTGAATGGAGGTTATTAAATCATTCTTGTTTGTACATTACATTATTCATAACATAAACACTCAAAGATCTTTTGCATGAACGTCCCTAGTCATAATTAACAAACCATTTGGAAACCAGATTTATTGATTTTCTGACTGAGCCACTACTGTTCATTATCTAAACAAAACCACCATAGGCTTTTTTCTATAGCATTATAGTTTAATAATTTGTTTTCATTTACTGGGTTCCATTCGTTGTTAATATTGAGTAAAAAGAACGCATTGATCTCTATACTTTTCCATTTCTGTTTACGTTACTGTTCAAACTAATTGAACCTCTAAACATGAAAGCGGAATTAACTATCTAACTGACTATTTGTCAGCATTATTTGAACATACTTGTTTTTACATTACAAAACTTAATAAACGTGAATTCAAAGATAGGAACGGTAATAATAAGGTTTTTTTATACAATATACAATACATACAACCACCATATTTATCCGACGTAATCAGAATTCTTCAGAATATGATATTTTAACTATAGAAAGGGACATAATTATAAACAACAAAGTGCATTTTGATTTAAAAATATAACTAAAAACATAAAATATAAAAAAAGCATTTCACATCAAAAAATTGATATTACTCCATCACTATTCTTTATTATTACCGATCGTTCACTGTATTGCTCGTGTGCTTAAACCGTATCGCTGTAGTAAACTGATATTGGTATTGTTGAAATAACTCACAATGTAACAATTTGCAATGAACCTTGTGTTTACGTAATTTTTTTGGTGTTTATGGATAGAAAAAGACCTCATAAAATAACCACTGTGGTTTATTAGTCATCTGCTACGCTTTTTAAAACAATACAAAAAAATTAAATGTTTGTAGAAAAAAAGTTTACTTCTTACGAATACAAATCAACATTATGTTCTAGTTTAAAGTAACTAAATGAATGGAAGTAAAATATACTTAAATTTATTTAGCGCTCTCTTTTACTTGATTTCTGCTTTTAAAAATAAACTTGACCGACACTGTCTTTTGTGTAAACCTTCGTTATTTCGTAACAATCCCCAAATGTAGTCACCCATCATCGTTGTGTTCCACCTTTCTTGGTAATGTTTCTCTATGGCAAGCATATCTTGATGGAATCGCTCACCACGTTCTTCACTAACGTTACCCAAATTTTGCCTAAAGAATTCAAGATGCGAATGTAAATGGTTGAGTTTTATGGACATTTTGCAACCAAGCATGTGATATATTTCTAGTAAATTTTCAACTAGTTCTCAGTAGTTTTCATTTTTATGATTCCCTGCAAAGCCATTTACCACAGAGCAGAAGGCAACCCAAGCATTTTTCTCAAGATGTGACATTGTACTCTCCAACTCTTGGGATAATGGCATTTGTCGTATTTGTGGTCTAGTAAAAATCTCACCTTTTACTTTTGCATCTGACAATTTCCGAAACATACCTCGGATATGTTGAAAAGCAGCGGTTTTCATTTTTATGATTCCCTGCAAAGCCATTTACTACAGAGCGGAAGGCAACCCAAGCATTGTTCTCAAGATGCGACATTGTACTCTCCAACTCTTGGGATAATGGCATTTGTCGTATTTGTGGTCTAGTAAAAATCCCACCTTTTACTTTTGCATCTGACAACTTCCGAAACATACCTCGGATATGTTGAAAAACAGCGGATGAATGTTCCAGAGCTTTCACAAATTTCTGGGCTAGCCCTAATTTTATATGAAGCGGTGGAAGTAACATTTTGTCACGTGAAGCGAGAGGATTGTTTACTACGTTGTACTTTCCAGGCGTTAACCCGTTCCTAGGTGGCCACTGACGTTGGATGTAATGCTAATCTCTGCTTTCCCAGACAAATAAAGCATAAGTACTTAGTAAAACCTCCTTGTTGACCTAAATAAAATCCCAAAGATCCCACTTATAGAAATCGTAGCTAATTTTAAGCAGTCAATTTTTCACTTTCACATAGTCCTCTTTGAGAAGTGCATAATAAGCAAGATGGATTGAAGGAAACTTATTTCCGTTGCAATTCTCACCATTTTCAGTATTCTTTGCCTCCTCGAACACATTTGTACCGAAAAACAACAGACAAGAATGTATGAATATTGAGGTTAATTATGTGTAAAAGGGGTTAAAATTTACATAGCTATTACAAAAAATCGTGCAGAATGAGCTAAACCGACTTAACTTTATTTGCACCATACAATATTTACTTATGTATAGTGTAAAAGGGGATAATTAAACATAACCCAGTTTGCTCATGAACTCAGGTTCAGATATATAACAACACAATGAACATAATTAGATAGGCACCCAGTTTTACTTCTAATGACTTAGTGCTCTCCACACGACAGTAACTTAAACTCATTTTCACCAAAGTTTGACTTGACCCTTTTACCCACGCAGAGCGATATATATATATATATATATATATATATATATATATATATATATATATATATATATATATATATATGTGTGTGTGTGTGTGTGTGTGTGTGTGTGTGCGTGTGCTGTGCGTGTGCGTGCTGCGTGGCGTGTGCGTGTGCGTGCGTGTGCGTGTCGTGTGCGTGTGCGTGTGCGTGTGCGTGTGGTGTGCGTGTGCGTGTGGTGCTGCGTGCGCGTGCGCGTGCGCGTGCGGTGCGTGCGTGTGCGTGTGCGTGTGGTGTGCGTGTGTGTGCGTGTGCTGTGGTGTGCGTGTGCGTGTGCGTGTGCTGTGCGTGTGGTGTGCGTGTGCGTGTGCGTGTGCGTGTGCGTGTGCGTGTGCGTGTGTGCGTGTGCGTGTGCGTGTGCGGTGCGTGTGCGTGCGCGTGGCGTGCGTGCGTGTGCGTGTGCGTGGCGTGTGTCGTGCGTGTGCGTGTGCGTGTGCGTGTGCGTGTGCGTGTGCGTGTGCGTGTGCGTGTGGTGTGCGTGTGCGTGTGCGTGTGCGTGTGTCGTGTGCGTTGTGTGCTGTGCGTGTGCGTGCGTGCGTGCGTGCGTGCGTGCGTGCGTGCGTGCGTGCGTGCGTGCGTGGTGCGTGCGGTGGTGGTGGTGGTGGTGCGGTGGCGTGGTGAGTGAGCGTGCGTGCGTGGTGGTGGTGTGTGAGTGTAGGTGAGTGGTGGTGGTGGTGGTGTGGTGGTGGTGTGTGAGTGGGTGGAGGTAGTGAGTGTGTGAGGTGTGAGGTGTGAGGTGTGAGTGTGAGTGAGTGTGTGAGTGTGTGAGTGTGAGTGTGTGAGTGTGTGAGTGTGTGAGTGTGTGAGTGTGTGGTGTGTGGAGTGGTGTGGTGAGTGTGTGAGTGTGTGAGTGTGTGGGTGTGTGGTGTGTAGTGTGTGGTGTGTGAGTGTGTGTGTGTGAGTGTGTGGTGAGTGTGTGTGTGTGTGTGTGTGTGTGGTGTGTGAGTGTGTGGTGTGTGGTGTGTGTGGTGTGTGGTGTGTGTGTGTGTGGTGGTGGTGGTGTGGTGGTGGTGAGGTGGAGTGGTGGTGTGTGAGTGTGTGAGTGTGTGTGGTGAGTGGTGTGTGTGTGTGTGTGAGTGGTGAGTGGTGGTGGGGTGTGGGAGTGGTGGTAGTGATGAGTGTGTGAGTGTGTGGGTGTGTGATGTGTGTGTGTGTGTGTGAGTGTGTGAGTGTGTAGGTGTGTGAGTGTGTGAGTGTGTGAGCGTGTGAGTGTGCGAGTGTGAGAGTGTGAGCGTGTAAGGGTGTGAGCGTGTGAGGGTGTGAGTGTGTGGTGTGTGAGTGTGTAGGTGTGTGAGTGTGTGAGTGTGTGAGTGTGTGTAGTGTGTGAGTGTGTGGGGAGTGTGTGAGTGTGTGTGAGTGTGTGAGTGTGTGGAGTGTGTGAGTGTGAGGGTGATGTGAGTGATGTGGAGTGTGTGAGTGTGTGAGTGTGTGAGTGTGTGAGTGTGTGAGTGTGTGAGTGTGTGTGAGTGTGAGAGTGTGAGTGTGTGAGTGTGGTGTGAGTGTGTGAGTGTGTGAGTGTGTGATGTGTGTGTGAGTGTGTGAGTGTGTGAGTGTGTGAGTGTGTGAGTGTGTGTGAGTGTGTGAGTGTGTGAGTGTGTGAGTGTGTGAGTGTGTGAGTGTGTGAGTGTGGTGAGTGTGAGTGTGTGAGTGTGTGAGTGTGTGAGTGGTGTGAGTGTGTGAGTGTGTGGAGTGTGTGAGTGTGTGAGTGTGTGAGTGTGTGAGTGGTGTGTAGTGTGTGAGTGTGTGAGTGTGTGAGTGTGTGAGTGTGTGAGTGTGTGAGTGTGTGAGTGTGTGTGTGTGTGTGTGTGTGTGTGTGTGTGGTGCGTGCGTGCGTGCGTGTGTGTGTGTATGTATATTTACACAATTTAGTATACCATAACAATTTCAATGGTCACCGGTATCACAAACACGCTAAAAACTCAAAATTTTTGAATATGCATCCTCATAATGTAGGGTTTGCATAAAATTCTAGCGTAACAATACATTATATACGTTTGGAATACCAATAATTAGAATTATTGCTAAGGTTACACTCCTGTGAAAATAAATTTTCAGAATACTTATCAAAAATCTGGCCACGGTACTATTAAGTACCAATACAATTTAGTTAATCATAACAATTTCAATTGTCACCGGTATCACAAACACGATAAAAACTCAACATTTTTGAATGGGCATTGCTACTAACCCATTTGGGGATGAAGTATTTAAACGTTTATAAATGAAATTATTAATGTGAATTGGAAATTGTTTGCTAAACTCTTCCAAGGAAGTGTTAAGCAGGGTTCCGATAAACAGCTATCATTGAGTTAAAAAGTATTATGTATCAAACCCGCACGAACTGAAAGAAACTGTTAGATGGTGCTTTATGTAAATAAATAATGGTGTGTTAAGCTTTGTAAATTGAAGTTGATAGTATTGGACATTAATAATACTGAGCTAATTATGTGTCGTTATTAACACCACTTAATCGTCCGATTATAAACAATTAAGAATTTAGTGATCAAGTGTAATCAAATATTCTGCGACAAATAAGTGAAGACACATTTATGGTATAATCCTGCCAGTGTTAACCCCGTTAACGGTCGTTATTAGTAGTGAGTTATTGTGTACTTTAAGGGTTTTAAAGCATGCTCTAATTATAAAAAGGTATTGATTAGTCAGTTAATCTAATCAATCACTAGATATATATTAAAGATACATCCAGTAAATCATTGTTCATCGTATTGTTGAACCATTGACAGTAGTTTACTCTAAGCTGAAAATCTCTATCTCGCAACTGTTGTAATACCGACAACTTGTACGCGTACAAATGTAAATTCTTCTTTACTGCAGTGTGGACACTTCCATGGGATACATCTAAAAGTTATTTATGTAAAATTATGTTTGTATGGTAAAATTTTTCATACGTGTTTATGCAGATAGTTTTCGCAAAGATTTATTGGGGCTTGCATTCATCCTTGCTTGGATATCTCCTAAGGTGTCCTCTGTTAAGACAGTAGCCGAAGCTTCACGTTTTGCGTTTTAAAACACTACCAGTGTCCAATAATCGAGCTATCAATCGATTACGATGTTGACTAAATGTTTCGTAACTAATATTTTCATTTGGGTACTCAACAGTAAATTGATTGATGCATGATTGCAATGAATAATGCCATTGCCCATTACCATCTTGGAAGCCGCTACGAAAATGAGCCACAACAATGAATGTATCGTGTTCGATTGAAAACGGCATGACGATTAAATTCGATTTCACAATTTGAAATTCAGAATATATAATTTGTCTTGATACAGACAGTTTGTAAATAACTCAAGAAAATACAAAAGTGAAACGCAGGTATAATATGACAAACTGGCATAAACTAAAACGACTAAAACCACACTAAAAATCCAAAGCAGCCAACTGCGAAACACAACAATGTTAACAACTAGGGATTTTTGTCATACCACTACAATACACTTGAGATTGATCACGTTGTAGATTTTAATTACCATATAATCTGAATTATAGGCAATTCCACGAAAAAACGATGCACATCATAAATTATTCATGCTACTATTCGTATGTCCCATGACTCAATAGGAGAAACAATTTAGAATTTTGGGACTACCCTAGAACTACTTACATCAATTAATGACGTGCAACTGAACTTACATTAAATTTCCTGTATATACCAAAGTGGTGTCTCGAGGTGATAATAGGATTTCTTTTATTAATTATTTCAATACATTGCAGAAAATGATGCTCACTATGGTGGTGAGTGGTAAGTTAAAGCACTAACACTACAACTGCGGAGGGGTGAGGGATAAAACGGAGCGTTCATGCGTGCGTACGTGCGTGTGTTAAAATTTTCAAAAGCGTTTTCTAAGTCAAATTTCACAAGAGCACTAAATGATTTTTATTGAAAGCGGAACTGTTCAGAAATGTTTAATATGGTTTTCTTTTGTCTGCAATAAATTCCAAAATTGAAATTTCAATGCTGTACAATTGTTTAAGAAAAACATGTTTAAATCTTGTAACGTCCCCCAGGTACCCTATCTTGAAAAGTGTAATTTGAACTAATTCGAAATAATGCAAATCTAAGAACAGAACAATCGCTAAGTGATATATCTCGACTTTACCTACAAGAATGTTACTATTACTCAAATTAGTTGCTTGCCTTACATTGACTTTCCTGGCAATAATTAAAACATTAGAATTTATTTACAAGCCTGATATTTAATTAGTCGCAAACCTCAAACCTGATCAAAAGATTTGGCCGTTTAGTTGTAGGTACGTTGTGCTATTTGAATTAGATAGTCTGGATGAGTTTAAGTGTTGCATCATATGAGGCAGGTAAAAAATGAAACTACTCAAATTAAAATTAACGAGCTTCGCGCAATGATGATTCAGCCCATTAATGTACCATTGTGGGAAAGAACCACCAATAAAACCCAACCCATTCATGAAAAAGTAATTGCACAGGTACATTAATAAATCATATAACACAACAAACAATAAAAGGGTTAAATATATAATAAAACACCATTAAATCAGGTTAAAGTGCGTACAAAATTATAACGTTAAGAGAAAAATAAATAAGAAGCAGCTTAGATACACATAAACAATAAATAAAGACCGTGTAGTCATATACACAATTGTGTCATAAATGAGTCAGAATAAAAATCGTAATATCAAACATGTGGCCTTTTAAAACCAATCATGCCGGTAAATAAATACTTAAACAATAAGGCAAATTATGGTACATATAAAATACAACTGTAAAATTGCACAGGTGAAAATAAGGTAAAGGCAGAGAAAATAGACAAAGAATTTACACGTACACAATGGTTTAGTGACTATTAAAACACAAAATACATACCTACAGCTACAATAAATTACATATAAAGAGAAATTAGTTCGCAGGCAAACAATTCTGCTTAAATAAACTGACACGAAGAAAACTCATTAAACAAAGCCTTACAAGGGTAACTTGTAAATAGATCATAACATCGTGACCGATATACAAGTTTGGGTGCGTTAGAAAAATACAGTGTCCCTTTCTTAAGTTTCACATTCATCAATACAACAATAAAAACAGTAAAAATGAAATTTAAGGTGTATAATGGTCATCTGGACCCAGGAGTATGTAAACACTCACCAATTACCTATTTACAATTATAACCAAGGTTTATCCTGTACCCGTTCGTCCACGCCCACCTCTACACAAATATAAATATAAACAACAATGCTAATTGACCCAAATTCATGAGTGAGAGAGCCGAGTACTGTCTTTTATTTTAGCAGATTTCCGCTTACTGGGTCTGCTTGCGAATGGGATACCTTTGCAAGGCAATGTTCGATTTTTAATGTTACATAGGCTTGTAGAATTATTTGCTGCGAGCTTTAAATTACATTAAAAATACCTACTTACACTTGAATAAATTCCTTTTTGTTAAACACTTTACTACCAACACCACGAGTTAAGATACGCGGTTTTAAACACGGCGCCGTGGCGATCAATTATGGATTGATTTTTGGGAGAAAATTACATTAAAACATACACTAAAAGAAAAGAACGAATTAGCGTTTCTAGTATTCTCAAATGTGCATGACAAAATATTTGTAGACGGAACGGTATACAATGGGAGCTTTTAATTAGAACAAATCAAAGCGATCCGGCTTAATCAAACCTTCAAACGCAACTGCCTTCCCCTTCAATTTCAAAACTAACTATTTCTACTCCCGAAAAACCACCCCTGTTTTTCAAAAGTAATAAAAAAAAACGTTATGTTGGAACAGTTTCATATTCATTATTGTACGAAATCTTAATTTTAAAAATATGCATTGGTCCGTAACAAGCCCTACATTTAGGTCTTGAGTTTCAACGTACCAAACAAATATCCCTTTGGATTTGCGCTATGTTCCGCCGTAATTAATCAAGAGCGCGCGTATAGAAATTTTCAAAAATTCGTCACGCCATTTTCGGCAGAACACCTGTTTCTCTACCCTAATATGTTTCCTTTTTCTGTTCAACTTTTACCTAAATATCAATTACATACATTCCCACATTTCTTACATAATACATAAAATAAATAGCAAATTACTACGTATTACCAAGATATTAAGAATCCACTAATTATCTTTTCTATCAAGGTAACAATGGCGATTTGACAAACGTTTATTACAATAATAAAATTTTCGCGGTCGCTGCCTACAATCTCAATGATTTTGTTGGTTGTGGAAATACCTTTAAGAAGCGAGAGGGACAAATGTGGTTTCTTTGGTCCCCAATAACTGTTAAAATTGAAAACCAATTGTATTCAAGTGTTTACCACCTAAATATCTGCACACCAGGACTTTTAGTATAATGAAGTTGCGAGGTAAGGAATAAGAAGGGCAATTCTGGTTTCCTTTTGTAAGGAATAACTCAAAAACAGTTGTACTCTAATATGGCAAATATTTAAGATATACTGTCCAGACCCAGTGATTTTGTAGGGTGGAGGTTATGGTGAAGATGTGGGGTAAGAAGTAGTAAAGACAGTTTTTCGAGTCAGCTGACACAGATTTGTTGGTTAAATGTAGTATGATGTTAAGTAAAGAGATATTAGTTTCCTTAATTTTGTTAGCGATCAATATGCTCAAAACACCAATATGCTTAGAACTACATCTATTGCTCACCATGCGTTGTTTAATCTTGGATAACTTAGTAAATGAAAAAAAAGTCATAATTGGGGTCATCATAAAACAGTAGATAACAAAATAATAACACAGTATATGGAAAAAGTAATAAAATAACAGTCTATAGAAGTTTAAACAAAGCTTACCCACTATGAAACACATTGAGAGAATGTAATCGAATTTCCAGATGACGGATATTTCAATACAAAAGTAGCTACCAAGGTGACCTGCTTTACTGACTTCAGAATATATTCATAACTTATAAAAGTTTCTAATACATATTTCAAAACTAAAATAAGAATGTAACTGTCAGATAACCATTTAATAAAATTTTGACAAAACCATAAGGTGTATAAAAATGCAATAACAATAAAATAGGAACGTGAACATCAACTATTGGAATATTAATTTAATTTAGAAATCCTCTACGTAGTACAATTCATTGATCCAAAATAGTTTACACAGTATTTATTAATTAGCTACTTCCACTTGGCTTTCGGCTTTTTCCAAATTACGTACGAGATGTCATCAGCAATTTTTTCCCAAATAATTACATAAAATTCGGAATCCCGATTCTGCTCTGATTGTACCATATTGTGATAAAAATCTCAACTGAAAAGCTTATTCACAAAAAAAGATTACATCTTTTGTAGACTCGTACCTTTGTGTTTCGTTGATAACTGTGTCAAATTCTTATACTCTTATACCTCGCTTAATTTTCTTATACTGATATATTTCGCCAACGGTACTTATATATTGCGAAGTGCCGACATCAGTGGTGTGCTTAGAATTTTTCTAAGGGGTGCATTTATAGAAAGTAGAGATAAAACAGATGAAGCTTCTCAATTATATTTTAACAGGTATTTTTACATTTTCGGAAGTGTTGGTGTAGTAAATTGTTTAAAATATTGCTTATTGTAGGTAACCTGAACTGTGTCAGCCAAATAAAGTAATATTTTCAAGATTGCAAAACAATCTCATTAATTTCAGGCCCTTTGGTATAAACCTAAGGGTAAAAAAGGGAAATAGAAAATCGACAAAACGAAGAAATTAACGTTTTGGCGATTTTTGAAGCAAATCCAAGGGTTTCTTTTGTTTCCTGAGGAGAAATTGAAGTATAAAATGGAGTTTCAGAAGCACTGGTACCCAAGATATTGAAACGTGATAAGTGTTATCCTTATAAAAGTCGAATTTCACACCCACTAAATCCAGGCAGTTCCGAGAGTCACATTAATTTCTGTTTTTACAAAAGTGTCAAGAACAAGCATATAGCTAGAACAGTTTGTTATAAATGGTCAGATGAAACCCACGTTACTAGCGCAGGAACATTGAACAGACAAGATACTCGCAATGGTCAAATGAAAACGTTCATACAACGTTTGCTCGTCAAACGCAAGGTCGATTTTGGTTTAATGTACCCTGCTTCATACTTGACGATAGAATAGTATTCCATATTTTCGAAGGAAATATTAATGATGAGCATTATACAGAAATACTGAACCACAGACTACCAGAATTGTTGGCAGACATTCCTGAAAAACGTCTTCGAAATACTTTTTTCAACAAGACGCAGCCCATAATGCTTTGGCAGTGAGCAATTACTTAGAAAACCGTTTCTCAACCCGTTGTATTGCAAAATTCGGTTCGGTGTTATGGCCCCCAAAATCTCCAGATCTGTCAATGCTGGATTTCTTCTTATGGGGTTTTCTGAAGAACATAATTTATCAAAACCGTCATAATACTAAACTACAGGCAACTCGAACTTACACATAATGATTTTTAGGCAAAATTTAAAGTTAAATATTTTCAATAGGAATGCAAATTTTTGAACGCGGCTTGCAAATTTTAAGAGCTAGTTTTTTTCGGATTAAGCTGCATGGCGTATTTTTATCGTAGGACTATAGGTTTATTATATACGGGGTGATCAATGAAGTCATGCAAAAAATCAAAAAGTTTGTATGAGTGAAATTTCCGCAAAAAATTTTTTTGGTCGTTGCAATATGGTTGGTTACTAAGGTAACATCAATATCTCTAGACTTTCTTGTCAGTTTTTAGATTATGACCCTTAGGCCTTGCACACACTACTCAACATAAAATTTGGGTAGCAAAATTTTTAAAATGAAAACTTGACATTGCATTGACCGTTAATGATGATTTTTGCGGATTTGGAATCCTTGTTTCTCGTGGATTTTCTATGGTCTAAGCATTTTATTTGAGGGTTGAAATTTACTCATTATACCGGGTCGACAATAAACAAAAACGTAGCGACAAGAACAAGTTTATTACATTATATTCTAAAATATACAAGAATGGTTAACAAAGGCCAAAAGTCAATTCTTAAAAAATTATAATTCTAAACCTAATTTAAAGGTTCCTGCAATACTTAAAAAACACAGTGTACTGTAATAACAAAGATTAGGTATGTATGGATAGGGATACCTAGTGGTAATTGGTATTGGTAATTTTTAATACGTAAAAAAAAATTAGCCTGAAAAACATAAATTGTCTGTCCATTAATTTTTGTTTTCAATCCACTGTGTCAAAGATGGGAATTGCAACCTTGCATTTTCGGAGTTTGCAATGAAATTGGGTTATTGTTGGCAACAGTGTGTTAAAAGGACGAGACCATTCAAAGCAACCGGCAAATATCAATAGAAAAATGCCAATTGTCCTATCTTGAAATACCTACTCTTTGGTAATAATTTACCCGAAATTAGGTATATTAATAAAAAAAAAGGAACTAATATTTTGTTGGCCCTCCTGCTCGACGTATTGCTTCCCAACATCGATTTGGTAGAGTATCTACAAGATTATTTATAAAATCTTGTGGAATATTCTCCCATTCTTCACGAGTGCCCTCAATAAGCGTTTCTAAGATTTCAGGGGGTACATCACGCGATCTTACTTTTAAATAAGACCAAATGTGTTCGATGACATTAAGATCCAGAGACTTTGCAGGCCAGTCCATCTTATTGATGTTCTGTGCCTGCAAAAACTCTGTGATCCTTCGCGCTCTGTGAGGTAGAGCGTTGTCATCCACCAATAGAAATTCTGGGCCGTAATTTTGAGCAAAAGGAACAATAATAGATTCCAAAATTTTCTCCTGATAAACAGTAGCGTTAACGGTTTGGTTGATAATGAATAGCTCAGTTTTACCATTTCTTATGATACCTCCCCACACTGTGCCACCAAATGCCTCTTGAGGGGCCATATTTTCCTCCAAATATCGCTGATTTGGCTCTCTCCAAACTAACATTCGGCCATAGGAGTGTAACAAATTAAATCTTGTTTCGTCAGTAAATAAACAATGGCTCCACTCTGCATTACCCCAATTCGCATGCCGATTTGCCCAAGCCCGCCTATTCGCTCTATGGTGTTGTAATAACCGCACACATTTTGCTCTGCGACGGGCTCTATAATTTAAGATGTTTGGCATTATGTTATGTTTTTGAAAAAAAATTCTCACCTCAAGTTGTTTTTATTTAATGTTCTTCTCACTGTTCTGTCCGAAACTCTCACCCCAGTTTGTTGTCTTAAAGAGTCATTCAGTTTTCTAGAGTTCTTTGTTGTATTCTGCATAGTTGCTCTCATTAAAATTCTTTCGGTTCTTTGGTTTTTTTTTTTTTTGTATGTCCACCCCCATGACCATAATTATGATCACCAGTAGTTTCGACGCAACGGTTCAAATTATAAATTGTCTTTCGGCTAACATTGTAAATGTGCGCAATTTGCTCCTTTGACATTCCTTCGTTGAGAAGTCGAATGCAATTTTCGCTTTCTGCCGTGCTTAAACGCCTCATATTAATTAAAATTTACAAAACTATAACATTGAAATGTGTCAGATTATTTCTAAAATAATTTTAACAGTTTTTAATTCCATAGCAACATTTTTTTTTTCCAATGGCTACTTTGAAATTAACGCGTCGCGTAGAAATTACACCCGATCATAATTATAGGCATGGGGGTGGACAAAGAACTCTGTAAAACTGAATGACTCTTTGAGACAACAAAGTGGGGTGAGAGTTTCGGACAGAATAGTGAAAAGAACATTAAATAAAAACAACTTGAGGTGAGAAAAACTTAAATAATGCCAAACCTTAGAGGGCGTCGTACCCCAGGTTTTTGTTTATTATCGACCCGGTATAATGTGTAAACTTCAACTCTAAAATAAAATACTTAGGCCATAAAAAATCTACGTGAAACAAGGATTCCAAATCTGCAAAAATCATCAAGAACCGTCAATGCAATGTCAAGTTACAGCATTTTAAAAATTTTGCTAACCAAATCTTATGTTGAGTAGTGTGTGCAAAGCCTAAGGGGCTTAATCCTAAAACTGACAAAAACGTCTAGAGATATTGATGTTACCTTAGGAACGAATCATATTGCAACGACCAAAAAATTTCGCTCACACAAACTTTTTTATTTTTTGCATGACCCCGTATATAATAAACCTATGGCCCTACGGTAAATATACGTCATGCAGCTTAATCCAAAAAAAACTAGCTCTTAAAATTTGCAAACCGCGTTCAAAAATTTGCATTCCTATTGAAAATATTTAACTTTAAATTTTGCCTAAAAATCACTATGTGTAAGTTCGAGTGGCCAGCAGCTTATTTAAGAACGATAGCAGATGTAGAAGAGGATTTCGTGAGGTGCAACCAGTTCACATACTAAATGCAATTAGAGCCTTGCAAGAAGGTATGAAGTATGTTGGAGAGAAAATGACAATAAGTTTGAGTAATCAATATAGAATATATTCAAATTATTGTTGTTATTGTTCTTGGTGTTTGTTTATTTTGAAATTGTTGCTTCTGTTGTATACTAATTTTACGATGTTTACCTTGCCTTTTTCCCAGCAAATTATTGTTATATCTGTCAGTTTTAAAAATAAATATCTCGATGTTTATATTTCTGAAAAACCAAGAATGAACTGCAGCTGATGGTTGCCAAGCCAACTACGACTCCTATTTAAGAAAATACAAGTTTACATTATTACTCAAAAACCGCACCCCCTAGAAAAATTCTAAGCACGCCACTGAATTCGGCACTTCGCAATATATAAGTACCGTTAATGAAGTATATCAACAAAATAGTATTAAGCGAGGTATTAGACCTGGAAAAAAGTGTAAAAATATCGACGATTGGCTGTAAGTCGACAAAGTAGTATGTGAATCTTTAAACTAGAACTTTTATCTTTGATAATAACAAAGATTTATTTAAGAGACAACTAAAACAACGAAATCGGGACACACGGTACAGTTTAAACTATGCAAACGCGACTAGCTATGCAAAATCTGGGACACTGGAATTTTGCCAGGACCTATGACAAACAAAAACACAAACTATTCCCTATTCATGTTACGTCAAAAGTATTTCCTATTTAGTGTACAATTTTCTTCTCAACTAGGACACACAGTTATTTAATTCATCTTTACACAGATTTGCTTGTTTCCACATTAAATTTTGATTAGTTAGTTTTTCCTTAGAAAATAGTATTACATAACTATATCAACGCCATCCAACAGTACAGTTACTTTCCGAAAAAATTACTGACCACATTGCTTTTCTATTAAAGTGTGTCTTCCGTGAATACATTGCACAAACGAAAATCATATGGCTACCGTCTGGTTACATTCACAATCACTTTCTGCCTGCAAACACCATTACCAGCAGATTTTTCTGAGGTACATCGGGCTGTCGCTTGTCTTTACTGAGATATGAATAGATAGTTAGACTGATTCCATCCACGTTTATAAATTCTTCAAAAGTATGTGAAGTGATAAATAAGGACACACCACTAACGTTTAAAATAATGAAATAAATTAGATCTCATACGGATTTTACCACCACTGTACTATCTAGTGTTACTTTGTGGTTGTTGCTCGTTATTTAGAGAATTTAAATTTTGTTCAAATCCTTCTTTTTCAAATACATATCTTACTTGGTGTGCCGTCGAAACAGTGGCGGTTTCGGGGGGATGGAGGTGGTGGTGGGGTCGTATTTACCTCCTCCCTAAGAATTCTTTGTTCGCTTAATTATTTTTATTCTTAAAAGTTACCAGTATTTCAAACAAACAAGTTAAGTTATGGTGAATCTAGTCGGCGATCTATGTCGGTGAATTTTTCCAAAACTGCTAGAGTATCGTGGAAGGAACCAATACCCCAGACTCCCGCTAATATGGCACGCTATGTAAACAAAATGAAGATAACTGCTCAAACGCCGTAAGAGAAGTGTTGACTTTCTTCCTTTGCGCGGGTTCCCATTTCTAATAATACTCGACATACGTTGATACTATTCGCCTCCTTGATATCGTTATCGTTACATTATGTTACATTCAGAAAGCGCAAAATGCGTTTCTTAGTTTAATATATATTTCTTGTCTCACTAGTTACTTGGTTTTAAATGTAAGGGATAGAAACCGAAACTGTTTGCACATCGCATATAAATCCTAAATTATTATTGGTTACTGACTACCAATTTATTATAATTTAGTCCATTATACATAAGGCAACTTTTTGGAATTTAGGTATAATATATGCATTCTTTTAACATAATTTATTCTTGATTTTTATTTTTAGTTAATTAAATAATAAAAATGGACAATCGAAAACGAAAATTATCCACGTTGGATTCATTTGTTCAGAAAATTAAAAAAACTGACGATTCTTCAACAAATATAGATCAATATATGTCAACAGTCAATATAAATCATTCATCTTCATCTACATCGACATTTACCGAATACGGAGGAAAATCTTCAAAATCTTCATTAGGTTGTTCCCGGCATGGGAGAAGGGAAACACAAAAAGAACAGCATACAACATGTACAAGTAGTAACGTTGAAATTTTCATTGATATAGGTAAATTTAGTAATGTTAATGTTGATGAAATTGATAAATTTCGAATTTTAAATTGTAAATGGAAACCAAATGATACTTTTGTGTTGCGCTATTCTGTACATGAAAGAGGGAGAAAATATGTTAAGTATTACTTATCTGGAAAAAATTTTAGACTATTTAATTGGTTAATGTTTTCTATACATTTAAACGGAATCTTTTGCAAATATTGCTTCTTTTTTGCAAAATTTGGTGGGTTGCACCAACAAGTACCATTGGAAAAATTAGTATCTCAGTCAGTATCCAAATATTCTAATTATCAGGTAAAGACGGTGTTTTGATAAGTCATGAAAATACTAAGCACCATAAAAATTCAACTGTTTATGCGGAAAATTTTATAAAATCATTCAATACCCCATCACGAGATATAAGAAATAAATTGAATATTGAAAGACTTCGACAAATTGAAGAAAAAGATTAAAACCAATAATCGAAAGTATAATTGTTTTGGGGAAACAAAATATTCGCTTACGAGGTCATCGTGACGCTGGTTCTCTCTTAAATACAAAATCTATTACAAACGAGGGTAATTTTCGTGAAACTCTACGTTTTCAAATTGCAGCTGGTGACATAACTTATCGTTTTGGTTTCATTTGGAAAACTGTCAAGCAAATGCCACCTATATATACGACTCAAAATCAGTTAATTGCTTTATATGGAGAAGAAGTTAAAGATATTATTTTAACACAGGTTAAGAAAACAACATATTTCAGCATAATGTTCGATGAAACAACTGATATTAGACATATTTTACAAATGAATAATAATAATAAAGAATGTAATAAGATATATGGCTCGGAAATTAATTAAGATTTTGTGGAATTCATTGATTGTCATACTGATAATTGTAATGATGTTACTTTTGAGTCTATATTTTGGCAAACACAGTTTTAAATTTTTTGAAAATTCATGATTTAAGTTTTAAAAATTGTATCGAAATTGGATGTTCCGTTATGATGGGAGAATTGAAGGATGCTGTATCTATATTGCAGTCAACGTTGTCCAACGCCTTTAGAACACCATGTTTTAACGATGCTTTTAATTTCTCCATATCAAAATGTATGCAAATACGCTCGTAATGCCATTGGTACCATTAAAGAAGTAATTTCATTTTTAAATGCCTCGTCCAAGAGATAAAGGCATGTGATAAAGGCTGTGAATAAATCACCCTTAATTAGTCTATGTGATACCAGATGGTCCGAACGACATGATTCCTTAATAAAATTAAAACATGCTTTTTAAGCATTGTGGAGTCTTTGGAATTAATCTCGCAATGGGATGATAGAGAATCTTCTAACAAAGCTGAATTGCTAAAGAATTCGGTTTATACCCCAATTTTCAGTTAAGCTATGCTCTTTGTCCGATATTTTTATCAGTACGGTAACCTTGAGTAAGTTATTACAAACAAAATCAATGGATAAATCTTACGCTAATAACTTCATAAATAACACTATTGATGTTTTATTAAATAAGAGGAAAAATGCTGCCACATCGTTTAAAACAATTTATAATGGTGCAGTAAATGTTTTAAACGAATTACAAATAGAAATAACGAAACCTCGAATTATCAAATATCGGAAAAATAGACCAAACGTGGATCAACCTATTACAGAGGATTATTATCGAATTAATATATATTTACCTCTCCGTACTTACTTACCTACTTAACCTTCACGCCATTCCCTTGCGGGGTAGGCAAAACAATCCCTGCCTCTTATTTATTTTTCATTCACAAACCATTATACATCTATTCTTTATCTTGTTCCTTCTCGTTTTACCACATGCGCTTCTCAGGAATCTCATACCTACGGCATTCCCATACAGTACGGATGGGACGAATACGGCTTATAGATTGCCCGTTTCGCAGCTAGGCTCATACTTTCGTTTCTCATTATCGTCCACATACTTCCAATCACTTTCCTTCCAGCATTGACCCATCGTCCAATCTCGCCCTCCATTGTACCATCTGCAGTAAGCTTTCTACTTGGATATGCCAGCTCGTCCACTGGCTCCACAATTTCATCTTGCAGGGTAAATACTCTACTCTCCTCTCCACCTTCCCGATTGAACACCACAATCTTAGTTTTGTTCACTTTTACCTTTAGCTCCATGCTCTCACAGATTGTATCAAACTTCCTCAGAGCGGTTTGTAGCTCAGCCGCACTGTCACTTAATAAGACTGTGTCATCTGCATACAACAGAAGTCGTACATTTACGTCACCAACCATTACACCATTTGCATCGGTCCATGCTTGTCTAACGAATTTATCCATGTATAGATTGAACAACCACGGTGACATCACATAGCCTTGTCGAACTCCTTGATCAATATTAATGTATTCACTCACACCTTCTCTCACCCTAACACATTCCCGACTACCGTTGTATACTGCCCTTATTCCATTTATTAGACCTTTATTTACGCCATACTCATTTAATATTTCCAACAGCTTCTCCCTATTCACTGTGTCGTATGCTTTCTTCAGATCTACAAACGCACAGTACACCTTCCTTTTTACCCTTAAACACTTTTCGATCACCTGCTGGAGAGCAACCATCTGATCGACACATCCTCTCCCTGACATGAAGCCACCCTGCACATCCCAAATCTTAGTTTTTGTAGTTTCTCGTACTCTATTAATCAGAATTCTTCCAAATACTTTACCAGGCACACTGAGCAAAATTATTCCTCTGTAGTTCTTGCAAGCACTCTTGTTCCCCTTATCCTTATACAATGGTACAATGTTCGCGCTCTTCCAATCCCTCGGCGCTTTTCCACACATAAGGTATACATTGAATAATTCACACAATCTTCGTATAAGCTTTGCACCTCCATACTTTAGTATTTCACCAGTGATTTCATCTACACCTGCTCCCTTGCCGTTTTCAACCTTTGTACCGTTTTCTCTACCTCATTTATCCCAATATCCACAGTTTCATTCACCACTCCTTCTACATTACCCTTATTTAACCCTGCAGTCTTATTTTCCACACTATTGTACAGCTTTCCGAAATATTCTTGCCAGCATTTCCTCACATACCTCTAACATTCCACTAACCTACTCGCCACTCATTCCTTGCACAGTTGTCTGCATCGTGCCTTGTCGGTTTCGACCTTGATCGCCCCTTGGAGCCAGGTCTATCCGAGGCAATTGTATTGTTCTCTTGTGTAATACCATAGCGGGCAGACCGGTTACTGACCTTATAGTGCCCCGGATTATGTGCATTTATAACGGTATCGATTCAATTATTTTTTAATTTAGCTATTCCAAGTTATAAATATATTACTTGTTATTCCAAATATATACATATATATTTATTATATCAAAGTCACGTTTCTGATTGTTACTCGTCGCTGACCGATGCTTGTTATTGATTACAATTATTTTAATTTAGCTTTCCAAGTTATAAATATATCTTTGTTATTTAGTTTAATATTTATTTATCAAATCTGTTTTGTTATCGTCGCGAACTGTGACAACTTAAACGTCTCCATCCTCTAAGTTTCTTGTTTTTTTAATTCAACTGAAGGGCAACAGCAAATAACGATAATGGTCCCGTTAGCTCTCCCGACATTAATTGTTTACTTTCAGGATTCGTCAATGACAACTAAGATCAAACATAATAACAAAGGTAAAAGTTAGCTTAAATTTTGAATTTGCAGTCAAAGAAAAATGTTGTATAAGAGAATATGCAACACACTGTTATAATTAAACTTAGGATCACATATAGCACCAAAAACAAAAATTGGATCAACCTTCAAATTTGAGAACAAAGAGAAAAAAAATGTTCAAAAACTTACCATTTAATACGGATCTGCCCTGTATAGTCACATCCGTTGTATTTTTATATTTGACAGAATTCTGCTGTTTGGATTATTATTATTTTTGTTTATTAGTAATATGCAAACCGATAAAATCTGTTTAGTACCTTTCTACTTATATTTAGATTAGATTGTTTCCTAACGCGACTTGCTATCATTTATTTGAGAAAAGGAATTAGTTTAATTACTTTTGTTTAGAATTTCGATTACAAATTAAAGCCAGCTATTTGTTCATTTTATTTATTTATTTACTTTTTTTCTACTTTGGATTACGGATTTAATCTAGTTTTTTATGTTTATCATTTAACCTAATGGAACAATTCCTATGACATTGCTTACATTTAGTTTTGTTATAGAAAGGGGTTCATTACAAGGATGAATCACATCTGGTATTTTTCCTACAAATACGTATTTATTATTGCTTTCTTTACCCCGCGCTAGTGTGGTATAAAATAAGTTATTTTATATTAGTTCTTTATAATTCATTGTTATTGTACACATTTTTATCTGTTTCAGTTCAATCCTTAGACAACAGGGTGGTGTTTATTTAGGCTTTAAGTTTACTTTACAATTTTACCGGTTTTAACAATCCTGGGTAATATTATTGCGGATCTACAATACAGATTAAATAAAGACACGAGGAATTTGTTCAATTTTAACACAATGTTTTATTGACAACTGACGAAGATTTAGATGTCGGTTTAAAATCTGTTGCAATAGCAATTAAGTCTGAATTGGAACTTTGGAAATTACAATGGCAAAAAAAATGAACTAAAAGAACATTTACCAGAAAATGGTTTAGATTCAATGTGACGGCAATATTTACCCAACATTAAAAATAATTTTGCAATTATTATGTACTCTGCCCGTTAGAGTTGCTTCTGCAGAAAGAAGTTTTTCTGCACTGAAAAGATTAAAATCGTGACTGCGAGCCACTATGTCTCAAAAAAGACTAACAGGGTTAGCTCCATTACATATTCATAGATATATGGATATTAATATTGACAATATTATTAACAAGTTTGCTGGAAAACAAAGAAAAGTGCATTTCATTATTTAAGGAATATTATAAATCGTTTTTTTAATAAATTTAGTTATAAAAATCTGTTTCAAATTTTACAGAATATTTCATTATGTTTTTATATACCCTATATTTATTTCGGATGTGATATTATTTTGTTTTTATTTAAAATTAATAGAATTTTATTTTATTATTACATAATATTCCCTTTTTATACAATGTATATTTTTTGATTATTATTTTATTAATAGAATTTTATTTCATTATTATATAATATTCCTTTTTTATACAAATTATATTTTTTGATGTTGATTGTTTTCTATTTATGGAATAAAAAAAATATTTAAGGTTTTTCTTTTTTTAAAATTACCTAACATGAGAAAGGATGTAGTTCCTGTGAAGGTTTCTTATTATTTTAATTGGGAAGGGCGAACTTTTTTTCGCCCGCAATATATAACAAACTAACCCGTGTAAAGCACTAACATTCCCACAACAACGTTCATAGATCTACTGTGAAAGTAATTACTCTCCAACAATGAATAAAAAAAATGCATTTAGCCCTTAACATTAAGATATCTTATTACGTACGTCAATTCTACAATAACAAAGGGGCACATACTATACGTTTTTTTTACAGAAAATGTTAACCTACCCATCTACTCTCATATGCACGTGTACAAATAAGGGCGAATGCGTTGATTAGTATATGGTTTTGTGTCGTCCATATAGACAAAGATTCATTTCTTCGTCTATTATACATCTAATAAAGAGTAAAATCAAGCAATAAAAAAAGGGCGCACATTTTTTGTTTGTTCTGAAGTAAATCTTAAAACCTAAACCAATTAAAAAAAATCTGAAACACTGGAACTGTGACAGGATCTGTAACAAACAAAATACACCCACGTACCACACAAAATTAAACAACACCGAACGCATTTCAATAGCTGCGCTATCATCATCAGCGGTCGACTAGGGCGTTGCTTATCTGGTGAAAGTGAAAGTTATGAAAGTTTAATGAGATCTGAGTAGCCTAAAAGTACTTGATCATCATTATTCATTAGAATTTGTTTGTTTTTGAAGATTTCTAAGCTTTCACAACAATCAAGTTCGTGCTTATTACTAACATGTTTGATTAAGGATACCTTACCTACTACATGATTTTTATCAAACAGATGCAGGGCTACGTTTGTATTTTATATGAGCCAAACGTTCTTTAAAGCGAATGTTGATAGGTCGTTCAGTTTGCCCCCATACATTTGCTTACAATTTTTACAATGAATTTTCTAAGTTCCCGACCTATCCTTCTTATCCACTTTATCTTTTGGATTGCCTAACAGAGTTTGCAACTATTATCTGCAGTAGTGACTGTTTTCAAATTAATTTTGGAAAAGATCCTGCTTATTGTATAAGCAGGATAGTTTGGTAACTTTACACACTTTGTTTCTATTTGTTCTCTAGCGTTGCCTAATGTAGTTTCCTAACTATATTAATAACCACTTCATCTGAAAACCCATTGTATGCAGCAATTCCTTTAAAAGTGGGAACTTCTTTATTATAATTTTGAACTGAACGAGAAAAATTAAGCAATCTATGAACCAAAAAGTTAAGAGCCGCGAGATTACGCTGTCTACAGTGATTTGAGTCATTGGTTATGGATCCTATAGTGCTAGTTTCCTTACCATAAATATCTATATCTAGTTTACTGCCATTTCTTGTTACCAGAGTATCAAGGAACGGGAGACAGTCATTTGTCTCTATCTCGCAGGTAAATTTGAATGTCGGAAATTTAGAATTTAATGTTTCTTACAAAGTTCTCAACACTACAAATTTTAGTATTAAGGGTGGCAAACACATCATCCATGTATCTAAATTGTAGGAAAATAAGGCAAATCTCGTTTTAAGCCTGTCTCAAATTTATCCATGAATAGATTGGCTATAAACGGAGATAATTTATTGCCCATTGTCGTACCATGTTTTTTCTGGAAAAATTGATGGTTTATTTTGAAAAAGGTTTGCTTCATACACAAATCTGTTAATTTAAGAAATTCTTCTACTTCTCTATCGTCCAAATGGTCTTGTTTTAAAAAATCTTCTAAATAGACTAAGGTTTCATCTATTGGAACGCTCGGAAACAGTGAACAAATGTCGAATGAAACTAAAATTACATTTTCAGTAAGTTCAATGTTTTTAATTTTATCAATAGATTCATACGAATTTCGACGAATTAATACCAGAAACAATGGGTCGCATAGAATTACCGGGTTTATGAATCTTAGGCAAGCAATACATTCTAGGTAACACCGGATTGGATACCGTTAGTCGAAACCAAAGAGAGTCATCCACAACTCTTTTACATGCTAAAACCTTCCTAGTTGAGATAATCATTTTAGGAAGAGGATCTTTGGTAATTACTGAATAAGAACTTGAATCTACGAGTTCTTTGACTGAAGCAAAATAATCCAGTTTGTTTAAAATGACTACTTGATTGCCTTTATCCGTTTTGAGATAAAAACAATTTTTACTTTTGAGATCTTTAACAATTCGAAATTCTGAATGATTTAAATTAAATTTCGACTCCTGTTGGACATTTTCCCAAATTTGTATTTTACTGGCTTGTCTAACGTACTTTTTGCAATATTCATCCAATGATTTAATCGAACTTTCTATGTCTACTATGGTTTTATCCAAAGGGCGTTTTTTAAAAATTAAGATTATATTTCAAACCTTTACTTAACAAACCTATTTCTTCTTTGTTAAAGGTCTCAGAAGATTTCTTAATAACGATATTTTCGATTATGGCATTACCATTTTACTTGACTTGTTTGTTAGATCTACATAATTTTGACAATTTCTTCTCAAGTATAAATCCTTTGGCAATCACTTTATGATCAATGACCTCATCCAAGTGATGCAAAAAAGTAATCGCGTGTGCGTGTGTGCGTATGTGCGTGTGTGAGCGTGTGTGCGTGTGTGCGTGTGTGCGTGTGTGCGTGTGTGCGTGTGTGCGTGTGTGCGTGTGTGCGTGTGTGCGTGTGTGCGTGCGTGCGTGTATGCGTGTGTGCGTGTGTATGTGTGTGCGTGTGTGCGTGTGTGCGTGTTTGCGTGTGTGCGTGTGTGCGTGTGTGCGTGTGTGCGTGTGTATGTGTGTGCGTGTGTGCGTGTGTGCGTGTGTGCGTGTGTGCGTGTGTGCTGGTGTGCGTGTGTGCGTGTGTGCGTCTGTGTGTGCGTGTGTGTGCGCGTGTGTGCGTAAGTGCGTGTGTGCGTCCGTGTGTGCGTGTATGTGTCTGTGTGCGCGTGTGTGTGTGTGTGTGGGTGTGTGTCTGTGTGTGGGTGTGTGTCGTGTGTGTGTGTGTGTGTGTGTGTGTGTGTGTGTGTGTGGTGGGTGCGTGCGTGCGTGCGTGTATGCGTGTGTGTACGCGTGTGTGTGTGAAAGACACTTCTTGTCAATATTTCAAAAACCAACAACCTTATGTATGCCTTTTTTATAAATAATGAGTTTTTTTAGCGGAGTTACTGTTATAAAAGTTTTTAATATGAAACTAAATAAGGCTTACAAATTGTTTAATTAATAAAAACTTAATGTTTGTCCTGAATATCCAATTGTGCAGTTTATTTTATATGCTAAGTGTGTTTTGGGTTATCGTTGTTGCTTATGTTTTGTTTGAGTAAATGTTTATTAAATGCTTATGAAGGAAATAGTTTACTGTATTTTTTATTTTTCTTCATTACTGATGATGTTATATATTATAATTATTAGTCAAAATTTAGGAAAAAATTTCGAAAGAAACTTTTTGATTTTTTTTTTCAGTTTTTTATTTTGAACCCTTGTTTTACTGGATTATTTATAAAATTATAGATTAGATAGTGTTTTCTAAACAGGCTTTTAAAATTATTATTATAAATTTTATTAAATACATAAATAAAAAGTTTACCTCGAGTAGGATTTGAACCTACGACCTGTACTTTGCTAGAGTACCGCGCTAACCAACTGCGCCATCAAGGTTCAAGCCCCAATCGATGTAGATTTTGTGTTTATGTATTTAACTGATTCTAAATATAATGAGATTACAGTCAAATTACTTATATTAATGGAATGTGAGCCTGCAAAATTTAGGAGAAGTTAATTTAGTTGCACCATCTCGACATATTCAAACTTGACGATTTTTCCGTAATATTTAAAGTTATTAACAACATTATTGCTTATTATAATTGGAATATCTATGAAAAATATTTTATTGTTGCAGTATTCTTTCAAAGTACGATTTCAAAAGATATCAACATTATTAAATTCCTGTACGAATTATCAAATTGCTCATTAATGGTAGCAATCTTTTACTCGTAATAAAAACGTTTCAGGTGTGTGTTTTTATGTCAATTGTCTTATTAAATCTGCAATTGTCAAAGAATGCGAACCATTATTTTTGGGCTATTTATTGGTTTATTTTTGTGTTTTTGTTTATACAAACCTAACCATTTCGGTAACATTTACTTTTATCGTCCTCAGTAGTAATAATATATTTTAGAAATGTTTAAGATGTTTGAACAATTTTATGAAATATGTTTTTTGTTTTTTGTATTTGTGGGCCGAGATTAGACACAATCGGAAATGTCAGGCATCTCCATGCGCATCAACTACTAATGGTTATTAACACTACCGTCACTAGAATTTTGATCAACGGAAAGAATTCCATAGTAAGGGATCTTAGGTCTATTCGTAATTATTTGACGATTCCACTAAATCTTTGCTTTTTGGTTTTCACGCACGCAAGGCAGATTGTAAGTATAATAGGGAACCTTTTCTTCTAGATCCATGTGTATTATTCGTAGTTCTTGGTGCAATATTTTTGCTACTTGATTATGTCGAGCTTGATATCCTTTTGGTGCTAACATTGAACACCCAGAAATGTCTACCCTTCCACACTATTATTATTATTATTGATGTCATTTTTAACGTAGTTTAATAATATTTAATTTATTTACGATCTAGTTATTCTTTACTAAAATTAAATTCTGTTTTGGGTAATGTACTGCACATCTTAGTATTATACCAAAATTTTCATAATTCATTAATGGCTAATTTTGTGAGTATCTTTGTATTTATTATACTATATTCAATAAAAACACCCTGTCAACTTGTATTAATGTTACTTTAATTAATTTATGTTTGAATATCCTTTAGATTGTTATTTATTCATTATCGTTAGATCATATTTTTAATAAAAATTTTGTTCTTTGGTATATTGCATTAGTTATATGCAGCAACTATTATTACCTTTGTACAATTGTGATTACAGTTATGATGATAAATTTTATAATTGGTGGAATTGGAAATGGCCTAAACGACTTTTAAGTAGTTATTTGAGTAAAGCGTAGTTTGCAAATTTGAATTATGCAGCTTAAGTAAGAATTTTGAATTTATATTAATTATGTATGTCTGAATGAAGTAGCAAGAAGTTAGGTGTACTGGGGTGATAATGAAAGGATCTGGGCTACAATCGTAGGATGTATACAGGGGAAATGGTATATAGGATTTAGTTATGATGATAATCAGTTAGGGGTGGTAATTAAGTAATGGGTGGGTACGAGATGGTACCCTTAAGGATTAGGACTACTGATAGACGGTATTGGGGTGTAATTCATTACAGGGAAAATGGTATTCGGTGCCTTAACTGCCGGCAACAGTTACAGGGGTTTCTCGGTTTTAAGGAGGTTGGTTTGAGTGAAGGTAGTCACATGTTCGGGGCAAGGCCTCCGTCGAAAATGTTTGTGTCGTTTGGCATAATTCAACAACCTACCTCGGTGCAAAATACAGCCAAGGTGTTGGTTTGAATTATAATAGTTTTCTCTTTTGTTGAGGGCGGTTGTAACCAAGAACGGGGAGATTCTGCGCAATACTTAGTAGTACGGGGCGTCGCCTCCGGCAAACCAATTAGCACGTCCCTTAGGCATATCTATGTACCGGGCTCGGTGCTAGTAGCAGCAAAGAACGTTTCACATAGAAGTGTCTCCGAAGAGGGCGGTTATAATAATATGGGATTAAGGGACGTAAGTGTTGGCCGGTGGAGGGGTGTAAAGGGATGGCTGGTTTGGATATTTAATTCAGGTTCCTGGTATGTTCTGGCAGGACAGGTAAATCAGAGTTCGGTATAATTAAGAATGCAGGTCGAGTATGAATGCAAAATTAAATGTTATAAGATACAGAGAAGTAGAGAGGTAATAATAATGTAATAATATGTAAGGTGGTCGGGTATTTATAGTAAAATTCTGGAGATCGGGAACACAAATGGACAACTAATATCATTTAAAAATAATGATAATACAGTTGTGGAAATAAGGTTTGATAGGATTTATGTACTAGAATAGTAAATTTATGTAAAATATTTACAGGATTATTGCAAGTTTATAATGCCTAAAATGTTGGCCAAATAACTTTCAGATGGTAATGGAATAATGTAATCTACTTACCATTGCATAAAATGTTGCATATTTTAAATAATGCAAACGCCTACAGATGTGTGTAATTTTGTGATTCTGATTTGTTAGAAGTGTAATTAATTACTAATTAACCTGTTATATAGGACAAAATTTTATATAGCCTGTCCGGTAGAACTGAACGGGTATCGGATTAACAAGGAGGATTGTCAATATATGGTTCTATTGTGCTTGAAACCGCCTTAATGCTTTGCTGTCTCGTACTTATTGTACGTGACAAAGAAAGATGGATATATTATGAATAATGCCTCTATTTCTGCCGAACAAAAGCGTTTGCAACTTTCACACATAATGACAAGGCAATAAGAATCAGATGCAGGTAGAATAGAAATTCAATAGGTATAATAAAATGCCAGTGGTTCTCAACACTGCTTTAACATTACATTTAAAATTTATGGAAGAATGCAAGTTTTTATAATAAACATTTATAAAAGCCATTCATAATAATGAATATTCGATTAAGTATAGGTATTTCAATTTACATTTAGAAAGTTCATTGTATACCTAAGTATGGTAATGACGTTTTAGTGTACTCCAATTACAAAAGAATCCAAATAAATATGCAATACTGTAACAATAAGTAATTAATAATAGATTATTATACCATTTAGTAGGTACATATAGGTATAAATAAAACAACTGCAATATCTATATTATCATTATTCTTTGAGTAAGCGTTTATATAAACTAACCATTAATATAATGCCGAAAAAGTTGAGTAAAGAAATTCGCGAATTAGTTTTAAATACAGTCGATTATTTTAAAGAAGAAAAAGAAAATGGTGGTCCACTATTATCTACATTTTCTGTTCAACAAAGAACAGCAAACGCGTTAAAACTTTTCCAAGATTTGGATGACTCAGGAAGTGATGAATCTGAAGCCGAATGACAATTATAATTTTTACATTTAATTATAAAAGTATATCTTTGTAATTTAATTAATATTTACTAACTATAATAAAAATGTATTTGTTATTGTTGTTATAAGTATAAGTGAAAGGTGTCAATTGAAATTACTTATAGGTAATTAGTAATCGATTATTATTTTTATTATACAAAAGTTGCATTTCTTCACAAATTATATAATGTTAAAGCAGTGTTGAGAACCACTGGCATTTTATTATACCTATTGAATTTCTATTCTACCTGCATCTGATTCTTATTGCCTTGTCATTATGTGTGAAAGTTGCAAACGCTTTTGTTCGGCAGAAATAGAGGCATTATTCATAATATATCCATCTTTCTTTGTCACGTACAATAAGTACGAGACAGCAAACATTAAGGCGGTTTCAAGCACAATAGAACCATATATTGACAATCCTCCTTGTTAATCCGATACCCGTTCAGTTCTACCGGACAGGCTTTATCTGCCGATCCGTTAGTTAAGGACCAATAATTTGGGAAAATCAAAACCATTAATTGATTTAATTTTATTTAAAATATCTCTCGACGCGTCTGCCTGTACACAGGTAAATAGCGAATTCCACTCATTCCCCCACGATCATGCCGATGTTATATAGGGTAGTGGTGCGGCCGAGCATCCTATCTTTTTCGATCTCGCTGCATTAGTGCATAGATCGAAGCTGTGTTTAAATTAATTAGTCTCATTTAGGTTAATAAATACTTGCGCTATAAGTACGTATTTGATTTGTTTTAATACTAGTAGTAAAAGTTGCTTTGCTACTGATAACCGTAACCATTGAAATTTAAATACACTAAGGGATCTCGTATTTATTGAACCGCCATCATTCATTCATCATAAATCATTAGTGAAGGATCTTGTTTGTCAAGACAATCCGTGACCTTTGTCAGCTTCCGTAACCACCGTCCGTCTGAATTGACTCTGTTTTAGATACATCTTCCACCGCTGGGAATACCCTGGACCTTTTCCTCTACTGTAGCACCTGGAGCAGGCCGTTTGGAAGCCGGGTAAGTTCAGGATTGTCCCCTAAGAACACCTGAACAGGAGCTTATCTTTGGGTGCCACCCGCACCCATTTCCAACCCCTAGAGCGAACAACCGCTGTCCGCAACCCATCCAGTAGTGGTCTCACAAAAATAGTAAAGCAATACCGTAACTTGGAATTATTTTAAATAAAACATTTCCAAACGAGTCTTAATTTTTGTATTGGTGCTCGTTGAGGGCAGGCTTCACCTGTCACCATCGAAAAACCCCTTTACATCATTTCCCATTTTTAAATAAACGTATCTCTACACTACGATCATCACATATAATTAAAATACTTGTCTTTGGGGTACTATATGGTGTATCTTTTATTTATCTTTTATATAAATTTAAACGTTTCGGTAACAATTATCGTTTTCAGTAAACGATAATAGCTTTTATAATTAATTGAGATGTCAAAATGAATTCAAGAAATATGAAAACGCCAATATAGGCCGTATGTTTGCGATTTCATGTTTCACTGTTTCCCGGTAAACACTGAATCCCTAAAAATGCGTTAGACTACCGCTTTGCTTTCTGTTTTACGAGCAAATGAGGGTGTTAATTTTCAGTTTTAAATTAGGGGGAGTTTTGGTTAATATAAGAATAATTCTGCACACTGTTTAATCCATAATGCTAATTGAGTCAAGTAAAGCAACTCCGAACCAAAAAAAAAAAATTTACTCAAATTTTGTTATAACCATTAATATTTACACAATTTGAGTAATAGGTATATTTTTTAATGCGCTTTCTTCAAGAACAACTTTTAAATATTACCTTAAAATAATTGTAGAAAACGCTATGTAGCAAGTCCTTTTGAGTTATTTCACTTGTGTTGGCGCACCGTTAAAGAAATCTCCAATTTTTGCATGACGGATTTAATTAGAGGTATCCGGAAATCCCAACCGCTCTAAGAAATGCCATACGTGTTGATTGCTATTGGAAATAACGATGTGTGTTTAACGACGTTTTGAAATTATGGTGTAGTTACGTGTGGTACCTAACGGTACCACAGAGCTAATTAATAGCATCATAACTTATGGTCTTGCTGAGAGCTCAGTCATAGTAGAGGTGTAGGCCCTTAACATTGACGAAGGTGAAAATAAAAGTTAAGACCAAAGAGGGAGCCAGCTAGAAATAATAAAAAACACCCCTTATATAACAATAGCAAATAAGTCACTTTCCTAGCTAATCAACAAACGTTAGTAGGATTTGGATAGTATCTAAAAGAATCAAGTCAACACGAAAAATGTAATACATTCTTTCAATTCATGGCTGCAAAGTTTAAAATGTAATGAATTAAAAGTTAAAGCAACCCCAAAACTGTAGAAACAAAAATCAATAACTGCCAGTTAAATAACATCATAAATAAGAAAGAACCTATCAAATGTGTAAATTATGGACAGCTTAAAGCTAAACTGTTGTAAACTGAAACGTGCATACTTATTAAATTCAAAAAGAATCTTGAAATTAAATTTTTTATCGGTTATTACCAACTGTAATACCAGTGACCCCATTCCCACCAAAATAAGTGTTAAGTATGAATGGCCATTAACATTTCAATAAAAGGAATTCATTTAATTCAGAACAGTAATATATTTAGGAGATAATGACGAAATTAGAGAAACAGTAATAAACAGATGATTTAAACAGCTGTTGAACCCGACTAATATTATAGCATAAGTAATAAATGTAACATAGTGATGTGTAGATAACATTTCGGTTTTAGAGAAATTCAGCGATTTGGTGGACTGATCACGATTAAATAGAAACTAGCACGAAAGCTTAATAATTTGCTAGCCAATAAAAGAGCGATAAAGTTTGAAATTAATGAAGTGCGTGTGCGTGAGCGCTTGAGTGTGAGTGTGCGTATGTGTAGATATATGCTCGTATTCACTATAACTGCAAAATGATAAGACGTACAAATTTGAAATTTCGTGTTTAAGCTTTTTATTTCTATTACTGCTCATAAGATCTTGTGAAAAAAACAGGGGAGGGAGGGGGGTTTATTATGTGTAGTTTTTCGTTTTCATCAAACGTAAATATTCCAAAGATGTAAAAATACTAGCATATCGATTCAAAATCATAAAGTAAGTATGTTCTACTCAGTTTTTTAATACGACGCGGTAAAGTTGGGAGGCATGCGTAGTTATACGACAAAACGTCCCTGTCAAAACGTCGCCGTTAAAAAAGTTGCCGCCACAAAAGCTAGCGGTCATAATCGTTGTCGCACGAAAAAGTAACTTCCTGAAATGTCGTCATTAAAAATGTCGCTGAACAAAAAGGTCGCCACGCAAAAAGTCGCCGTAAGAGCTTAAACACATTGAGAAAAAAAAAATATTCAAAGTTTCAACGAAAGCTACCAAACAGATTTAGATTAGATAAACAAAACTACTGTAACCTGACAGAATTAGGTTAGATATATAGAACTACTGTAACGTAACAGAATTACTACCGCGACATTTTTGCTACGTGACCTTTAAGTTCGGCGACATTTTTAGTGACGATATTTCAGGAAAGGACGTTTTTGTGCGGCAACGTTTATCACCGCGACGTTTTGTCGCGGCGACTTTTGGGCGGCGAATTTACTGGCATATTTAGCCAATACCGTTTGCCACTTACCATAGGCTTCTTAATATTAGCTCTATAACGGCTGTCCGTCAACCTTTCTTTATACTTACTTTGCTTTCATCCGATTCTTTCTTCGCCCTCACTGTAATTTTCGTATCGGGTGAGAAATATTCCGGACATAAAATCCTGCACCGTGTGGATTAAAGGTGAAATGGCAATTTTGATGTATAGAGACATGTAACTTATTCTTAGTGGGGACGTTTGTTGCTAACAAAACTCAGTGTTTTCTTGCGCTCGCCAAAAAAGATCTATACTTTCGCGTTGTAAGTACGAATGGCTCAGAGATCTTAATCTTACAGATCCTATACCATGTTAGGAATGACCGTATCCTTAACTACAGTATAGGGTGGCCATCTTCTCTCAGCTACTAAAGTAGCTACTCGTAAAGTACGGTTTTCATGCAAATCTAAGCAGTACTTTACAGCGCAACACCTGTTTCTGCAATATAAAGCCCAAATTCGACCTAATCTAGAATATAATTCTCACCTCTGGGTTAGTGCTACTCAATACGCTCCCTATACCGTTCACCGTATTCAAAAAGGAGCTATTCGGCCTATAAATAACCCCTCTTTCACTTTTGACGTGCTGCGCCGTGCTTTATTTGATCTTAAACCTAAATCACCGATCCTTGGGGTACGCCAGCGTTAATAGTAGTTTGTTTCGATGAGAATCCATCGACGACGACGTGTATACGTGTTTTGTCAAGAATTGATGAGCGTTACAGATAAGATGAACGAGGTGATCTTAGCAAGTAGGCACTTGTGCCAAACCTGGTCAAAAGCCTTTGACACATCTTAAGCTATAGGACTGTTTCACGAGACCTTTCTAATGTGTTATTCCAAAGTTGGGTGACATATGAAAGAAGATCACCCGTTCAATGACTCTGAACCATACTGATGGTTTTTGTAGGAGTTTATTGGACTCGAGGAACGAAAGTAGTTTACAGTTGATGACTTTTTCCATGATTTTGGATGGAATAGATGTGATAGCTATTGGACGATAGTTTGAGAGATCGGTTTTGTCGTCCTTTATAGGAATGGGTTGGACATTTGCCAACATCCACAATAAGGGAAACTCTCAAGATGACATTGAGATCGAAAAGTGTTTAGACGATACAGGTACTAGCTCGGGTAGCATTTTTTAAGGGCGATAGCTGGAATACCGTCAGGGACAGTCGCCTTGTTTGAGTCAAGTTTATTGATAATTGATTCTAAGAGCTTGCTCGAAGGTGGATTTGTTTTATAGCGTATGTGGTAGATTTGGGCGACGACACAATTTTAACAGAATCATTGAGGGATGCAAAGTAATAACAAGGAGGTTAGCTTTGTTAGCATGATCAAATACTACAGCTTCGTTAGGAGAAGTCATAGGAGAAAAGGAAGATGTGCTAAAAGTTTTTACTGATGGCTTTAGCTAATCACCAATTTACGACTACCCAAAGGATATGAGATAATTATTACGGTTTTTGGGAATGTGTAACCCCATACCCATCAAGATAACATCAGTTATTGAACGAGCAATTTTTGAGTAGGAGGACCGTTTAAATCAATACTCCGCCAGGGGAAGGTTACCAAAAAAAATCTAGCTGTTCACTCTAATTAACTGATTTATCAGCAGTATCGGAATGTTGGTACATTCAATGGCCGAGCTCGTTTGAGTCGCGCCTTCCCGCGGATCCGAATGGGGTAGTATTTTATTCCTGGCAGATATTGCTCTTCTTAGTCTTGATTTTGGCGTTGACGAATTTTTGCCCCCTCAAAATCCTTGGGGCGAATCGACGAATCGATGAGGGAGTGTGGCATTTAGCACTACTCACCCGGGTTATAGCATCTGTTTTAGAACTCGTCATTTTAAAGGTTTACCCGTTAAAATGCCACGATTGTATAGTGTGTGTTGGCGACTACACAAGGAAATGAGATAGTGACTGGCAGCCTTTACCGAACACAGAAAATTGGACCACCAATATTAAAGAGCCCATGGTAAACATGGTGGTATTGCACCGGGCGGCATGGGGTATACATGCCTTTCACCTATGAATTGAAGAATGCAGTAGCTGCACTGAAAACAATACAAGATATTCGTTAACCTAATTAAAAGAATCGTGCATAGGTTGTATAGTACCCCAATCTGTTAATGATTAATTTGATTGACCGCATTAAGATTAAATCAATTTGTTTATTTTGGTTTATAATTTAGATTTCAACTTGCTTATTATTGTCATTTTAAACTAATTAAGTCTGTTACATTATTGTCGTGAATTGTGATAATTCAGTTTTTCTATTTTTTAAATTTCACTTTTACTTAATTGAAGAGGGAATAATAGATAACGATAATGATCCTGTTAGCCCTCCCGACTTTAATTTCCTGCTTTTAGAATTAATCAATTAAAATTAAAATTAAATAATGTAATGTTATACTTCAATTTAAAATTAAATATAGTACCAAAAATAAAAGTTGGATTAAGTTTTAAATTTGCAATAAAAAAAATGTTCAAAAACTTACCAGATAATCTGCAAGCTGTACCTAGAATTTACACTTTCAGACAATACGGTTTAATTTACGTCTTTGTCATGCATTGTAACATCTTTTGTATTTTATATTTGTGTCAATATGCCGACAGAAAAAAAATGTTCTTTACCCATAGCGCCTAAAGAGGATTAAGCTTAACTTGTAAAAGGTTCTGACTTCCTGTATCTTTCGAAATTTATGATTTAAGCACCCTAAAGTATTGTCATACCGACGTTTTGCCGCCAACAATAAGATGCATGTTTATTATTACGTTTTTTGATTTTAACGTTTATATTATCTTATTACGTTCGCGGTCTCATGCAAATAGCGCTGTACAAACCTAATCACGTCTCCGTGCACTACTTAATTAGTTAAGATTTCGAATTTGTCACATTTCTCACGCACATGTTTCACTCCCACGATAGACCAATAAAACTAAAACAAACAATTTCTTCACCTTTAGGTGATTTATTATACATATTGCACCACATTTTTAATTTTGAAAAGTATAAGATTTTAATAACTATATTTACATATAGTTGGTTATAGCAATTATTTAAACTAAATTGGTACTTTAAATGATTTAAAAATTAGTTATTCTTCAGAGCGTAACGTATACATGTCCGTACTCAACGAGCGCACACTTAATTCGACTTGATTAGGGATTCTATTAATATAAAAAAAATACTATAAATCTGTATGATTTAACTTCAATGTTTAATTAAGCCGATCTCCGTTTGTTAGTTATTCTTGCACATATTAAATTGATAACCTCTACTATGCATGTTTAAAGTACGTATTCAAAAAAACATTATATCTTATTTCCCCTTTTTTTGTTAAAGGCGTATTGTATAAATAAAAACAGGCGACGGCAGCAAAATGCGTATCGCTGAAACGTTTAGATATGCAAACAGAGGAAACGAAAATGTGACAGCAAAAACATCCAAACCTAACAATAATAATCATTTGAAATACTGGAAGCTCTTATTTCTCGAATTGCATTTTGTTAATAATAGTTTTCTTTTCGTTATAACGGACTTCTCCTGTATCATGATTATATGGTATCTTTGAAATGTGATACAACAGGTGGTAAGTTTTACAAATTGTCGCATTCTGTTAAAAGACTTTAAAAAGTGCTTTAACGACATTGTACCATATATAAATACAATCTGATCTCAAATTACTTTTACAGTTATCTTTTACGTAAAAAGGATCAAATTCTTGTAACTCAAACTTTAACCTCCATACAATTTTATTACTCAGCCTGCTTTTTGAATAACTGACTACAATTTTGTTGAAAATATATCTGCATTGTAGCTTATTCGAAAAAAATGTAGGTATTTGACGCTTACATTCAAAGCGTGCTTTTATTCTGGAAGTTTTATGATATTATATTGACAACATCGGAAATTCACATAATGCGGCCATAGGAAAGAATAATGTCGGAAGAAAATAAAAGCTACAAGATAAATGTATATTCTTTGCCATGGATGCTGATTAATGGAACGTGAAATCATTTATAGTATACATTTCTATTTCATATTATATTACAAACGGGTCGACTTAAGTTATTGCTTTCAATTTAGAATTATACTTAGACTAGTAGATACGGGCTACATTCTTTAATGATAATTGTCAAAGAAAAAGAAAATTAAGGTAATTGTCTGAAACATCGACGGAATTTGCTTTTTCTTCTTTATCTCTAAAGCTTCAAATGAGCTTGTACCACTAGTGTGAATTAAAATTCTTCACTAAACACTTCATGTAATTAGTAATCAAATCTAATGATTAAATTTAAGCAAACAATTAATAAAGAACATGCAATTTATGTTCTCCGCCATTCAATTAATTTTGAAAAAGTTCATAAAACTTTATTATTAAGTAATTCTGCAACGAAGCGAAAACTTCATCAATTTTTGATAATGTGGATCGAACGTTTTAGTTTGATATCTCTTATAGCTTGTTAAGTGATTTAGATGAAATCAATGTATTGAGTAAACTATAATTTTGTAATTACCCAATTTGATAGCAATCGCAGTTGGTGGAATTATGCAATCTCATCTGATGCCATTATCTCTTGCATACACTACTCGTTCCATTAAGCTTAATTAAAACATGACCATAATGGAATTAATTTCGTCAAGAGAAATTCTAACATGTTCAAAGTAAAAATTTTGTCCATTAAGGAATTTTTATTTATTATTCTAATTTAAGATAAATATTATTGAAAGTATCATTTATGATATTTGGCAATATTTAGGAAACTGAAAACCAATTTATCCTCCAACGTCCACATTTTAATCAATTACGTTGTGCGTTTACCTCATGTGCTACAGTTTTGTTACCTTTTCTATCGCAATTAGTTGATTATAACGACGTTTATTTCAACAGTTGTAAATATACAGGGTGCCCCATTAATATTGCGAAACAATTCAGCGGGAGTTTCGTTGACCAAAAATAAGAAAGAAAGTTCCTATGAACCTACGTCCGAAAATTATTCGTTTCGGAGATACAGAGTTTTAAAGGAGAAAATACAACTTTTTTACTAAATATCTTGAGAACCCTGATTCCGTTTCTTTTTAAATTTGGTGTGTTTATTTACAAACAGACGTCTTCTGCTGTAATTTGTTGTCTGTTTACTTTTTTTGATACCTTGCTTCGTTTTCGAGCAAAAAATTTATATCCTTTTCTATGCACATTCCTAAGGGAAGTAGAAACAAAAATAGAAGTTCAATGTTTTAGATATTTACTAATAAAATTTAACAATACATTTGATAGAAAAGCAATATAACCAAGCTGAGAAACAATAACTCACTAAACCATATTTTTTTAAGTAACAGCAGCATAAGAAAAAATATTGAACAATCAGCATTGATATGAAAAATACGTTAAATACACAGGCGTTGAAAATGCGCAGCTCCAACTCTAATACAGGCATCTATCCTACCACACATTGATTGGCGAACCCGTTCAAATATTCCGGCTGTATGTCTAATTGTTTCACACGATGCGACAACGCGGTTTCTTAGTTCGTCTATAGTTTGCACTGGAGTCGAATAAACCAACTGTTTGAGGTGATCCCAAAGAAAAAATCCAACGTATTTAAGTCGGAATACCTTGCGGGCCCCCTATCCAACGATTTGGGTAGATATTGTTCAAATATTCACTTGCAACTAAACTGAAATGGGGTGGTGCATAAAATATATTTGCAACCTTAATAGCAATGGGATGTCTTCCAATAGTACGGGCAATTCATCCTCAAGAAAACGGCGATAAACATCTCCAGTAAGCCTCGGTAGTATAAAAAATGGGCCTATTAATACATTAAGTGAAAACTGCTGTTGATGACGGCCTTCTAATATTGTATTTGGGTTCTCGTCCGCCCATACATGATTATTATGGAAGTTCATTATGGCTTCTCTAGAAAAATTCGCTCCATTCCGTGAAAGGTACTTGTGCTAAAAATTGAGGATTTTCCCCAATTTTTTATCGTATCCATCGACATAAATCTAATCTTAACAGAAAATCAGTCTTTAAAAGTGCCTGAATCCGTTGGATGTGATAGGAGATTATATTTCAAAATTCTTAAAATAGTAGAACGACTTGCATTTAAGTTTCTAGCAATCTGTCTGTACTTGTTGGAGTGTCCTCAATTTCATGAAGTACATCTTCCTCCAATTGTGGGATTACTGCTGTGCGGGGTCGCCCGTTTCCTGCGGTAAGTTTTTGAAAGCGTCCAGTTTCACTAAGACGTTGATGAAGACGAGTGAAGATAGTATGATGAGGAATTATACGATTAGGGTATTTCTGCTCATAGAGGCGCCTGGCGGCTAATGCATTACCGTTGGCAAGGCCATAAAGAAAATGCATATCGCACATTTCACTATTTGTGTAATTCATTTTGACAAGCAAGAATTGACAAATACACGTTTCAAGTACTTATTAAAATCACACACTTAAGCCATTAATTTTTTGCTCGAAAAAAAGTAAAGAGACAAAAAAGTTTTATTTTTAATCGTATAATTAGCTTGTTACATTGTTTTTCCTTCAAATGTATTGTTAAAGTTGATTAGTAAATAACTAAAATATTGAATTTGTGTTTTTGATTCTACTTCCCTTAGGAATGTGCATAGAAAAGGATATTAATTTTTTGCTCGAAAATGAAGCAAGATATCCAAAAAAGTAAAGAGACACATAAGTTGTATTTTTAATCGTATATTCAGAAAAAATAATGAAACCTAAGAAAAATCAGTGGCGTCTCATACTTTTACTTATTAATATCAACAGGAGTGAGTCCCCGGACGCCGCTGGAATAGATAAAATCAATCAAATTATGTCGGAAGACGTCTACCATTTTTATGAACAAACGTACCAAATTAAAAAAAACGGAATCAGGGTTCTCCAGATATTAGTAAAAAACTTGTATATTCTCTAAATTTTAATACCCTGTATCTCCAAAACCAAGCGTTTTCGGACACAGGTCCATAGGAACCTTCTTTCTCATTTTTCGTCAAGGAGACTCCCCCTGATTTTTTTCGCAATATTAATGGGACACCCTGCATATGAGCAAGAATATTTGGGTTGAACACCTATTTAAGTATAAGTTTGTTGATCATGTGTGGTGGTTGATACTGTTAGTGATGACTGCATTAAAAAATATATAATAGTCACATTACATCTCACCGAAAAGAAATTAATACTAAGAATAAGGATTAGTTAAATAATCTCTGACAAAACAAAGGGGTTATAATAATAAATAACTGTGAATTTTGAGTATACAGCAATAGCTATTTGTGGATTAAGAGCGCTCTGAACGAGCGCGGATGGCCTCTATCTCGTAAAAGCGGCAATGTCACTTTTTCTACAACCAGTGTTTTTATAAAAATGTTTAGAAAAAATTAATAATTATTGATAACCTCAAATTTGATAGTTCAAAACGTGAGCATCACATGTCTTTTTGTAAGAATGTTTGTTAAAAACTGTTTTTATTTTCACAATATTGCTTATTTCCGTAATGAACTTATTATAAAAGAGGAAGCACAATTATCCTAAAAGAAATGTTATTAAAATTAAAATATCAATTTTTTGCTCGAAAATGAAGCAAGATATCCAAAAAAGTAAAGAGACACATAAGTTGTATTTTTAATCGTATATTCAGACAAAATAATGAAACCTAAGAAAAATCAGTGGCGTCTCATACTTTTACTTATTAATATCAACAGGAGTGAGTCCCCGGACGCCGCTGGAATAGATAAAATCAATCAAATTATGTCGGAAGACGTCTATCGTTTTTATGAACAAACGTACCAAATTAAAAAAAACGGAATCAGGGTTCTCCAGATATTAGTAAAAAACTTGTATATTCTCTAAATTTTAACACCCTGTATCTCCAAAACCAAGCGTTTTCGGACACAGGTCCATAGGAACCTTCTTTCTCATTTTTCGTCAAGGAGACTCCCCCTGAATTTTTTCGCAATATTAATGGGACACCCTGCATATGAGCAAGAATATTTGGGTTGAACACCTATTTAAGTATAAGTTTGTTGATCATGTGTGGTGGTTGATACTGTTAGTGATGACTGCATTAAAAAATATATAATAGTCACATTACATCTCACCGAAAAGAAATTAATACTAAGAATAAGGATTAGTTAAATAATCTCTGACAAAACAGAGGGGTTATAATAATAAATAACTGTGAATTTTGAGTATACAGCAATAGCTATTTGTGGATTAAGAGCGCTCTGAACGAGCGCGGATGGCCTCTATCTCGTAAAAGCGGCAATGTCACTTTTTCTACAACCAGTGTTTTTATAGAAATGTTTAGAAAAAATTAATAATTATTGATAACCTCAAATTTGATAGTTCAAAACGTGAGCATCACATGTCTTTTTGTAAGAATGTTTGTTAAAAACTGTTTTTATTTTCACAATATTGCTTATTTCCGTAATGAACTTATTATAAAAGAGGAAGCACAATTATCCTAAAAGAAATGTTATTAAAATTATTACATTTCTTTTAATTTCCAATTTGTTGGAGGTTGGAGGGTCGTGTGGTGTTGCACACCAGATATTTATTCTACGAAAATGATCTTAACATCACGCGCTGGTCACAAAATTGTCGACATGTGTAAAATACCCCTCAACGCACACTTTTGTCAAAAGTGGCATAAACGCTAGACGTTTATTTATTAAAGTGTCCATGGTAACTAAGTGAACGTTTTAGTTACTTTGCCGCTCAGCGAACGACAAACTAAAAATACACAATTTGTAGCAGTGGCCACACTTTTGTACATATTTATGGTTTTTTTACAATAATGTAGAAGGATTGTGACTGCAAGGCTTTAACCCAGCACAATCTAGAAAGTATAACCGTTAATTAGACCTTTATTTACTCCATATTCATTTAATATTACCCACAGCTTCTCCCTGTTAACTCTGCCATATGCTTTCTCCAGATCAACAAATACACAGCACATCTTCCGATCACCTGCTGAAGGGCAACCATCTGATCAACACGTACTCTCCTTGGCATAAATCCACCCTGCCCATCCCAAATCTTAGTCTGCGTAGTTTCTCGTACTCTATCAATCAGTATTCTTCCGAATACTTTACCAGGTGCACCGAGCAACCTTACTCCTCTGTAGTTCTTGCAATCACTCTTGATTCCCTAACCCTTATACAATGGTACAATGATCGCTCTCTTCCAATCCCTCGGCACTTTTCTAAACACAATGCATACATTGAATAATTCACCCAATCTTCGTATGTTTTGCACTTCCATATTGCTCCTTTACCGTTTTTTAACCTTCCTACCGTTCTCTCTACCTCATTTATCACAATATCCTTCTCCTACTTTCTCCATATTTCACCCTTCAGTCTTAGTTTGCTCACTACTGTACAGCTTTCCGAAATGTCCTTGCCAGCATTTCGTCACTTCACAATCGTCCCATACTACTTCATTGCTCTTATTCATTACTCCTGCAGCGCTCTGGTTTGGACCACATTTTGTATTTCTGACCCATTTCCATTCTGCATTTTTTTTCTTTGCACAGCCATTACTTCCTTTTTACTTATTCTCACTGCCTCCTTCGCTTCTTTGTTTCTTAATCTGTACACCTCATAAAATCGCTTTTTCTCAGTCTCATTTTTTGCAGCAATCATTGCCATGTACGCATTTCTTTCTTACATACTGCCTTTTTACCGATTCATTCCACCAAGAATATTTTTTGGTCTACCTGTAGTCGCTCTTCCACATATCTGCACAGCACAACTGACAATTCAGTATTTCAAGCTTACCCATGCACGTTCAACATGATTGTCTTTTATTGGTTCGTTTCACTTTTACATTACACTCAACATTACATTTACATTCAACTCTTTACTCACAGGATCTGCGGGTTTAATTCTTGCACCATTATCTAAAAAAGATATTTTATTACGTGTAATAATGGTGAAAGTTTACATTTTCATAGAAATCATTTAATTCAAAATTATACTAATACTACTAATTGTAATATTGACCATAAAATAATTTTAAGTTTTGCACTTATTCTCAATGTTACATCGAAGATTATAAATATGTTTAAAAATATATTAAAAGACAATATAAAATTATAACAAAACCTGTTAACACATTACAAAAACTATTTTCGGAATTAAAAGATGTAACCCCCCCCTTTAAATAAATCTAATTCAGTTTTTAAAATTAGCTGCCAAGATTGCATGTAGTTCTTGCTGTACAGGGCAAACTTCCCGCAATTTGAATAAATTCTCACAAAAGTAATTATCGGAACATTTTTCAAATTATAATCATTCTTTCGATTTTAAGAATCAAAAAATTCTAAGAAAGCAAAAATTATTAAACAAATGACTTATTTTAGAAATGATCGAAATTTATGTAGATGCTTCAACCATTAAAAAAAATGGATGTTGATGCTTAAATATTATTTATACTAATATTCTAAATTACTATAAGAATAAAGTTAAAACTGATATTGGATAATAAATTCATGTTACATATATTATAATTACCTGTTATTATGTCAAGACTGTTTAAGATTTATAATTAATTTCTATAAGTTCTTTAGTGTTTTATATTTGTTTTGCCTTTTATTAAGTTGCTTGTAGGTCCTGACGAAGCAAACGTATTTAATGAAAGCTCGGCGAAAATTTGATAAAATGTACGACGTATATATATATATATATATATATATATATATATATATATATATATATATATATATATATATATGTAATATATACGTACTCTAGAACAAAAGTGTCCAACAAAATACATACAATATTCAGAATAAAACAATATCATCTGAAAAAATACTAAACGACCATTAAACCTAGGTCCATTCAGTTAGTGGACGAAGTGGTCTAGAGTCAACGAGTGTTCTAACCTCAAATTGTTTATTGCTCTTATTTTGTTTTGGTATTAAACATTCAGTGTGCCATTTAAGTGCATAAATTATCTTAATCGACCGAAAATGAAAGATACGTCTCGGAGAATACTTTAGCTTTAACTGGAAAAGTATTTGCCACCGAATAACTTATCAAACCCTAAATAGGACACCAAAACGTGGTTTGGACAGAATGTTCTAACTAGATTTCCTGCTAGCCCGTGGTGCCTGTATGTTCGGCAGACAGTACGACTGAGAACCCCAATCCCCAAGTACTGTTCCAAGGAGGATTGCTCCTCTAAAGTCCGTGGCCCTACATGTGGTGAAAATGAAAAAATCCACCGCCTGCAAACCCTTATCAACCCCCAAGTGTAACAACTGCGGGGGCGAACGTCCCACCTACTCCTTCGCCTGCACGAAGATACGCGAAACTCCTTCTTCCCCGTCTCAAATGGTTGTCCCCGAACTCATCCTTAACACGTCTTCCACCTCCTCCGTATCCGATGATCCCGAAATCGAACACTTCCTTATTGTCAACGACTTCACACCCACCATTACCCATTCCCTCATTTCCACCTTTCTAGAGTGACGGGAGTTGATCGACTTCGCCACTCGCGCCTTCCTTAGCCGCCTCACCATAGCTACCTACGCGGGTAGTTGTGTTGCATTCTCCATGCCTTTAGTCCGTCCTGATGATTAACCGTTACAGTACATCCCATCCCCCCTAATCATCGCCACGCCCCGTATATAATCGAAATCACAATCGACACGGTAAACTCGTTCGAAGTCCGACATAAACGTAAACTAATTAAAAATCTCCTTTGCACAGAAAACATTCAAGTTCTAGCAATAACGGAAACTACACTCATACACAACAGTCAATTATACTTCGTTAACTACAAATCTTTCCTAGGCTTCAGTGTCATTAATGGCATTAAAGGCACGGCTATGATAGTGCACAACCGTGTCCCGTCGACCTCGCATCCATTTCCACAACACCTCAGCCACCTAGAATGCGTTGACGCCACGTTCCACTTCACTAACCGCCCCATTATATTTTTCTGTTATTATAATCCTCCAGGTGCCATACTCTATTGGGTGATTCGAGTGATAACGCCAATGGAGTATTACTATCACATCTACTTTTACAATTTTCATTATGGCGCACTCATAACACCACTCCCACATTCATTAGCCACAATGGCGCTTTCATCGTCGACCATATCCTATGTTCTGCACCAATTCAGAGATTCCCTGACGTCGATTGCTACGTTAGCACCACCATAACTTCTGATCATCTATCACTTTTAATCAAAACCGAACTCTGTCCAATAGGCTGACTGGAACGGGTTCTAAAGACACGTTACCAGTTACCTCGAAATCCCAATACTAACCTCTCCCGTACACATGGATAATTCGATCACAGACCTGACTTCGGTGATAAACGCAATTAACGTTTCTATCCCCAATAAAATAATAGATATATCGCGCAGACCACTCCCACCCGCATCATCAATGTAATTAGAGAAAAAGGGAGTATTGTCCGCAGATTCCTAAAAAATAGAGATCCCGCCCTTAAATCAAAATACAACCGCATTAATAATGCCGTCATCTGCAGAGAGACAGATATTATCACCAAAGCAAAATGGATACAAGCTACCTCTTCCTTCGGTTACCGTGACGACAAGCAATTCTGGTACAAGTTCTTCAGATTAACCCGCCACAGAGATCTCGTCCAATCTCATCTCCGGGATGCACTCGGTACCCTTTATTCTACTGACCACGAAAAAGCCAATCTTTTCAGTATCCACCTTCAAGACAGCTTTCAGTCCCCAGATCTCCGAACTAAATGCGCGACTCGAGTGTGACCTTGAAATACTCAAAGCCACCCTATTTTCAGAATAGCACCTCCTAGAAAATGATCCCCTTCTGAGTCCCATTCGCCCCGGCTTAATATTGGACACCATAAGGAAGGGTAAAAATAATGCTCCCGGCCAGGATGGTCTTAACTGTTCCATCCTTCGACAGCTCACCCCCCCTCCCTCCCGGGCATAAATCATTTAGCCACCATTTACAACAAATTCCTCTCCATAGGATACCTCCCATCGGCATGGAAATCTTGTACGGCGATTCTATCATGGCTACACTCATCTTTAATTCCACCATGCATATGTACGTACTGTATGTATTATGGGACTGTAATTGATTGAGCTTGGAAAACTTAAACAGTACGCCCTCCCCTTGGAGAGGGAATGACACACGTGGCCTTTTCCTTTTTCCTGGTCTTATCTTCGGATTTACTTCCAAGAACAGCCTTATATTTAGTACTCTTAAAGTATCAAATGCTACAAACTACCTAAATTTTTTTGTATCAATTTAAGCAATTGATAAAAATCGTTTTGACTGTTAAATAAAGTCGTTTATCACAGGCGACAGTTAACAACCATTTTGTGAAGTTTAGATAAAGGTATGCGTAATGTTTCATATTTTCTGCAGGAAATTATCCTTGATGACACAGGTAGATTCCCAAATTTAATAGAATTGCACACCCACATCCGACCGAGCAAAACATGCAAACGTTTAAGGTTTGTAAAAAGTTAAAGTTGAGGCCTTTACAGTATTGCGCGTGATCAAATATCGAGACGTGCAAACAAATTAACGACACCTTCTGTCAGACAATCTTGTAAAATTCTTATAAAATGGAAATTAGAGGAATTTAGAATTTAGAGGAAAGTAACCTAAGCTGGATTATTTGAACTTTATTTAAACATTACTAATGGCGTAACGTTTATAAAAGAATGGCATTACCTCATTAGCTATGCCAATCAACGTCAGATTGCCTAAAAATGCCTTTTTAACTGTGAAAGCAAAATATAATTTGAATTCAGTTCTGTAAATTCGATATAATAAATAATAACCTAAATAAACGCCACTGATTTTGGTAAAAATCAATGAATACATTAACTAACGTCAGTGTTGATTCGTTCATTCTTTTTTACTGAGGATGGTAGCTACAATTGCTATTGAAACTTATATCACATTGCGTACCAAGCACTTCTGAAAAATTAGCCCAGTGAGACAGACAAACATGTGCGTCTATGATGATTTTTTTGTTTTTGTTTTAGTTTATACCACGTAATTTATATGAATGACACTGTTTTCTTTTTGTTAGACATTCTTTTCCCTTGATATGATTGACGTGCAATAATAAAATACCAGAAGATATGTCCAACCGTCGTCAAGCGCCTTTGTAGAATTGGAGAAATGGCATGCAGAATAAACTCGGAGGGTGATTCAGTAAATTGTCCAACGAAGGAAACGAATTGGTTGAGAGACATTAAGAGTGTTCTTCAAGACTTGGTTACGGAAGAAGCTCTCGCTGGGTATAATGATCCAGGTGAAGAGGGATCTGAAGCTGCACGCATTTGGAGTAAACATTTTCTTTAATTACAGGTGAAGTTTTGGAACTCACTATTTCAGAAACGAAATGATTTGGTTTCCCAAAAACCGAAAAAATATTCTCGCATTATCAAATAGGAGTTAAAAAGTTTCTAGGTTTAATACTTTGGATGGGACTTTAAATCCAGCCTTTATACGTTAGATGTTCCGAAATCAATTATTTCTCGTAATAGATATCTGTTATTGTTGATCCCACTACATTTTAACGATAACAAAAGGGTTCAAAACAGCGATCGTTTAGCAAATGTCGGAAAACTACATGAAAATCGTTAGAAATTTTAGCATACGATAAAGGAAAATCAGGGATAGACTTGTCAATTAAGATGGTCTCGTACGTTGTAATAGAGTAAAGTGATACAAGAACCAGGAATTGAACTATTATAGGGACTATGCGTAGTAAACGCTTGGGTTTTCTACAAAAAGGCTACCAGCGCAAAAATGTGTTCCAAACCTCAAAATGATTTATGCCCACTGCAGTGAATGTTCAGGACAGACAACTTGTTTCACTGAAAACCATGCGCTCGTATCAACTTTGAAATGCATCTTCAGATATAAACACGTATGCCTTCTTATCCTATTTCTTGACACTCAATTTGTATCTTTCCAAATTTGTCCAAATAAAGTATAACGAAGTGTTTCGCAGAGGTCATGCTTTCAGACACACATTTTAATCGCATGTGGCATCTATTTATGAATGTCGTGGCCTTGGAGTACTAGGAGCCTGTCATGCCCATATGAATGGCATGGCCCCTAAATCATGGCTGTAATTCATATTGGAGTGGCGTGATACGTAGTACGACAAATATTAAAAATATATTAATATACACACACGATTTCAAACAAGATAAATATTTTAATCATAACTGAAAATCGTGAAACCTTACATCTAAGTATTCCTAAAAAAGGCAAAGTATTTCATTAATGAATAATTGTCAAACACTATGAGCCTTAAGTATGGGCAAACATGTCAGTTTTTTTATTACCGGTACGTTATTAGTAGGGCAGAGAATTAGCACACGCCAGCAATACTGTAACGCTCTTAGTTTGATCCTTTGCAAGCAGAATATGGTAAACTATCTATGATCACTTTGACCGGTAAAAACTACAGAACTCAATTATCAGCTTACAAACAAATGTGAAACACGAATGTTCATTTAACCTGTTCGTCTGTAAGATGTTTTCTTCGAAGGTGAGTTGGTGAGAACACAAACACGTGATTCATAATGCTACTGTTAATAATTAAAGCGTAAATAACCATTTGATTTACACACACGACAATTCAACCATCAAAGCATACACTTTCATAAATCTTTCATTCTGCCCTTTCGCACTCAAAAGTCTGGTCTACATTTTATAATATTAGCAGTATAATTCACTCTTAAAGGTTTATGTCTGCTTTGAGAATATCTATAGGTTCTCCTTATTAACTCATGGAATTCTCTTGAAGTGGCCGCAACCACAGTTGCGGCTCTTTTGATACACAGCATGTGGGACAGACCTGTTTTCACGGCGTACATTGACTAAATGCTGAAATATCTTTTCACATACAAACTTATGCCAAACTTCTCCATAGACCTAACATTACAAGATAAATTGCGTTCTAATGTTAGCATTTTGCTATTTAAACCACTACAAAGTGAATAAACCTTTATTAATGAAAATAACGTCAAATATGATAAGGAATTTTACCCATAATTGTGAGATAGAAAAATAGTTTAACTCAAAATGGGGTGAAATAATTAACTATGTGGATTAAGTACTCAAAAGCTTCCTATGAAAATGTTTTTATTAACATAAACATCTAAAGTAATCTTTAAACTGCGACATGTTTCGACAAAAGACTTGTCATCATCAGGGTACTAAAATAATTTAACAGGTAAAAGTCAACATAAAACTAAACTAAAGTACTTACATCGAGAAATTTAATGCTATGGAAGTTATAAAGCTTTAAAAAGTTAAATATTACTGAACATGTATAATCAAATCTCAAAAGACATAATACTTACTATTTAATACTCAATTTTGAAAAGGTAAACGCAAAATAAATAAAAGGAGAACTATCTGTAGCCTCCCCTGCTACCACGGTACAGAAACTAGTATGCAGAGAGCCTAGAAGTAAAAGTTCGGCAACTTCAATAGCACTCCTGAAGTAAAACGAAGCAAATTGAGCATGATTGCAATAATTAGAAAAAGAATTTAAATTGGCTCCAGTGTGTGGTCTCCCCTACCATCACAGAAAAGAACTTCAGAGATGAAGGCATTGAAAGAAAGGACCATCGAAGCTGACCTAAGTCTGGTTGACAGCAAGCCATGGTCAAGAGATGGTTTTTCGAAATTTTTCACAATTGTTTAACAAGCTGTTTGAAATCATAAAGTATTTAGAAAGTGCTGGTTTTCCTATTGTAGCGGTAGCAAGTGACTTGGCTGGACATAATTGAGGGTTACATAAAGAACTAGAAATAAATACAATGCAAACATGGTTTGTTAATCCAGCTAGTAATCAGCGGGTTTACATGTTTGCTGACGTCCCCATCTAATTAAATTGTTGAGAAACCATGTTGTAGATTGTCACCGGGTGTGAGCATTTTATGTTAATTACGTCAGATAACTTCTTTTTCTTCTCGTTTTTCAAAATTTTGGTTTTAAAATGTTTTGTTGCAAGGGTTAATGTATCGAGTATTGAAATTGTTTAAAATTTTTTTCTAATGGTTAAGGTATTTAGAAATATGGTATTTAAAGATTCAGAAAATAAATTTTCATATCGATTAAATTAAAGGTAATTTGAGAAATCGAAGCTCTGTATATAAAATTGTTTTGTTATTGCTATTTGAGGATGTTAGGTACAAGTTAAAATTTGGAAAAAGACCTATAGGATTTTTTTTGTTTGGTTGTTGTCATAAATAATGTTAATTCAAAATTTAGTTACGTTTTACTTCGCACATGTGATACTTGCGTTACAATTAGAGTAGTGTTAGAGTAGTTAGTGTAAATAAGTATTCTCATTATTTTAAGTTTTAGAAATTTTCGTTAGTTGAAAGCGCAAATTACGTCTTTTAAAATTTAATTGACATATCTATTGCTATTGATGTTGTATAGCTTTATATTGTATTTGGGATTATAATCTGTCGTATTGAATTTAAAATGGATTACTTTGTTAGAATTAATTTAACTAAAAAGACATAAAATTCTAAATTGTGTTTACTAAGTTTCTAATAACGAGTATATAGGGGCTTAATTGAGAAATGTGCCAGGATACTTTCGTTATAAAGTATACCGATTCGTGTTTAGTTAAGAATTATCATTATAAAAGAAAGCAATATTATCTGAAGTACAATATTTCCTAAGTAATGGTAAGTAAATGTGCACTGTAAAGTGAGATAGTTACTTAAATAGCTTTCAATGCAGTTTCTCTGTGGAATCGCGGGGTTTAAGGAAAATATAACGAATTTGCGGTTTTTTCTACTGAGGTCTCTTCGTTTTTAGCGCGGGTGATAATTCAATATAATGGGAAATATGATTGGTTGTGGAGATTAAAATTCAAGATGGCGAAACTGAGGGATTCAGTCTTTGTTTTATTTTGGTTGAGTGAAATTGTGGGCAGAAGGTAGTGGCACAGAATTTGGCGACGACGTACTCGGACTTTACCGCGGGCAGCACGTCCCTTTCGCCGTTGCACGGTTTTTCTTCGATGTTCAACAGGTCGGGGAAGTTTAAGTGGATTTATCGTGGTGCCGCGTGTCTAACCTACCACGTCACATAAAATTGGAAGAAGTTAGTTAGCTCGACTAGTGACTCAGTCAAACGGTCCTGAGACCGTTTGGATAGGTGAGCGTTTTGAAGCGTCGATAAAAGGTAAATAGATGGTTAGATTATTTAGAAAGCAAGAAAACAAATTGTAGACGGAAAGATAAGGAGAACAGACAAGAAACAGGCGCCACAACCTTTAAAGAACGAAAAGATAAATTATTATTTCTTGAGAGAGAAACCCTGTAAAGCTTGAACAAGGGAAGCAACGGCACCAGCAAATAAACGAAAGTAAGCGGAATTTATCTATAAACTTCCCAACAATGTATAATACATGTATATATTAATATATATAATAATAACGACAAATAAGACAATTGAAATGTTTTATTCTTACACGCACCATGTAAATGACTTTCTACGGACTAAACAAATTGTGCATGCATACTTAAAACGCAATTTTTCCCCAAAAACAGTGCCAAGTATAAATTTATTCGAATATCACCATAAGAAATAATAAAACTTTGCAATTGAACACAGATATGATTATTAATGCTGACCAGGGCAAGTCGCGATATTTTATATATACCTATAAAAGAACGTATTGCCCTTCTCTGGTTCACTGAAAGATCTTTCAGAACGCAAACCTGAAAAGGAAAATTTATATATATATATATATATATATATATATATATATACAGGGTGTCCCAAGTAGAGTAGGATAGTATGGGAATCTTCGTACTATTAAAGATAGAGATTTGGTAAATGGGCAATATTGTGCCATTTCTTGGGCCGAGTTCGATTCCGTTGAGAAACATTTCAATTTCTTAACAGTTTCAAAATTATTTAAAAAAAAAATCGCAGATTTCTAAAAACTCAAATATTTCGGTAATTATAAAAGATATGAAAAAAAGTTTCAGATAAAAGTTACTTACTCCGATGAGGCATACTTAAAAATGATGTCAAAATAAAATTCAAGATGATGGTTTCCAAGATATTAATAGCAACTTTATTGTTTTAAATGGACGCCATATTGGATCTTTACAAAATTAAATAGAACTTTTTTCTCTTGAAATGATGGAATTTCTATGTAACGCTGTGCTGTTAAGGTTCCATAAGAAATTGAAAGACCAACTAAACGATTTCCCAATATGTCACAAGCCGACACGAACCTGGTTGCGCCGTGGAACCACTATGTGTGGGTTTTCCTGTGCCCAATGGTGCTCATTATGGCGATTAAGTCATTCACAATTGGAGAAGTAGGATTCGTCAGTCCATAAAACCTCATTTAAATTCTCGATGATTTAGTCTTAGACACCTTAACTTGAGCTTCAATTTTTCGAGTTGAAATATTCGAATTTACTTGCACACAAGCTAAAGTTAATTCCCCATCTTAAGTAACCACGTTTATGTTCCTATTGGGCTTTTTAAGACATCCATACTGCTGCATATTTGTATCTAATCTTGCAAATATTTTCATGTGCCGTTGCCTACGCTCTGGAAAATTTGTTAGATGTTCTTGAGCAGCAAGGCGGGAGTTTTTAGCACTTTATGTATGCACAAAACATATCATATTGTTCATTTGTTGGAAAGGTCGCCATTAGAAAAAAACAATTATTATAAATTTATCACTTAATATTACAACACAGCAATACCAAATTATTTACACAATCAATAACCTAATACCACTGAACAGTTAGTCATATTATAATAAATTTTGTTTTATTGTTAATCATGGCTACTTGATTTAAAATGAAAACAATTAATATTTCCCGTAATTTTTAATTCGTACATAGGTCGTTATACATCGTTGAAAAGAGAAAAAAAATCTCATTTAATTGTGTAAACATCCAATATGGCGCCCATTTAAGATAAGAAAGTTGTTATTAATATCTTGGAAACCGCCATCTTGAATTTAATTTTGACATCTTTTATAGTTACGGAGATATTTGAGTTTCTAGAAATCGGCGATTTTTGTTTTTTTTTCTAAATAATTTCGAAACTGTTCGGAAATTGAAATGTTTCTCAACGGAATCGAACTGGCCCAAAAAATTGCCCATCTAACCAAATCTCTATCTTTAATAATATGAAAGATACCCATACTATCCTACTATATTTGGGATACCATATATATATATATATATATATATATACAACCGCAATAGTCGACTCCAGAAAGGTAACAATCCTACTTCCCTTTCGTTTTACAATAGCAAAACACAACCCCCTTTTAATAACCACAGCTTCGATTGTATATGTAATCGGAGAAGCGTGTTCAGTTCACTAATTAATCCTACCATGCATGTAAGTTCGCGTAACTAATCAAGTAGAATTAGATCCTAATGATCTGAACACTTATCCACAATGACAGAAAATTGGTACTTAAAATCTATCAAACATAATTTAAAATAACACAGAGCCCTGTGCTAACGTTTTACCGAGATACATAAATAATATGAAATATACAACCGGTATAAACACAATTATTTGAGTTTCTGCTACTGCGCACGGTAGCGTAAATAGTACCAAAGATGGATGCTAAATGATAACACAACACTGGGTGTTTTATGTAAGGGTTAAGTAATAATTACTCTAAATTTGGTTAAAATATGTGCACAGAATGTTAGCCAATGGTTGGATCTATTTGCAACAGTTCTACATTAGTGAAATCTTTACGAAAGTTAAGTGTATTACGGATGTACTTTTAAATATGGTTAGTTTAAATGCACTTATTCTTTGTATAGGCTATAGTGATCCCTGCTGAAGGAAGCGTATAACGTATAACGTGTTAGGATGTAAACTCAGTAATGCAACGTTTTTTAATACATGCAATAATGGAATAATTATGTCCTGGTGTTGACGAGTACTTGAGCTTTAGTACAGCTTAATTTCCATCATTGTAATGTCCAGTGCCAATGTAACATCAACGATAACGAGACATTTAAAAGAACATCGTAGCGAAACCAAAAGCAAGACGAAAAGTTATGTGACGTATAATCTCAACACACCAAAAAAGGAAAGCTAGAAAGAAGGCAAGGGATATAATAGCAATTTATACATATAACGTTGTTTTACCTCTGTAGATCGAAGACGAGCTCTATGTGATGATTTAACACGATCTGGTTAAATTGTAATTCTTTTAAGAAACAGTATTGAATTATCGTATATTAATCATGAAAGAGAGATTCTAATTATAACGAAGTTGAAAAAAAAACAACAAACGTACCAAATTGTGTCTGCAAGTAATATTTTACTAATTCCACATCAATAGCGATTATATTACTTTACAAAGCAAAGAAATATTATATATAAAAATTTCCCCATAAAAGTGATGATTAACATCGACGAAACAAGAAAAAGTGAGATTGTCTCAAAATATATGCACTTCTCAACAATAGCTGCTTGGAAAAAGGAAGCACGCCTCAGGAAGAAATTTTTCAGCCTAACTTATCAGAAGGTGGATCGACCAAACCTATAGAGGACGTGATGCAAATTATGGGGCAATTGGAAGTTATTTTCAAGTCTGTTAAATCAGAAAATCTGTCGATTTGTGAAGGATATTTAAGCAATTTATTAAAACAAGTTTCAAATATTGATTGCAGTATAAATATGAAAAAGTCGTTTTTTAGATCTAGAATGTATTTTCGAATAAAAAATCAAAAATATCAAGAACTATTTCTTAATTTGTTTCATGCGAAAATCTTGTATCAACATTGAAGTTTTCTAACATAGTCTGCAGCCCGTATTAGCAAGTGCATATAAATAAGCTTGAGAATTCTGTATTTAAAGTGTTTTATAACTGTGGTTTTATATTAGTTGAGTTGATCGGCCACAGTTTTTGCTTTTTGAGCGCGACGTGCGTATCTTGTATTTACTGTCTAACCTTCGTATTTTGTCTAAGGTACCTTGTATATACAGTATTATTACTGCATATTTAGGTTCTTTATTTTTAGATTTCCCTTTCCCTGTTTAGATTACGCGCTAGATCATGGTAGCCATTTCCTTTAAGTGTTTTAGCGATATCCGAATGTAACATCAAAAGCGGCTGCCAAAGTATATAAACACTAAAACTGGGCCAACTTATAACATTAACACAAAAGCGATGATGTAATAAACAATTTGTAATTGATCGAATAATTTTAATTAATAAAAAAATTACCAAATATTAATCGCTACTGCCGTCGGCTCAATCGGTAGATTGAGATAGGGGAGAGTTCTAATTTAGAGTTTAATTAACATACCTGAAATACTGCATGCTTCTCATCTGCTTAATTATTTTCACTTAATTCAAAAAAAATGTTATCTAAAAATTATGAAAAAATGATAAAATCTCGAGCGCCATGTTGTTTTTTATATATATATATATATATATATATATATAGGAACAACAAAACCTAGTTAAGGAATAATAATAAACAATTTATCAAAATGAAAATAAAATAACATGATATACTTAAGTTTATTCAATATCTGATTGAAAAGGTAAAAAAATCATAAGTCTTATACTATTCTAAAATTATATAAAAACATTACCTTTGATCTGTTCGGTACATAAACTGTAACTGGTAACTATGAAGCAGAATGCTGAACTTGGTGAGGTCAATGTCTTGCTTATTTATCCTTAATATATTGTGTCCATAAATTTATTGAATTTCTTTGAAGTTTAAGTATGTAGAACTTGCGTTGTAAAATGTAATTCAAGTAAAAATTTCCATTTAAAATAATAGAATAGTAAATTATTGACTTATAAGTGCCATTAAAGATAATTATTATAAAAATGCCATATAAAAGTATGCATTAAAAAATATGAGTAAAATAATTGCAAAATAAGTGAAATAGGAGTGCAAACTAAGTAAAATAGGAGTGCAAATAAGTGAAATAGGAGTGCAAATAAATGCCTAAAAAAAACAAATGCTTTAGTTTTAAATATAATGAATTAGAAAATAACTTACCACCATATTTGCTGGCACTAATCAAAAAGTTAGGTAAAAACCATGCTTACTGCTGTAACATTCAGCATTAAGTGAATTAAAACAAAAAAGCTTTCAGAATAACTCAAATGAGTATTTCCCCCTAAAAGTTTTCACGCGTTGCGCGGATACAATAATATAACTCCAATTTTTTAAGAAAGGGAACTATAACTATTTATGTAATATTACACCCAAAAGATAGGTTCTAGGAAATGCAAATTAAATTGCCTTTCTCAATTCTACATATTAATAATTAAAAACTTTTCTAATATTACGCCAAATAAATGAACGATTATTAAATTAATGTACTTTTTAATACAACCACAAAAAAAAAGGTTGTTACACGAATTCACGGAGAAATCAAGGATGTGGCTTAGGTACTTGGACGATACTTTCGTAGTTTGGCAACATGGCAAGCATAAGCTAGATGAATTCCTAGATCATCTACATAAATCAATAGCCGCGCACTCTCCATAAAATTCACAATGGAATTGGAGTCGGAACAAGGACTTCCATTCCTGGATGTACTTGTACACAGGAATGACAACACATTCACGGTAAGTGTATATAACAAACCTACCCACACGGGGAGGTACCTACACTACAACTCCAATCACCACAAAACCTGAAGTTAGGCGTGGCAAAACGCTTCTACCCTAGAAAACAATATGCTCAAGACAAGAGGACCTGAACAAAGGGAAAGAAAATATCCCTAAAACACTCAAAGAAAATGGTTACCCCGATCTAACACCTAATCTAAACAGTGCCTAATTTTTCAGCAATAATACCATATATATAATTAAATGCTAATTCAGTATTTTATATTATTAGTTCATTTTAAATACCTACCCAAAAAAATTCTTAGTTTTGGTAAGTACAAGTAATGCAAATGATCCAGTTCCCACCCGCTAGATATTAGCACTGTAGATTACAGATTATAGCATTTAAAGGTGAACCTTAATAATTTCTTCATATTTTGTATTTACATTATATTTCCAAACTTGCTTTTTACCCTAAACCATCATAATTAACAAACTACTGTTTTTACAGTAAAATTAAGAAATATATTCCGTGAAAACCCCACGTCAAATTCAATGTTTAAACTCGCGTGATTTCATGCGCGAGGTGGACGAATTTAGAACAGCAATCTATCAAATTTTTGTTTATTGTATAATTTTTTTTTATAATTGTTACACTATAATCTGTCTTTAGGCATTAAGTAGTTGATATGACATATATGATGGTTAACAACATAAGAAACATGAAAGATTTGCAACCACTGATGGCACTCCACTATTAGTCTTAAACTATTTTACCCTATACACTATTGGAACTGTTGATTAGTACTGCACGAATCTGTCAATTAGGTCTGCGGGATTGAATCTTTTTCGACATGGTTGCTCTTCGTCGTCATTGTCTAGTAAGCACACCACTAAGATGTTTGGGTGATCACTGATACGAACGTAATAGCGCCCACTAAACTTTTGTATCTCTTGGTTAACCGTTATAACTCCAAGATCGAGACTTATGGTTTTGTTGTGTATGTACCACGGTGCGTTAACTAGGGATCTTAGTACTTTGCATTGAAATCTTCGCAGTATTTCAATATTTGATTTTTTAGCAGTGCACCAAAGCTGTATTCCATAACACCAGATGGGTTTAGGTATGTATTTGTAGAGAAGTATTTTGCTTTCCAGAGAGAGTCGCAATTTACGTCCGATTAGCCAGTACATTATTTATAACTCAAGCCCTAGTTATTACGCTTTGCCCATATATGTGGTCTCCAGATTAGTTTCCTGTCCAGGTAGACGCCAAGGTATTTAGCGCTATCTGCTTGAGGGATTGGATGGTTGTTTAACCCTTATGTCTATAGCTAAAATGTACTACTCTAATCTATACTTGCATACCCGGGTATGTACATAGACTTAGCACATCAATACTTACTATAAGAAATGTATATGCAATAAAAATAGTAAAATAATAGAAAACACGCATTTAGTAATTTTTTATTATTTTGTCAACCCTGTTTTGTTATTTTTTAAATATAATGTATACAAAAAGGGCGTTGACTACACAAAATAATTTTGAAACAAAAACGAGTACAAAATGTAATGGAAAAGAAATCAACAGTTATCACAGACTGTATGAATGGTGCTGTGTTCACTGCAGACGGCCCTTTGCACGTCATGCATGCTTTGCGTGATGGTCATCGTTTTTGCACAAATAGCAGTTTCCTTTTGAGAAATGCGACCGGTGGAATCTCTTTAGGCGCACTTGAGCTGCGTTCGCTGCTTGCTGCTTCAAGAGTTGACAAATTTATTTCTAATAAAGCTTCTATAGCATTTTTGGTAGTGAAAATTCGGGTGATGTGTGTGTTTTGGCAACGTAATTGAACCTGAGGCAGTACTAACTGGCGAGAAAGTTGTTGCAGAAACTTACGTCGGTTACTTGTATCGCCTTGTTTCGGTGGATTATGGGTTTGATAAATTATATACGCAGCTAATCCAGCAACATCCAACATGTTGTAAAAAAAAGAAAGAGGCCATCTTTGTGTACGACGTTTAAATGAATACCCTCCTAACATCTTATCCATGGTATCGACCCCCCCTTTTGTTCGATTGTAGTCAATTATTATTTCAGGTTTACGCGCTTGTCCTACAACCTCTGTTGAATAATGTGTTGTTGATAACAAAACAACAGCTTTATTACGTTTAGGAAAATACGAACACAATGTAATGTTGTCCAAAAAAGCAAACTGACTTGACAGAAATCCTCTCGGTTGGTTTTTCACTATTAAAAATTCTGGAGGAATAAAAGTCCGTCTCTTGTTGACTGTTCCAATTATGGAAAGACTGTAGTCATCTTTCAAAGTTTTGCCAGATTGTAACTTGTAAAAAATTATCACAAGTTATATTTCGACCCGATCCTTATTATAGTTTGATCGTAGATTCGCGTTAAGCATTAGCCAAATTTCAGTTATCGCTGCAGATTTGTCGGTTATCAAACGTTCTTTTCTAGTAGTTCCATTGTCAAAACGAATATACTTGGAGATATTCCAAAACGGTTTATCGACATAGTTGCTCGATACAGTGGATGAGCAAACATAGTCCATAAATCTTTGCTGTGCTCATAATTGGATCTGTAACACCAGCAAATAACAGAATCCCAAGATATCCATCAAATTCAACAGGTGTTAGTGGATTCCAAATTTGTTGTTTTTATTAGGATTTTTGAATTCCATAATTGGCAGCTCTGTACGGCGCGACGATTTGTTTCTCTAATGATGATATCGCACATTTCATTACTAATGAGCTCTTTGAAAGTGGCTAACATGCTCAATCCTTTTGTTTTAGCTTTTGGACCCGGCTGTAATCCTTGCTGCCTCGTATTTCGACGAATATTATGATCAAGTCGACGCCTGTTTGCTATTGGTGCCACTTTACTCCACTGTTTACCATCACGAGAAACAAAAACATCTGCTTCAAGTGGCAGTTGTGGTTGCTGGTCTGGCTCTGCAGCCAATTCCTCTGCTAGCTGCTCTTCAGTATCACTATTTTCAACATACTCTGGGTCTTCTGTTTCTATTAGCTCAATTTGTTCAACATCTGATTCAGCATCTTCATCAAACCTCTCTACTCTAAGTAAATTTGAATCTGATACATCTGTTATAAAATCTGGATCATTTTCATAATCAGATGCCTACAATGTATCACGTTTTATGGTTTAGTGTGGTTGAAAATAATTGAAATACTTACGATACTTTCCTCGTCTGATGTCATCGAATCTTTCAAATTTTTCAAGTATTCTTCATGCTTTTCATACGATAGTCTTTTGAGTTCCGAAGATGATAAAACTCTTTTACTTTTAGTTTCCGTAGAATTTTTTTTACCGCCTTCCATATTTTTAATAATCAAAAATTCAACACAATCCAAAAAAATAAAAACACAATAACAAACACTAACTGTTCTACCGTTCACTTCAACCAATAAATAAAGACTGTTTGACTGTTGGAAAACCAACATGTAAAAGAATAGGTATCTTGTATCATACGCGATAAGATAAGAATGAACTGGATTATAACTTTTATTAGCGTAAATGCAAAATGCAACGTGGACAACCTTGTAAGATTTAAGAATCTATACAAAAAGTAATTCACACCCGGGTGTGTAGGCATAGACAAGCGTCAAATTATTTTTAAGCGCCCAAAAAAATATTTTTTACTACGATATTTTGGTTTCTTTGTTTTTATGATACTTACAATTAAATAATAAGCAGCTACTAAGAACACAGTTTCATTACCCTGTAAAATAATAGTACTTTTTCGTCAATATTTTACGCTAACACACCCTGGTATGTAAGTATAGACACAAGGGTTAACTGCACCGGTGGAAAGTCGTCTCTTCTGAGTATGAATGTTACATGGATCGATTTTCTTTAATTTTTTACAGATGAGTGAGAAGCAAAAGTAGTAACCGTGTTTCCTGGAAATATTGGGAGGTCTCGCGTGAATATCAAGTACACATTAGTACTCCTGATGTGGTAGGGTGGAGGGGTGGTATTTCGCGCCTATATTTTTACAGAGAAGTGCCTATTAGTTAGGTAGGATTTGAATATTTCGTAATAACCCGTGCGTAAGGTTTCCTTAACTTTGTAAGGCAGCCCTTGGTGTCAGACCTTGTCAAAGGTTTGCGTAATGCCAGGGAATACCGCAGCGTAGTATCTCCGCTCTTGAAGTCCTTAGAGATTTTATTCACTACCCTGTGTGAATTGGTGATCGGGTATGACGTGTTTGTCTAGGAGAATTGGGTATAGTTTTTCTAAGGGCATTTTCTCAAATACCTTAGATGACACCGGTAGAAGACCGATGGGTCTGTAGGACGCAGGTTGGTAACTAGGTTTACCTGGCTTTTGTGCTAGAATATCTGTAACATTCTTCCACTGATCACGAAAGTGCCGTAGTCTTAAGACAGCGTTGAATAGGTAAGTTATGAACTGGTATCCCTTGTATGGTAATTTTTTTAGTATTTTGCTGTGGTTGGGTTTTTCCCTGGGGCTTTATTGCAGTTCACTTTTTTTAGTATAATACTTTCTGCCTGGTAGGCGTTACACTTTCGAATCGGCAGTCATTTAGTACGGCGTTTATAGAAATATGTGAACCTCTTCTTCGTTGTTTACTATCAGCGAGAATGGTTCGAAAACTTTTTCTAGATATTCTGCGAAGATTTTCGCCTTTTCTAGGTCGCTTTTTGCCCAGTTATTGTTTTTGGCGCGGACTGATGCTTTGTGTTGTTTCTCCGACAACGTGACAACAGTGCATCTATTTGCGTTCAATTGTCTAATAAATCTAAATCGCGAAAAGACCGAATTTTGTTATTTGTTAAAATGAAACATGTGACTTCTTCTTTCTTGTTTCTGGTGTGACTAAACATCGCCATTTTTAAGAAAACAGAAAATTTGTGTTAGAAATTAATATTAATAAAATGATTGCTTGATAGAGATTACATGCAGTGAAGACTGGTTTTACATCCTTTGCTATACTAATATTTTACACTACATATTGTAGTGCTCCTTTCGACGGATATAACAGTTTCTAACAAAGCCTTCGTTGGATCAAGAGGTAAGCGAAACCACTGTCCTTCTTTCTTTTACACTGATTACCTAACGTTTTAAATCAATAAAGTACATATTTTACAATTTTACATTATAGTACACTTTTGAAATTTTGTATGCGGCACGTTACTAAAATATGTGTTTCTCTAAGTTTTTCTTACTACTGGTTATTATCATCCTTCGTTCTTCAAACATATTGTTGTGACCGATCCTAGCACTATAACTGGTACTTTATGGTTACTACTTTATATAGGACCAATGCCTGGCTACAAACTAATAGGTGTATATATAGTAAAACACTCAGTTAAGTACTTATACACTAGCAACATCCTGGTGAGTTTCTTTTACTTGTTATGCCTTCATGACGAAGCTCTCGCTATACCGAAAAATTGCTGTAGTTAATCTGCAGAATTTTAAGGGCAATTCGCTACTATAACTCATTTCAGTGCTAATTATAACACTGTGCTTCTAAATTTTGTGTGGGTAACTTTCTTGCTGGTACTTTTAATGGTTATGTGCCTGTAAAGATAAGAGTTGTAAGCGCTTTAGTGGAGATGTCATGAACTTTACTTACACAAACGTTCCTGACTAATTAATCGCTATTATTAGCTTCAATCTTTTGGATATTTCATGTGTAATCACTTTACATTGAAACAAAAAACAGTGTTTAAACAACTGTTATATCGGTATACCTATTACTTTGTGCCAACCAGCTGTTGGTGAATTGTGAATGCTGCCACTTTAGCAACTACTGTTACACAATATACAGAGTGCCTCACGACCTTTGTTATTATTTGTGCTTATTGAACTAGACGACTTATAGATAGGGCTACTCATATCTAAATGTTATAGATTTTTATTCTAAATGATTAATGCAAGTTTTATACTTTATCTATGGTATAATTTGATGTGTCATAGTAAGGAAGCTATTCCACTTTCTTTATTTCTAATGTCTCGGCCGTCAGCAGTAGGATGAACCATCATTTACTTTGAATTTTTAGTAATTGTAAGAATTCTAAATTACGCTTTTGCTATTAGGTTTATAGAAATAGTAGCAACCTAACACTTTCTGATTGCTGTGTGAAATGTGCACTGCTTAATTAATTTTTTTTACCTTTACTGCTAACTTGCCCTTAAATTTATATTGCGTTTACGAAACACGCAATGGTATACATCTAACCCAAATATTTTGGTTATTAATTTTGAGTTAACTGTTTTTTGTTACGTTTGATTTAAAACTGATACACTGGTTTTAAGGAAAGCTCTTCCTAGAACTTCGGTTTTACTTTTGTAATTACTTTTGAGTTTGTGTTGAATTTATGCTTTTTAGGGTCAACGCTGGATGTCGCATACTGCAAAATAACTTTGATTTTGGGTAATATGTATTCAATTTTTTGTTCTGTTTATATTATAGGGTCTACTCAGCAAGGTAAGTGTGTTTCTACTATAACGTTCGCATATGTATTAATTTTCGCCTAAATTTAAGTCTTTAAATTGCATCCGAAAACGTTATAACTATCCGAACTTACGATAACGCTTGTATAAAGGTTAATTATTTTGTGTAAATTGCTTAATTTAATTAGGAATATTGTTGAGGGAAATCTGTACACAGAGCACGTTCTTATTTATAAAACATATAGTTATAACGGAAGTACCGATTGGGGGAAATACATTTTTTTATTTGTGTTTACAATTAAAACAGGTTGTGTTAAACTATCAGTAGTTGTTTTCTTTATTTCTGCGGCTAGGTTCACATTCAACCAGATCTGCTACACCTTCTGGACGGTGTCCAACCTTATGTTAACTGTAGTGCACCTCTTACTGTGTCGTAGCCCTTTTCTTGATCTAGAGGCGATGTAAAAATAAATCTAGTCGTGCCCGTTTAACCTTTCTGTATTTCTACCCCAGCCACACTCCCACGCATCCAAGTGCCTAACCGACCGACTGAGTTTCCGTCTAAACCAGCAGTTCTTGTTACTGCACACCTTTTTCTACTTTTGCTACGACCGCACTTTGTGCATGTAACATATTATCGCTAATAAAAATAAAGTTCTGGTGTATATTTTTTCGCAATAGCAAATAATTTGGATTTCATTAACTTTCAATCACTTCATCAACAAAGAAGCACCACACTACGTAATTGTAATTAATACAATACAAAACGGTTGAAATAGGAATGATAATAAAACATGTATACTTACTTTCCTGCAAATGACATGTCCAAATATTTTAATTTTGTAAAAAAAGAAGGTCAAACAGTAAATGGAAGTAAAGTACATTCTAAATAAAACGAGAAACAAAAACATATAAATATATAACAGGGGCATGTTTGTAGAAGCAATTTATAAAACACTACACTGAAATTTGGTGTTCGAATCCATAATCCCTTTTAGAGGATGAAAAGCTAATGCTGTTTATAGCAGGGTACTGTCATATGCCTTCACACAAAATATACGATTTACTTCCCACAACACCAGAAAATGTTTCCAACCCCAAAACTCACCGATGTGTTAAGAAATTTCTATATAAATAACGTTTATTCACAACCTAAAGTCATAATAAAGTTAGTGTTTAGTGGCATTATATTGACATTTAGGATCCAACTCATTATCGGTGACAAGTTGTGAGTTTATTCACAGAAAATAAACCTCAGAATAACGTTTAAAGTTGTTATGTGCAATTAGATTGTTTGAAATGCACGAGTGAAGAAAAATATTTCTAAACCAGAATTTTAGAATGTGATAGTTACATATCATCTTTAAGATGGTAAATAGGTTTTAAATATTTTGCAATAAATTTTTCTGTGCCGTTTTAATCATGTACATTTATTTTATAATTTAACATTCTATTGCTTTATGATTTCTCTACGTCCCTAATATAATATTCAGTATACTAACAAGCAATTTGAAATATATAGACGATTGATGATTACTAATTGTAAGGCTATGCATTAGCTTTTCCAATTTTACTGGTGTGATAAATATGAACAATTTAGCAAATTTAGCAGAATTTTGACTTTTTTGCTGTACCCAAGGAGTGTAAAAATGTGTGTTTATAGTCTTTTAATATTTGAGTTTTATATTAAAAACTTTACCCTTATTTCAATTGTTATTTTGGAATAACAAAGCTTTTTGGCAAACATATTGATTTTCGCAAATGCATTAGCTGAACGTATGGCTCGAATATCTACACTTATCTATACACTTCCTGTAGCTAGAGCACTTGTAACAACTCTCCTATTTCAGTTTCTACTTAAAAGCATCTGAAACGAACTGCTATCCTGTAATTGTGTTGTAATTGACCATATGGCATATTATGGAGATAAATGGTAATAAAGGTTGGATCTATGTAGGATACACACGCGATAGAATATTATTCACAAATAATTACGTTGATTTTGTGCTTGGTACACGTATACAATTTAAATATCATTAAGGCTTTAAGCTTTAAGTCTTTCATTACGTTTGAAATAAGCATACTATAATATTTGCTACAAATGGATGCTAGAAATTTAAACACCACACATCGGACAGCAAGAAAATAAAAAATTCTGATTTATCTGAAAACCAATTAAGTTGAACAAGAAGAGATAGGGATACATAACAAGTTAGTCATTCTTACAGAAAATGCAGTACGCGACTTCCCTATGTGTGTGTAATTTTTCATTAGCAAATTATTGGAACAAGAAACCATGATTAGCTACTTATAGCTTATTTGTACTTCCTATTATATTAAATAGATTGATAAACATGTCTTTTTTCTTTCTTAGACGTAAACAACTTATAATTACACAAGCATACATTTGAAAATTTTACGATTATGAAAAAGAATAAACAATACCCAACCTACAGAATATTATTATTAGGAAAATTCAATTGCCTTTAATAAAGGGTTCTTCAATTCCTTCATAAACTTAGTTGTTCGCGAGATATTCACAAAATGTACTTTTGTCCTTCTATAAGTGCCTTTATCTGTAACAACAAAAATTTGATAGAACCGACAAATTTCAAAAATAAATAAATATAAGATGTAATTAAACACATTTTCGTATTTCTTAAGTTATCGTGGCACCAGACACTGACATACTCACCCGAGCCGCACGAGAGTACTCACTCACTTACTCACCCACTCACTCATTCACTCACTTCTTCACTTACTCACTAACCCAACAATCACCCAATCAATAAATAGCGCGCGCGCCCGCACACACACACACACACACAAACACACACACACACACACACACACACACACACACACGCGCACACACACACACACACACACACACACACACACACACACACTCACACACACACACACCACACACACACACACACACACACCAGCCGTCGACTGCGTCGTGCGTGTGCGTTGCGTGCGTGCGTGCGTGCGTGCGTGTCGTGCGTGCGTGCGTGTCGTGCGTGTCGTGTCGTGCGTGGTGCGTGTGCGTGTCGTGCGTGCGTGGTGCGTGTCGTGTCGTGTCGTGTGCGTGTGTTTCTGCGTGTGCGTGTGTGTGAGCGTGTGCGTGAGCGTGTGCGTGTGCGTGTGCCTGTGTGCGTGAGTGTGTGTGTGTGTGGGTATGTGTGTAGGTAAAAAAAATTAATTGAATGGAGATTGAAAATCCTTAAAGTGTATTATCGGTATTTTATAGCTAGCATCTAAACGTCTATGAATCTTTATCTGACATGAAGGTCCAAACGTTAATCCAACATACACGTTGTTGGTTTTACAATGCTGCCAATTATCTTTATGAACGTGTTACAAGAGCGGTTACATAATGCTCGTAATGTGATGTATTGTTACAATAGATTGGAAGATGTACCCAAAATGTACTAAAATTCTAAGTGGCAAAGACTTATCAAGTGTCTTTTTTTTGTTTAATTTTTTACTACAGCTTAAATATTTAAGTTGTTTATAGAAACCGGAGCACTTAGAATTTTTTTTTAAATTTATGTATTAACCTCTGTATTAAGCTCTGCCTGACATAAAGATTCAAACATCTATCTTTTTACAAAGTTTTATTCTCATTAGGAACGTATTACGAAGGAGGCTGCATAATTATCCTTAAGAAGTTCATTATTTCTTTTCTTGTCATTTCCACTTTGTATATTGTTCCACACCAGATATTTAGAAATTAGTATTGCCATTTGCATATTTATTGAGAAAGCTTAAAGCTTTTCTTTCGTTTAAGTGAATATATGAGATAACATTAGGGGTTAGTCAATTTTTATTCGAGTGAGTAGATTACCTTCCTGCTTTATGTAAACAATTTTAGATCGTGTTTATGACGCATCCTGTTATACAATTCTAGAATGTAACGCCAAATTAACATTTTGAGTACCGGTTTTGGTGTTAAACAACAAAGTGAGTATGTATTTATAAGTAAGGACTACGGCCCATACAATTTAAATAGTTCGGCGTCATTTATGTTGTCTGTACGTGGTAATGTGTTAGTGTAAACTGGGATCCTAACAATATCAGGGCTGTATTATCTTCAATTTAATTAAACCTTGCTTCCTAAATCATATAAATGTATTTCACAATTGGTGCACAACACCATCGATACAATTTGATCAACATAGGTAATGAACACACTAAAATTGTCGTTTTTATTTAAGTGGTTAATGAGGTATAGGTGCTTGTGCCTTTTATCATAGATTTTGATAGCGTTAGTTTTTATTTTTTATTCCCATTAGCATTCACCTTAACTAGAATATTGGTAAATTGCCTGTTATATTTTTGCTAAAATTTGGCTTTATTACAGCTTGCATAAAATCCGAAATCCATTTTATGTTTGCTTGTGTGTTATGTTATCCTGCTTTATTGACAACACATATTTACATGTTGGAGTACGATGCAGCAAGACTCTTTAAGAGATCGAAAATAATCACTACCATTGTCAACAAATATCAAATGAGCTACCACTAAATAGAAAAGAAGAGAACATGTCAATAAAGCAGTTCTCATGTGTGTGCAATGGATGACGCGATTTTATGTACACCTTTGCGTTGTTATTTGTGTTATAAACGAAAGAGAAAAATTGATATGGTTTGTTGCATAATAGGTAATATATCTCCGAAATGAACGAAAATGGGGACTACACTCCATCATCCATCGGTGAGTGACAATCATTTAGAAACGAAAAATCAATATAATTAGATTTCAAGGAATACATAATTCACTGCGCAAGCAATCAAGATAAGAGAAGCAGAATCAGGTAAACACTATACGTAATCTTGTTAAAAGGAATATAGAAAAAAGTCAAAAACTTATGAAATTCCAAAAGATAATGTGGGTTCCTAAAAACGTATATTTCTAAATTATGATGTAAGTCATATAGGAAATTGGAAGCAATGATTGACGACCTTTTAGTCGCTCGGTGGGAAGGCATGTACACAAACAATACAATGGATATGTTAAAAAATTCTAACTTACATTTTTTATTACTAAAAGCTTACAATTACGTGAGATAGACTTTCAGTAATTGTTTATCGTATTCTAAAACGCTATCTAAGACAAACTCTACAGTTGTTGCCAATTCTGTTATTAATTACGAAACTTAGAAATGTTGAAACATAAAAGCATCAAAATTCAGTAAAGTATCTTTATTTGTTCCTTAATATTTGATGAAATAGCTTGTTCTGAAAAACTTTATTATGCAAGGGTGAAATATTGTGGGTTTATTGATTTTGGAGGTGAACAACAAATATGTTTGTTAGTGGTTATAAACATACTATTTAGCCTTATAGTATCGCAGTTACATGCCCAAGTTTTACAGAAGTGTTGTTTGTGTAACTGCATTAATCTTATTTTATTAATTATAAATTAATCTATTTAGCATGGATACTCTCGATTATAGTTAAACCCTTAAAGATGCAAGGATTGTGGTAGGTGAGTTTAATCCCAAACATTCTTTAAATGTTTAACCTTTGTGAATAATTTCATTGGGTAATGAAACATGGTATTGTATCTAGAAACACATCCACTCGTAAAGTAACATTTAAATCATGTTGCATGAGTAGCACGTTTAACGCAGAGGAGAGAGAATTGCAGTTAACAATGGAAAGACAGATTCAAATGTATCACTTACGTGAAGTAAGCAAACAAGTAAAATAAATGGCAGGTAAACAGCCGGAGGAGGTAAAAATCTATGCAATTCAGAAGAAATCAAGTTCAGAAGTGTAGGTGTACGATTATAAAATATGTGGTAGAAGGCACGGAGGTAAATAAAAAAGTAACGTGTTTCACTCCCTCCCCGAGGAGGGGGGTGGGCGGCTTGGGCTTGTCAAGCTCCTTCAGCCACAGTGATTGCCAACATACATACATACTTGAAGTATGAATGCGTGGTGGTACTACGGACAGGAGCCCTTCGGCCAAGATCGGAAGGAACGGAGCAAGGGTTCTGAGAAGAAGATTTCTACTCCCGCATTTGACTAAATAGCCGCACATGACGTGCTTATACGCGGTGATAATGCCGCTATACATGTATGAGAAGAATCACCTGAAAAAACTGCATACAAGGTAGACGGTAACGGGAATCGAACCCATTACGTCCCAAATGCTAAGCAGATCGTGTTACCTCCGATCCACTAGATCTATATACAGAAGAGCCAATTGTTTCGTTTATGAAGAGCAGTATGCTTAACATGGAAGTTATAATTACATTAGAACCGCACGCATAAGGAGTGAGGTAATAAATCTGTCATTGAGGGCAATGAAATTGTGTGTAAATTAGACACTGGAGCACAATGTAATGTATTACCTGTTAAAACATTGAAAATTTTAAATTATGTAAATAAATTAGAGAAGTTAAGCACTGGGCTAACTTCTAACTGAAAATTTTAGTGTAATCTGGAGCAGTTGAACCTTCAAGGTCTAAGAGCAAAGGCGTAATATTAAAGTTGTTGTAACTAATAGGGATAATCACTGTTAGGTTTAAGCGTATATAATAAAAAGCGGATTGGTAAGTAGATTGAAAATCATAAATGTTATTCTAGAAGTAACTTGAAGTAAGAAAAGTTTATAAAGGATAATAATAGTATTTTTTAAGGAATCGGTAAAATTAATGAAATGTTGGGTTAGATAACACCAGAAGTTAACAGTTGTAGACGGGTTCCAGAGAAATTGAAATTGTAGTTTAAGAAAACGCGAAAATTTTATTAAGAAATATTATTGTAGAAAAATAGTCAGGAGTATTGAGAATCTGCTCAAATTCCAGTCTACAAAGGGATCATTTTAATATACCATCTGTAGACGAAATTAAAACCATGTTAGGGGGTTTATCAGTCTTTAGTGTAATGGACAATAATAATAATAATAATTGAATTTGAATTGAATTGAATTTATTTATTTCATAATATTTACATAGTTATAGGTCAAACGAAGTCAGTAGACTTTTCTGTTTGTACCTATTTTAAACATTAACAATGAACAACTAATTTAGTAAATTTGTCTTAAAAGCTAATATGACGCTCAGAGTTCGTACAATCATTGTGTTATATATTACATCATGGAAAAAAAAAGAAAAGTGAAATTGAAGTTTATATGAAGAGTTAGTTACATGTTAAATCTTAAAGATCATGTCAAGTTTAACTACAAATCTACATATCTGGTGTTTTATGGTAATATGAAATGTAATAAACAAATACATTGCGTATAAATGAATAATAATTTAACTCAAAAACTGTCCATTACTATGACTAAAAAGAAAAAAAAACGTTGCATGTTTACTGCTTAATGACGATTTTAAATAAAATAAAAAGTTAATTGATATATGTATGTAATATGTATTAGAGTTTATCAACTCAATGGCCGTATAAAATTAACCATTTTTTTACTTCTTTTTTGTATATATTGTAGGTGCTATCTTCTATGGTTTGTGGTAATGTATTAAACAAGTGTGGTACCATGTACTCCAAGGTTCTTTGTCCATACCTATTGAAGTAGTGAGGTTCTAAATAATGTTTTCTGCGAGTTGTGTAAGTATGCTCCACAGTTTTTTTGTATTCGTTATCCTGGCGATAATTTATTAGGTACCAGAACTTGCAATACCCACTGGGTGTAAGTGTGTAACATTTCTCCAGAAGCTGTTTTGCTGTTAAGTGGTGATCTTTTAAAACTAATTTTAATATTTTCAGCTGTAGGTTTTCCAGTTTTTTTATATGACATTTTTCTGCCGTTCCCCATACTAATACACCATATCGAAGAATAATAATAATAATAATAATAATAATAATAATAGTAATAATAATAATAATACCCCCCATGGGATACACTTTGTCGCGGTTGGGGGCTCAGTAGCCACTGTCTCCAGCAGCGGTGAAGCTATATTCCAGGTCGTTTGTGTTATCTTCTTTTGGTGGTTCTAGTCTTCTGTCTTTTGTTTCATATAATGGAAACCTTACTCCAGAAAAAAGGCGTAATCCAATGTGTCATACGTACCGTGCAGAGGGATGTATGACCAAACGTCACGTGGTCTTTAGCGGTGTCTTCCAGGTACCAGGCGACCCCTGGGGGTAACTAGGCTTGCTTCAGTAACCGGGTTCTGCTGATGAGGACTTTTATATCCGAGCATACGCGCTGGAATTGTTTGAATTTGTCCAATAATATAATAAAGGACCCATCCTCTGAACTGGGCGCTGTTGGCAACTAGCGTAATAAAAGTGCTGCTGAAGCGAGAGAATCTTTTCCCAAGCTACCACGCATAAGCTGTGGAAAGGAGGATAACAATCTCCGGTTCCTGCTTATAGAACGAAGTGAAGGAGATTTCTCTAAATCAAGCCCGTTTCTTATATCGAAAGCACTGTTTAGATTGATAGGAAAATTGGAAGAGATTAAAAAGGTGAAAGGCATGTTATTTATCAAAATGGCGACTAATAAACAGTCAAGGCGGCTGCTGCAGATCAAGAGACTGTGTGACCACGATGTTCAAGTCAGACCACACGAGACCTTGAATGTTTCAAAAGGGGTCATTTATTGTAGGGATTTCTTAAATTGCACCGAAGCGGAAATTCTTGAAGCACTAATAGAAGAAAAAGTTATATTGGACAAATGTATTAAATCAAAGGTCGATGGGAATCTAGTAGATACTCCCAATCTAGTACCTACTCCATTGGTATTCCTAAGGCACTAAATGCAGCTTTCTATAATATACGTATGTTCTAGCCCCAATGCGTTGTTTTCGCAGTCAGAAGTTTGGCTATACAACGCAAAGATGTCAACACCCGCAAGTTTGCCCAAACTATAAAGGAAATGATTTTGCAAATACACATGAGTTCTACAAACGTGAAACAAAAATTCAAGAAATTAAAGTTAGGCGGAGGGTGACATACCCGGAGGCTAGACAATTGGCTGGTACTGTTGTTACTTTGGGCAAGTCGTATTCCAATGTCAGCGCACAACCTACCGGTTTTACATTGTGGAATCTTGTCCCTGAAATTAAAGTAACGAGATTAAAACACTTACCTCTGTGTTGATGACATACATTAAGCAGTCGTTACCGCAACCTATAGTGCAATCTGAAGGTTTTTGGGATTTCAGAGTCAACGGATGATGAATCCAGGGGTGCCAAATGGAAAACATCGTTAACAAAAACAAGATCTGCCGGCTGCAGTATTGAGTCAGTAGATGAAAAGACTTTGCAGAGGCCAAAAATCCTAAAAAGAAAAAAGGATGGCCTAAGGGCAAGCCTAGGAAAATAATTAGTCAACCAGAATCAGGATCAGAAAATGGCTGTGATACTTACTGTGATGTTCTGAAATAAATGATTAAGATCTGTGATATTTTCTGTGATAACACAGATGCGATAGTTCTATTTTGATATATTATTCATTAGTGTCGTTTTTATTGTTCTTTCTGTGATATTTATGTTTGTATAGTCCATAAATCTATTTACACAGTACTTTATTTGCTTATTTGTTCGTGAGTGTTTTTATAATAGTCAAGTCGAAAAATTGTATTATGCAATGGAATTGTAGAAGCGTTGTGAAAATATATACAAACCTAAGAATGATCTTTCAAAAGTTCAACTCTATGTGTATATGTCTTCAAGAAACTGCATATTAACCAACCGTATCGTATGAGAGGATACAATGTTGTTCGCAAAGACCTTGCTAATCTTCGAAGGTCGTCGGGTGCTGTTACTGTGATTATTACAAATGACGTACAGTATAAACAGCTGATATTAAATACTCATCTCCAGGCAGTAGCCATGACAATGAATGCACCTATGAAGATAACCATACGTAACATTCATCTTTCTGATGGTAACTGGAGGATTTCGGATCTTGAAGAAATCGCTGAACAACTTCCGACACCATTCCTTGTGGTTGGACATTTTAATACACACAGCACATTCTGGGGTTCTTTCAAGAATGACGCTAAAGGACGCATTATTGAGGACTGGTTGACTAGGGATAACATAGTCCTCCTTAACGACAGATCTCCTACATACCGCAATGTCTGCCCCAATTCCTTCGATGCACTCGACTTAACCCTCATAACACTAGTATTGCGATGGAAAGTCATTAATGACTTACATAATAGTGACCATTTTCCAATAATGGTCGAGACTGATACCAGAGTACCAGATAGGACAGTCATTAAAAGATTCCTCACTGCTAAAGTAAATTGGTCAATGTCTCGTCAGGATCTTAAACTCCCTACAAGTATCAGTATTAAAACAACAACAGATGCAATTGCGTTAGAAATCAGAATACCGATGTTGGGAAACATGCCGGTAAAGATGCCTCGTCCATGGTGGAACCATGAGGTCTAAGAAGCAGTTAGCAGTAAAAAGACAGTTTTTAGGAAATATCAATGGCGACCAACTATCGACAATCAGGTCGCTTTCAAGAAAGCCAGAGCTCTTAGTCGCAATCAATATACGTCGGCCATTACGTCCAGCTAGTACATGAACAACACTTGGAAAAAGATCAAATCAGTCAACGAAGAGTATAAATATCCATTCATTCATGCCATACAAATTTCTCAAAATATAATCACTGAAGATCCGATCGATCTCGCAAACACGTTGGCCAACTAGTTTGCAAGTAGTAGCAAGACTGATAATTACCCATCAAATTTCTCCGACACAAAAATGAAAAGGAAATGAAACTTTTTTTGATGTTACAGGCGACCTGGATTATAATGCGACATTTACGGCCGATGAGCTGGAGTTTTCATTGAAATGTACCAAAAAAATATCGCCAGGACATGATTTAATATTTAACGAAATGTTACAAAATCTCACGCTTGAATTTAAAAAATGTATATTACAGTTATACAATATGCTGTGGGATGAAGGGATTTCCCGAATGAATGGAAAGAGGCAGTTGTCAAACAAAAATCCTCCGGGTCCAGCCAGCTATCGTTGAATCAGTTTTACGTGCTGCATGGGAAAATTATGGGAGGGTATGATTAATAATAGATTGCAGTGGTATCTCGAAAAACATAATTTCCGGTGCCATACCAGGTGGGGTATAGAAAGCATAGGTCTACCACTGATCATTTGATCCTACTTGATATTCAAGAAGCATTTCGGAAAAGAAACGACTTGGTGGCTACCTTTTTTGAAATTAAGGGAGCCTATGATATGACTTGGAGGTACGGCATAATGCGACAGGTCTTTCGACTACACTTGAGAAGTAATTCGCTCTTTCTGATTAGGTCATTCTTAAATAACAGACGTTTTAGGGTAAGAATCGGTGACAAGCTGTCGGACACGAAATCCCTTGAAAACGGGGCCCCCCAAGAATGTACCCTAAGGTGTACGTTTTTTGCGATCGCAATCAATGATATTGTTTTGAATGCTGCATATTTCCATATGCCTGTATGTTGATCACATTGCCATATTTTACTCAGGCCACATTGTCGGGGAAATAAGTCGTGAACCACAACCCTCACCAACCAAATAGCTGCAAACAGGAACAATATTGATCTGAGGTTTTTCAGAGAGAAGACTCATTGTGTTCATTTCTGTAGATTGAGAAAACCTCATTACGACCCGGTACTATTTTTATCAGGTGATCCCATTCGATGCTCTGGAACTGCAAAGTTCTTGGGCCTTACCTTGGAGACCACACATAGAGCGGCTAAAAAATAAATGCTTGCGAAGCCTTAATTTAATCAAAGTACTGGCGCATACCAAATGGAGTGCGGAAACAAAATGAATTATAAGAATATATCAGGCCCTGGTATTATTGCAAATTGATTATCTGCGCGTAGATCGTTGCTTGCAACCTTAAACGTTATACATAATGCAGCCATTAGGTCTTGGAGCTTCTCATACCAGTCCAGTGAACAGCTTATACTGCGAATCGGGAATGCCGCCCGTGGAACGCAGAAGGCAGCAAGTAATTGCTAAATACACTACGAAAGTTCGCTCATTGCCGTTGCACCGTAATAACCTGATACTGCATGTAGACACGCAATCCTATGAATTGCTACATACTATTACTCGGCCAGCTTACATAAGATACAAAGAACATTTGAACCAACAATGAATATCGCTTCCAACGGTGCTTGATGAAAGGATGATTGACGTTTCACCGTAGACAATGCCTGTGGTGAAGATAAGAAAAGATCTCATGTGATACAAAAAAGACAATACAAGCACGATACCTACCAGCAGGAATTTGAAAACATCATTAAGGAGCATCCCTCATTCCGAATCATATATACAGATGGGTCAAAAACTTGAAATGGGGCTGGTATCGCTATAGTTATCGAAGATATAGCGTATGAGTGGAATTTAAACTCCACATCTTCAATAAAACTTGCAGACCAATACGCTCTGTGGCAGGCAATGTTGTATTGCTCCATGACCGATGCCAGCAAGTTTCTTATTGTCACGGACAGTATTAATATTCTCACCGACCTATCCCAAATCTACTCAACTGACCCGATGACTATAACATGCCAATTTATTTTAAATAATATCGATGAACTTGGGAAAATACTTGTTTTTGGATGGGTTCCGAGTCATATGGGAATCCTTGACAATGAGCAGGCAGATGGGTCTGCCCGTCATGCCACTTTAAGTGAGAGAGTGAATGTCAACTTTGTGGTGGCAAGCGATGTCGGGTGGCACCTAAAAGAAGGACACACTATAGAACGGCAGAAAAAATGGGCACAAGTTAATACCCACATCCAAATAAAGCCTAATTTAAAACCATTATTCACAATGCAAGGCGCAACGAGGGAGGAGACTGTAAAATGTAAAGATGCACCGTGTTCAGATAGGGTACACTGAAATCATGCACAAGCACCTACTTACAAACGGACATCCACGCCAATGTAATCCCTGCAGAACAACATTGTCAATCGCACATATAGTAAGAGAATGTTCACTATATAACGATCCACGTTCGATACACAGGATAATACCAAGCTATAGTGAAAACTTTAACTAGACAATGCAAAAAATATATTGACCATTCTAAAACAAATCGGTGTGTATACTGAAATATAAGTTTGAGTACTCATATAGTCACTATTAAAGGGGATATGACCTTAGTAATTGAACCCCTAAAATAATAATAATAATAATAATAATAATAATAATAATAATAATAATAATGATTGAACATATCATTGCCGGTTGCTCAATTTTGGCACCAACAGACTATCTATACAGACATAACCAGGTTTGCAAGATACTCCACCAACAAATAGCAAAAAATCTAAATTTATTGAATAATATTATGTCTTATTACAAATACTTTCCTGAACCAATATTGGAAAATCCCTCCCATCTTTTGTATTGGGATAGAACAATCATAACTGATAGGGAAATTCAACATAATAAACCTGATATTATTATAATTAAGAAATTTGACAAACAAGCTGTCATCATTGATGTTGCCATTCCTCTTTCAACAAATGTAATTTCTACTGAAAAAGAAAAACGCAAGAAATATGAAGCATTGGCAATGGAAATGATGGCAGTTTGGAACCTGGTTAAGGTCACAATTATACCGATTGTTATATCTGCTACGGGGGTTGTATCTTGCAAATTTAAAACAAATTTGGCATCACTGGAATTAAATCCAAAATTGTTTGTACTAATTCAACGAACTGTCCTTTTGCAAACTTGTCACATTGTCCGAAAATTCTTTAATATAAATTAATTGTATATATTTAAAAATAACTAATTTTATTATCTTATGTAACCTTTGGTTAAGAACAATTTTAATTTAAGGTTGGATATTATCCCCCATAATATTATGTAAATACCACTATATGTGTGAATAAATAAATAATAATAATAATTTGAATTTGAATTTGAATTTATTTATTTACCATATTTTATACAGGTTTTTCGGTCCAACCAAGTAACAAAACTTATCGGTTGATTCCGTTTTTGTACACAAAACTGATTTACATTAAAAATGTACTTAATAATTTACATTGTAATATATAAAACCATATTCGTCTGACGTTATACAAACACAAGAAATGTAATTGTTGAATGAACTTAAAAATTGATCAATACAAAAGATAAATGAATAAATGAAATTGAATATAAAATTTGTACATATAATAAAATAAAAATATAACATTGATATATACATTATAGGAAGAAAAAAAATGTGTGTATTATTTTGTGTGTATGTTGTACATAGTTACTTAATTTATGTTGTTTCCCATATCCAATTTCTTATTCTGTATTTAAATGTGTTAAAGTCTTGTAGGTTTTGTAAATTCGTAGGTATAGTGTTATATAACGATGGGATAAGACATTCCAATGTTCGTTTACCATGTTTATTAAAATAAAAAGGTACAGCGTAGGTAATTCTTCTTGTTGGATAATTATGTTCTATTATAAATTTATAGTCACTGCTATGGTAATGAGTTAGTATATTGAGGTAAGTGTAATAATTTTTTGCAGTAAGTGTGTTTGTTTTTTGTAATAATGTTTTTCTTTCCAGGTTCTGGTTGCCTTGAATCAATTTAAGGAGTGCAATTTGCAGCGAGTCTAAGCGTTTTACATGGACTTCATCCGCACATCCCCATACACGTACTGCATATCTTATTACTGATTCAATTAAGGATTTGTATACTATAATCATGGTTTTTGTATTAGCAAATCTATTTAATAAATAAAAACTTCCAGTTGATCTTTTTATTTTTCTATGTATTCTTTCAATGTGTTTGTGATACACAAGATTCGAATCCATTGTCAATCCAAGATATGTAAATTCATAAACCCTTTCTAATTTTCTACATTTACAGTTGTATATATTTGTAAGTTCTTGGTAGCTGCAATCATGCATTACAATTGCAGTGTGATTTATACGTTGCATATGTGGTGTATAAAATATCAGGAACTTAGATTTGTTGGAATTTGTGAAAAGATTATGTTCTTGCATCCATATAGATAGTTTGTGTAATTCATTTTGTACTACCTGTTCACACAAATTAATGTTCCTATGTGCGTAAAGTAATATTCCGTCATCCGCGTACATGTACAGCTGAGCCTGCGTAATCTGTTCAAAAATTTCGTTGATGTATATTAGAAACATAATTGGGCCTAAATTACTTCCCTGAGGAACACCATATTTAATGTTTCTTTCAGAACTGCTTATATTTCCGACTTTTACGACATATTTTCGCAGGTTTAAGTAGCTAGAGAACCATTTAAGAAGATTATTCGTAATACCGATCCGTTCCAAGCATTTTGTTAATATTTCATAATCGACTGTATCAAATGCTTTGGACAGATCAATAAAAACTGCTATCGTGTATTTATTTTGATTAAGCTGGTGATTAATGAAATTGGTGACTTTGACTAACGCTTGTTCTGTGCTCTTATTCTGTTGAAAGCCGTATTGTCTGCTATTTATCATATTGTTTTCTTTAAGATAAGTTTTTAAATGTTTAACGACATACGTTTCTGCAATTTTTTCAATCACAGGTAATAAACTGATAGCCCTATAATTGCTAAAATTAGCACTATCGCCTTGCTTATAAATTGGCCGTATGATGGACATCTTTAAGTTGTTAGGAAATACTCCTTGCTTTAATGATGTATTAATTAGCTTTGATAATAAGTTCTTAAAAATTACTACATTATTTTTGATGTCTATTGCTCTGATGTTATCTATGCCAGGTGATTTGTATATGTTTATTTTATTAATAACGCTTTCAATCGTATTTTCGCTTGCTAGTGGGATATAAAAACAGCAATTCAAGTTTTCAAATTGTTCCTGTGGTGCATGTATGAGTTTACGGTTTAGTAATAAATCCTGAATCTGATTATCAAAGTTAACAATTTCTTCTGTATTATATATATGTGACATTGCGTTTAAAATTTCGTCATCTACATTCTTTGTAACCTTTTTTGTAAGTACATGGTTGATTTTTTTCCACATAGACTTGTGATCGTGTGCTTTGCTGATAAATCTACGTTGAAAGTATTGATTCTTGGCGTACTGAATTTCATTATTTAGCTGATTTCTGTATTTCTTATAGTCATTGCGATAACCGACGTTTGGGTGGTCTTTGCACTTCTTGAATAATTTGTCACGTTCCTTTATTTTTTGGTACAATGCATTAGTAATCCACAGTTTTCCATTACTTCTATTATGCCGTTTAACCGATACTGTGATTTTATTGTCGATATATATGTTATTAAAAGTTCTTATTATGTTATCTGTAAATTTGTCCACGTCCATGTCTTCCACATCTGTCCATTTCGTCTTTATGATTTGTGCTTTCAAATTTTTTTCATTGTACTTCTTTTTAGTTGCAACAGTAGTACAGCTCCCCATATTGATTGTATCTCCTGCTAGGTGAATGCACAATGGGTAATGATCGGAGAGTTTGTGATATAAAACAGCGGATTTAATTGTTCTCAAATTACTGCGTATGAATATATGATCTATTAATGATCTTTTTAATACATCTCCTCTCATTTCTTCCCGCGTTGTATCTGTGATTGCGTTAAAGAATCCTTTGCCATAAAGTAAGTTTTCATATTCTGCAACTATTGAGCTATCTGAATTAAATAAATTTATGTTAGTGTCACCGATCAGAACAAGGTGACGTAGTTTATCTTTTTTTGAGATGATGCTATCAAGTTCTGCAATGAATTGTTTAATACTTTTATCGGGTGGCCTGTATATGAGTAATATTTCAATTTGGAGGTTTTGTGCGTAGAGTATCGTGTTAATAGATTCAAATTCTTTGCTATCCAAATTGACCATATTGTAAGTAATATTTTTTTTAATGTATACGGCCAGGCCTCCTCCAGATCTACGTATACGGTGTCTCATTATACATTCAAAATCCTCGATTTGATATGATTCCTCTTGATGTGTAAGAATGTTTATTTCTGATAGTAAGATAATATCAAATTTGCTCTGTTTTATTATTACCAATAGTTCGTCAAAATGCTTTTTTAAAGATCGTACGTTTAAATGGAATATATTTAATACTTGTTTATTTCTAGTAGCTTGTATGAAATTGTGCCATTCATATACGCTTAGGCAATTCTAGTATTGAATAGTATCATTTGTGTTTGTGTTTTGTTGAGTAGCCATATTATATAATTAATATTTTAAGTCTAATCATAATTAAAAAAAAACAATAATAAATGAACGCTTTTTCCTTAAATATACATTTGAAATAAAACAAAGAATTAGCAATTCTAACTTAACAACCAAAAATAAATTTCTATTAAAACGTAAATGAAAATTGTTCAACATTAACAACGTAAACATAAATAAAATTATATCTAATCTTAGCACGCATTCAATATTTACAAGCGAATAATCTTCAAATTTTTGTGATGGAAATAAATCATAGTTTTTAACTTTGAATTTCTTAGTTTATTAATTTATCTAAATCACTGAAAGAGTTAATAATTAACGGTTTGTCACTATCGAATAATAATAATAATAATAACAATATAATAATAATACATTTAAACCAGTAAAATCAGATATACATATTAATAATGTACGTAGCAGTGGTGTTTTCAATAAAATATGACATCACAGATTTATATATCTGTATCTGCTGACAACATGTCTGTTGAATAAAAATTTTAATTTGTTAATTAATTAGGCAATTTTTGTATATTGATAAATTTGGCTTTGATATACCTTGTGTGCCCAACTCAAGCCGTATCTATGGAGACGGTCATAATATATAAGTTTAAAGGTGCTTCTACATGATTCTCGAAATGGTAAATCAAACAGTATTCTAATAATAGGTTTTTGCAATAAGCTGGCCCGACCAACATGTGTAGCCTGTCCCATACAGTTATGTTGTATGAGATAAGAGAGATATACTCTATTACTCCTTAGTATAATACTAAGGAGTAATAAGCGTTAATAAGGAAATTGGTGTTAAGCTCTGATTTTAAATAAGCTATAGGAAACTTTTGTAATTGTTTACGAACTCGTCTATGTGATATTCAAAAGTAAAATTGTTATCAATTATTGTACCTAAAACTTTAGTGATATTTACAAGGAAAAAGGAAAAGGCAACGTATTTCATTCCCTCCCCAAGGGGAGGGCGGCTCTCGAGCTTCCTGAGCTCCTTCAGCCACAATCATGGATTCAGCATCAACATACATTACGTATATATGCATGGTGGGATTAAGGATAGGTTGGTCAGGATAGGATAGGAAGGAACGGAGTTAGAGTTCTGAGGGGATGATATTTACAAAAGCAATTTCCGCGATATTATTTTTTCGTATAGTAACACAAACGCTTTTATTCTTAATTACTACAAGCATATTCTTTCGACACCAAAGTATAAATCCATTCAATGCAATTTCTGTTTTGTTTTGAAGGTCTCCTTCGCATTAATTAGTTAATTATGGTATCGTCCGCGTACATAAATACATCACCTGTTGATATATAACTGGGTAAATCATTGACAAACAGAATGAAAAGTAGTGGACCTATATTTGAACGCTGCCCTACGCCAAGGTTTAATTCAAATGTGTCAGACTTCATTAGATTATATGAGACAACAAATTCTCTATTATTTAAATATGAAATCAATAAGTTATTGATTTTCCTAAAGTCCTAAAATGTAATTTTTCGCAAAGGAAGTTTGGATGAACAGTATCAAGCGCTGAGGTAAGGCCAAAAAAGGTAGTTTACATGTTTTCATTGTTCACATAATCGTATATGTTTTAAATAGGATGAACGGTTACTATTTCTGTAGACAAGCTGGGTCTAAAACCGTATTGTGGATCAGTGAAAACATTATCCTTCATTGCAAATGAGTAAATCTTGTTACAAATGGTATTTCCTTTTTGTACCGTGGAATACTGTTTCCTTATTTCAATAAAGTAGAAACTTCGCCTACTTCAATAGTTTGATTAATTCACTAACAACTTCATCTAAACCTGTAGAAAAATTTTTTCATGTTTTCTATCACAGTGCTAACTTCAAATTCATCTATGGGAGTTATAAACATAGAATTACTGTTGCACGAGATTCAGGTTTGTGGAAATGCTGACTGAATCTAGAAACGTGTTGTAGAAAATAATTTGCAAAGGTATTAATTACTTTGTACTCTCTGATATTTTCTTACCATCTAAATGTAATTCAATTTTGTTATTGTTATTTGTTGTCTTTCGTTGATTATTTATTATTTTCCACAGAGTTCGGTATTTGTTAGTTGTACATTTTTATTGTTACTTATTTTAAGCTCTTTAGGTAGATATCATTAGTTCTAAATTTTGTGACTCACTGATTTACGAACTGATTTGAGATTCCTTAATTCGGCTTTTGCTTCGTAACTTATTTTAACGTCAGTATTCAAACATTTATCGCTATTTGTTTTTTAGGACAGGTTACGTTGAAGCAGCACTGAAAGTGGGTTATGAATTCGTCGTAATAATCATCATTGTGATTGTGATTGACTTGAAATAAATCATGATAATATTGTAATAGAATGTAAAATTATTCATGTTATTGATTGAGACAGATCACTTATGTTTAAATTTTCCAATTCGAGTTTCACCATTATATTGTATTAAGTGCGGCATTTCTAATTCAAGCTTTGTGGTATGACAGTAATAGTTCAAGAACATTACATTTGTTTGAAATGTTAGTGAGAAAATAATTAATTTTGGTTTTACATGAAAACGTGCCTAAGTCGAGTATAGTAGGTTGAAAGATTAAATTGTTAAGTCGGAAACTTTGTATTAAATCGAACAAATTTTTCTTATCGGCAGTGTTCTGTAAACCATTGATATTAAGGTCTCCTGTAATTACAAAGTTTGAGAATTTGTCTTACTTCTCTTAAAAACATAGCTAACATTTGAAACAACATATCAAGTTTTGATGAAGATGTAAATACAAATAATACACAGTTTATTGCAATATGATACAGCACATACTTGAAAACTTGATATTTTTTTTGTTAGTATGCTCATTCTTTTGGTTAGTATGCTTATATCTTATGCTTATATGCTTATTCGTAGAGTGTTCAGGATTCCTCCTCTTCAGCCCTGGTGATTCCATTATTATTGGTGTTGCGATGTTTTTGTAATTGTGTGGTTTACAATCATGAGTTTATTATTTTGGTGTAAAAAAAGAAAAGATAATTGTTGACGGTTTGTTATTTGGTGTAAAAAAAAAGGTTAAAGGTTTGATTTATTACTGTTGTGAATATTTAGATTTAAGTGTGCGTGGTGGGAGTGAAGGGTGTTGACGATTCGTTAGCCGGTATCCTTGCGTGGTCGTTATCCAGTAGACGGTGGGATGCGGAGTGCATATGGGATGTTATCGAGGTTCTTTCTATCTCCTCTGGGATGTCGTCTAATAATTGGGTTAAGATCGGGGAGGGAGGTTAAATTTACGTTTGGGTTTTTCCGTGGGAATTTGGGAGGTTGGTAGGTGTTGGAAGTTGTGATGATTTCTTTGGTAGGATGGTATCGCCGAAAATTTTTGTGCAAAGTTTTCTGAAGTGTTTGGATTCTGTTTGTGATTGGTGGTATGTTTGCGTGTTGTGTTGTGAGGTTGCTGGGGTACCTGAAGGGTAGCCGGTGTATACGTCTAAATATCCGGCGTACACAGGATGCTATAGAGGAAAGGTGGTTAGTGTTAATGTTTGTGTATATTGGTGCTCGGAAATCCATAACAGGGCGGATGTAAGTTTTATATGTGTGTTGGGGTGGCAACCTCTGATTCGACCCCGGAGGGCGCCCAGTAGGTTTGCACGGTTTCTAATTTTAAGTTTTTCCTAAATCGGGGAGCCAATTCAGTGTTCTGGTAAATAGGATACCTAGGTATGTGATTTGGTCTTGAAGGGGATTCTCTCTTGGTTAATAGTGATGGAGACGTTTCGGGAGGATACGTTTGGGAATTTTTCTTCGACGTAATTAGGGTGGCGGAAAAGGATTGCTTGGGTTTTGAAGGGGTTAATGGAGACTCTCCATCGGTTGGCCCAGTTGGAAAAGTTTCGAAGGGTTTTAGATATGCGGTTGGAGGCCGTTTTGCTGTTCCGATTAACCGACCAGAAGGCGATGTCATCTGCAAACTGCGCAACGACTACTCCGGGTTGGGTAGCTTGAGGTATATCTGAAGCAAATATGGTGTAAAGGATGGGGACTAAAGCAGAACCTTGCGGAACGCCTGCAGTGGGTTGGAAAGGGTCTGAGGGTTTTTTTTTCACCCTGACCGATCGATTGGTCAGGTACGAAAGAGGAGTTTGGAGAAGGGTCGGGAATGTTAAGGTTTCGGATTTTTAGAGACCGGCGTGCCAGACCCTGTCAAATGCTTGCTTAATATCCAAGAACACAGCCAGATTGCATTGCTTATGGTTGAATGCTCTGGTGGTCTCGGTAAGCAGCTTCAACAAGGGATCGTGACACGCCGGTTTGGGTGGAAGCCGAATTGGCTGTTGGGAAGGAGGTCGTTAAACTCTAGGTGTTCCCTGAGCCGCCTGGCTAGAATTTGCTCGAAGCATTTTCCGAGGCAACTCAGGAGGGATATGGGTCTGTAGGAATTAGGTGAGGTTAGGTCTGCGTGAGGTTTTGGTATCATGACAGTGGAGGCCGATTTCCAATCCGTCGGGAAGTAAGAGAGGGTTTGGGCACTTATTGTATATGTTTGAGAGTAGTTGGAGGCATGGGCCGGGTAGGTGGCGTAGGATTTTTCTATTGAGGTCGTCGTGGCCTGGGGCTGAGTTTTTTCCTTTTTTAAAATAGGCATTGACCTGGTCGGGCGTAATTGGGGCATAGAAAGGATTCTCGTTATCGAGTAGGGGTTCGGGAAGGTTAAGGTTTCGGAATTCCTCGAGGCGGTTCTCGAAGAATTCCTTGAAAACAGGATCGAATTGGGGATCGTTGGGGGATTGGAATATGGATTGGAGGTGGTGACCAAACAAATCTGTCTTTCCTTGGTCGGAGGAGATTATGTTCCCTAAAGGTCGGTTAGATGGGATTTGGGGATAACTTTTCTTCTGGTCAGTCTGTCAAACTGTTTCCAGAAGCGTTTACCGTCTCGATAATCCAACTGGGAAGTGGCTTTAGCCCAGGAGTCTTCCGTATGTTTATTGGCTTCTCGCCTGATTAAGGCGTTAAGGAGATTGTATTCCGTCTTGAGAGGGATTCCTGGATCTCAGGAATTGACGATAGATTCGTCTCTTCTCTTGATCCAGTTCACTATGTGTCGTGGAGCGGTTTTTGAAAATGTCGATGTTTTTAAGCGGGACTGGGTGTCGACCGCTTCCGTAATTACGGAAGTTAGGTCGCTAATGGCTCTTGTGGTTTGAAGATCGGGGTGGGGTTGTTGGAGATATGTTCGGCGAACACATTCCAGTCTGCATTCGAAAAATCTTTAATGATTACGTTTTGAGGGGTGTTGGGGAGCTGGACAAAATGAAGTTTTGACCAGCAGTTGAATATGATCTGAAGTGATCGTGGTGCCTAGAAAGCACTCACGATCGGAGTGTGCCGTTGATTCGGAAACTATCATGTGATCTATTATTGAGGCTCCTAAGTGGTCTAAATACGTAGGTTGTGTATTGGACATACAAGCTCACTAAATCACACCTTCTAATAAATTCACGCCCTCAACAATGTGAAAGATGCTCTTGTTTGCTCTCCATACAACATGTACTAGTAGATTGCCCACAGTTTACAGATACACGTAACATGTTAGGCATTCCAAATGATTTAAGATCCTGCTTAATCGAAACCAAGGCTGTATATCAAACCCTGAAGTACCTTAAACTAATAAATATGTTTCAAAAAATTTAAACTAGAAGCAAAGAACACTTATCAATCGATTGATCACTAGCTAATGACCAACGTAGTCGAAGCTAGAAAAAAAAAAAAAAAAATAATGAATGAATGATTGAATGAATGATTTATTTATCCAAATATCTACAATTTTTTGGGTCCAACGAAGTCTTCGAGACTTGTTTGCAGGTTCCCATATTTATACATTTGACACGTTACACAAAAATCAATTATTAACACAAAAAAAAACATATTTGACGCTATTTCTACTATAACAATTAAATATTAAAGAATTTAAAAACAAAAACATCGTTCTATGTCTTTCATCCACAATTATACAAATACTTTGAAAATAAGAAAATTATTTTATTTGTATACTATTTTTATAAGTATAGTAGTCAGTAATACAATTTAAGGTTTTTTTTTTCATTTACCCAAGCTCTAACTTAATGTTTAAAAATTAGCAAATTCATATTGCTGTCTAAGAGCGGTACATTTAAGCATTATATAAAAAAAAACTTAAACTTTATAATATAACTATATAATAATAATAATAGTAATAATAATAATAATAACAATATAATAATAATAATACATTTAAACCAGTAAAATCAGATATACATATTAATAATGTACGTAGCAGTGGTGTTTTCAATCAAATATATGACATCACAGATTTATATATCTGTATCTGCTGACAACATGTTTGTTGAATAAAAATTTTAATTTATTGTGTTTCATTTTTTATGTAGTCTGATAATTTATTGTATATGATACACCCAACATAATTAGGCAATTTTTTGTATATTGATAAATTTGGCTTTGATATACCTTGTGTGCCCAACTCAAGCCGAATCTATGGAGACGGTCATAATATTATAAGTTTTAAAGGTGCTTCTACATGATTCTCGAAATGGTAAATCAAACAGTATTCTAATAATACGTTTTTGCAATAAGCTGGCCCGGCCAACATGTGTAGCCTGTCCCATACAGTTATGTTGTATGAGATAAGAGAGTATTATACTCGTATTACTCCTTAGTATAATACTAAGGAGTAATAAGCGTTAATAAGGAAATTGGTGTTAAGCTCTGATTTTAAATAAGCTATAGCGAAACTTTTGTAATTGTTTACGAACTCGTCTATGTGATATTCAAAAGTAAAATTGTTATCAATTATTGTACCTAAAAACTTTAGTGATATTTACAAGGAAAAAAGGAAAAGGCAACGTATTTCATTCCCTCCCCAAGGGGGAGGGCGGGCTGCTCGAGCTTCCCGAGCTCCTTCAGCCACAATCATGGATTCCCAGCATACATACATACATTACGTATATATGCATGGTGGGATTAAGGATAGGTGTGGTCAGGATAGGATAGGAAGGAACGGAGTTAGAGTTCTGAGGGGGATGATATTTACAAAAGCAATTTCCGCGATATTATTTTTTCGTATAGTAACACAAACGCTTTTATTCTTAATTACTACAAGCATATTCTTTCGACACCAAAGTATAAATCCATTCAATGCAATTTCTGTTTTGTTTTGAAGGTCTCCTTCGCATTAATTAGTTAATTATGGTATCGTCCGCGTACATAAATACATCACCTGTTGATATATAACTGGGCAAATCATTGACAAACAGAATGAAAAGTAGTGGACCTATATTTGAACGCTGCCCTACGCCAAGGTTTAATTCAAATGTGTCAGACTTCATTAGATTATATGAGACAACAAATTCTCTATTATTTAAATATGAAATCAATAAGTTATTGATTTTCCTAAAGTCCTAAAAAATGTAATTTTTCGCAAAGGAAGTTTGGATGAACAGTATCAAGCGCTGAGGTAAGGCCAAAAAAAAGGTAGTTTACATGTTTTTCATTGTTCACATAATCGTATATGTTTTAAATAGGATGAACGGTTACTATTTCTGTAGACAAGCTGGGTCTAAAACCGTATTGTGGATCAGTGAAAACATTATCCTTCATTGCAAATGAGTAAATCCTGTTACAAATGGTATTTCCTTTTTTGTACCGTGGAATACTGTTTCCTTATTTCAATAAAGTAGAAACTTCGCCTACTTCAATAGTTTGATTAATTCACTAACAACTTCATCTAAACCTGTAGAAAAAATTTTTTTCATGTTTTCTATCACAGTGCTAACTTCAAATTCATCTATGGGAGTTATAAACATAGAATTACTGTTGCACGAGATTCAGGTTTGTGGGAAATGCTGACTGAATGTAGAAACGTGTTGCAGAAAAATAATTTGCAAAGGTATTAATTACTTCTGTACTCTCTGATATTTTCTTACCATCTAAACGTAATTCAATTTTGTTATTGTTATTTGTTGTCTTTCGTTGATTATTTATTATTTTCCACAGTGTTCGGTATTTGTTAGTTGTATATTTTTATTGTTACTTATTTTTAAGCTCTTTAGGTAGATATCATTAGTTCTAAATTGTGTGATTCACTGATTTACGAACTGATTTGAGATTCTCTAGTTCGTCTTTTGCTTCGTAACTTATTTTAACGTCAGTATTCACACATTTATCGCTATTTGTTTTTTTAGGACAGGTTACGTTGAAGCAGCACTGAAAGTGGGTAATGAATTCGTCGTAATAATCATCATTGTGATTGTGATTGACTTGAAATAAATCATGATAATATTGTAATAGAATGTAAAATTATTCATGTTATTGATTGAGACAGATCACTTATGTTTAAATTTTCCAATTCGAGTTTCACCATTATATTGTATTAAGTGCGGCATTTCTAATTCAGAGTATATAGCTTTGTGGTACGACAGTAATAGTTCAAGAACATTACATTTGTTTGAAATGTTAGTGAGAAAATAATTAATTTTGGTTTTTACATGAAAAACGTGCCTAGTGTCGATTCGAGTAGGTTGAAAGATTAAATTGTTAAGTCGGAAACTTTGTATTAAATCGAACAAATTTTTCTTATCGGCAGTGTTCTGTAAACCATTGATATTAAGGTCTCCTGTAATTACAAAGTTTGAGAATTCTTGTCTTACTTCTCTTAAAAACATAGCTAACATTTGGAACAACATATCAAGTTTTGATGAAGATGTAAATACAAATAATACACAGTTTATTACAATATGATACAGCACATACTTGAAAACTTGATATTTTTTTTTGTTAGTATGCTCATGCTTTTGGTTAGTATGCTTATATCTTATGCTTATATACTTATTCGTAGAGTGTTCAGGATTCCTCCTCTTCAGCCCTAGTGATTCCATTATTATTGGTGTTGCGATGTTTTTTGTAATTGTGTGGTTTACAATCATGAGTTTATTATTTTTGGTGTAAAAAAAAAGAAAAGATAATTGTTGACGGTTTGTTATTTGGTGTAAAAAAAAAAGGTTAAAGGTTTGATTTATTACTGTTGTGAATATTTAGATTTAAGTGTGCGTGTGGTGAGGAGTGTAAGAGTGTTGACGATTCGTTAGCCGGTATCCTTGCGTGGTCGTTATCCAGTAGACGGTGGGATGCGGAGTGCATATGGGATGTTATCGAGGTTCTCTTCTATCTCCTCTGGGATGTCGTCTAATAATTGGGTTAAGATCGCGGGGGAGGGGGAGGTTAAATTTACGTTTGGGTTTTTTCCGTGGGAATTTGGGAGGTTGGTAGGTGTTGGAAGTTGTGATGATTTCTTTGGTAGGGATGGTATCGCCGAAAATCCTTTTGCGTGCAAAGTTTTTCTGAAGTGTTTGGATTCTGTTTGTGATTGGTGGTATGTTTGCGTGTTGTGTTGTGAGGTTGCTGGGGTACCTGAAGGGTAGCCGGTGTATACGTCTAAATATCCGGCGTACACAGGATGCTATAGAGGAAAGGTGGTTAGTGTTAATGTTTGTGTATATTGGTGCTCGGAAATCCATAACAGGGCGGATGTAAGTTTTATATGTGTGTTGGGGTGGCAACCTCTGATTCGACCCCGGAGGGCGCCCAGTAGGTTTGCACGGTTTCTAATTCTGTTAAGTATTTTCCTAAGATCGGGGAGCCAATTCAGTGTTCTGGTAAATAGGATACCTAGGTATGTGATTTGGTCTTGAAGGGGGATTCTCTCTTGGTTAATAGTGATGGAGACGTTTCGGGAGGATACGTTTGGGAATTTTTCTTCGACGTAATTAGGGTGGCGGAAAAGGATTGCTTGGGTTTTGAAGGGGTTAATGGAGACTCTCCATCGGTTGGCCCAGTTGGAAAAGTTTCGAAGGGTTTTAGATATGCGGTTGGAGGCCGTTTTGCTGTTCCGATTAACCGACCAGAAGGCGATGTCATCTGCAAACTGCGCAACGACTACTCCGGGTTGGGTAGCTTGTGGTATATCTGAAGCAAATATGGTGTAAAGAATGAGGACTAAAGCAGAACCTTGCGGAACGCCTGCAGTGGGTTGGAAAGGGTCTGAGAGGTTTTTCCCTACTTTTACCCTGACCGATCGATTGGTCAGGTACGAAAGCAGGAGTTTGGAGAAGGGGTCGGGAATGTTAAGGTTTCGGCGTGCCAGACCCTGTCAAATGCTTGCTTAATATCCAAGAACACAGCCAGATTGCATTGCTTACGGTTGAATGCTCTGGTGGTCTCGGTAAGCAGCTTCAACAAGGGATCGTGACACGTCCAGTTTGGGTGGAAGCCGAATTGGCTGTTGGGAAGGAGGTCGTTACACTCTAGGTGTTCCCTGAGCCGCCTGGCTAGAATTTGCTCGAAGCATTTTCCGAGGCAACTAAGGAGGGATATGGGTCTGTAGGAATTAGGTGGGGTTAGGTCTGCGTGAGGTTTTGGTATCATGACAGTGGAGGCCGATTTCCAATCCGTCGGGAAGTAAGAGAGGGTTTGGGCACTTATTGTATATGTTTGAGAGTAGTTGGAGGCATGGGCCGGGTAGGTGGCGTAGGATTTTTCTATTGAGGTCGTCGTGGCCTGGGGCTGAGTTTTTCCTTTTTAAAATAGGCATTGACCTGGTCGGGCGTAATTGGGGCATAGAAAGGATTCTCGTTATCGAGTAGGGGTTCGGGAAGGTTAAGGTTTCGGAATTCCTCGAGGCGGTTCTCGAAGAATTCCTTGAAAACAGGATCGAATTGGGGATCGTTGGGGGATTGGAATATGGATTGGAGGTGGTGACCAAACAAATCTGTCTTTCCTTGGTCGGAGGAGATTATGTTCCCTAAAGGTCGGTTAGATGGGATTTGGGGATAACTTTTCTTCTGGTCAGTCTGTCAAACTGTTTCCAGAAGCGTTTACCGTCTCGATAATCCAACTGGGAAGTGGCTTTAGCCCAGGAGTCTTCCGTGTGTTTATTGGCTTCTCGCCTGATTAAGGCGTTAAGGAGATTGTATTCCGTCTTGAGAGCCGGATTCCTGGATCTCAGGAATTGACGATAGATTCGTCTCTTCTCTTTGATCCAGTTCACTATGTGTCGTGGGAGCGGTTTTTTGAAACTGTCGATGTTTTTAAGCGGGACTGAGGTGTCGACCGCTTCCGTAATTACGGAAGTTAGGTCGCTAATGGCTCTCTGTGTGGTTTGAAGATCGGGTGTAGGAAGGTTGTTGGAGATATGTTCGGCGAACACATTCCAGTCTGCATTCGAAAAATCTTTAATGATTACGTTTTGAGGGGGTGTTGGGGGAGCTGGACAAAATGAAGTTTTGACCAACAGTTGAATATGATCTGAAGTGATCGTGGTGCCTAGAAAGCACTCACGATCGAAGTAGTGTGTCGTTGATTCGGAAACTATCATGTGATCTATTATTGAGGCTCCTAAGTGGTCTAAATACGTAGGTTGTGTATTGGCGATCCTCAACATAGGCAACTACAACAGAGCCGATGATAGTCTGTTGCCGTTTCCATTTGTTGCGGTGTCACCGAATTGAATATGTCGGGCATTGAAGTCACCTAGGATGACTGCATTCGGGAGGCTGGAGGCATAAACTAACAGGTCATCGGAAAGTGTATTGTGTCCGGGTGGAATGTAGTAAGATATGAATACTATGGGAGTGGGGAAGTGAACCGTTGCAGCAACGCATTGGAGAAAACTTGATTCCAACTGGAATTCTCTTATATGCCATGTCCACTGTAGGTTTTGTGCTTGTAATAGATGAAATGACATTGTCAGAAATTGCGAAATGTCTTATTAAGCATTTATTTACAAAATGATGCTTATAGTAGTAATATAGGGCCGGAGCTACTCCACTTTAGGCGGGAAATTTAAATTTTAGGAGCTCGCTAAAATAGAAATTAAAGTGGAGTAGCTCCGGCCCTATATTACTACTGCTTATGAAGAATATATCTTAATATAATGTTGCACACATTTGGCCAAGACGGTTAGATGAGCTCCAAATTTAGTGTAACAGTTATTATCTAACACCGTGGCGATATTCGCGATGCCAATATTAGTACATACGCACTGATACATATCAACACTTTTTCCCAGTTTACAATTGAAGCTGAAAATGGAGTTGTTCAAATCGTTTAAATTGGTACATGATTTGCCATATCAATAAGGAATTGTTATGAATAGGTTTGTATCCTTAGAGATTAGAAGAAAGATGCACGCTGAAATATTTTTATACAAAGTTTTGTATTCCGCTTTGTACAGAATGATCTCGGCTTATTCTTCACTCGAAGCCTATCTGGATATTTTAACTGCACTATTAACCCTTTCACTGCCGGAACCAAGTAAACCCACAAAACGCATGTATACCAAATACGCGGGAGACTGCTTTTCACGCAAATGTTTTTAACGCATTTGTTGCGGGAGTCGGCAACTTGAAGAGTTGTTAGATGCTAGTGACGAAGATAATTATTTTGATGGGTCATCATACTCCTGAAAGTTATTTACGAGTGATAATTGAAAATATCGACTCAGGTGAATCATCTGATAATTCAGATGTCAATGGTGTTACTGTAATTTGCTGCTATTGCGCATGAATTTTGTAAATAAGGGGTAGTTTTTAAATCAGTGTTAAGAAAGTAGGTAGTCTCAGTTCGGTTGTAGTTAATATCGAGCCAAGTCTAGTTGGCACGAGTATAATTGTCAAGTTTTTTTTTTGTTTAGTTATGTAAATACAAGAAATTCAAATAAAATCTAGTTCTTTTCTATTACTAGTTTTCATCGAGGTCTCTAGTAGAGTGATTTTCAAGTAAGGCAATTAAGAAAAAACAACTTCAATCATTAAATATACAGTCCACTCAAATCGAAGCAGCATTTGGTCCATCGTAGCCACGTCTACAAGTTTCAAGCTAGATCGAGTAGTCCCAATCTTTAAATATAATTTGATCAATTTTGTGTTACAATGAACGCGTTGAAACAGCAACGGGGTACCTTAAAGTCTCAACTTACTCATTTAGGTAATTATTTTGAAAATTTAGATAAAAATAACATTACAAGTAGTACTATAGCAGCCTTACAACTTAGGTTAGATAAATGGGAACCCTTACGAGATAACTTCAACAATTTACAAGCTTCTATTGAGGCCACGTGTGAGGATGATTATCAAATTAATGTAGAATTAGACGAACGGGAGAATTTTGAAACTGATTATTTTTCTATAATTTCACAAATTGTACATTTTGTAATGAAAAATAGATAGAACTACTGGGGAAATTGAATACAAGCCAAAATGTATCACAGATTACGATGCAAATATGAGTGCTGTAGATCGCACGGACATGCTGCACAGTTCCATTGATTCCGTCAGAAAAAGTATCAAATGGCTCAAAAAAGTACTTTTTCACATATTAGCTATGACTCTTTTGAATGCACATGGCTATAAACAAAACGAAGGCTGGTGAAAACATTCAAGTAGCAGACTTTTAACTAAAATTGGTAAAAGAACTTGTTGAAAAATACCACAAGGACACACCACGAACTACATGCAAAACTGTTAGAGATGGCGATTCTCCACTTAGACTTACTGCAAGGCACTTTCCTTCACAACTTCCAAAAGAAGAAACAACGCAGAAGCAAAAGTATAGACGTTGTATAGTTTGCTCGAAACAAAAAATTGAAAGAGAAACTTTTTTCTACTGTGCGCCTTGTGATATTCCCCTGTGTGTTCTAAATTGTTTCGAAAGGTGTCTCACACTGTAAAAGATTTTTAAACCTTATCTGCAGTTTATATCTGTTAGGAACATTTTGAATTCATCATAAGCAATGCGATTATATAACTCTCCTTTTATTATTTAATATTATAACTTTCCTTTTTAAAATAAAAATTTTATTTCAAAAATGTTTACTTTTTCTAGTGTAAGTCATTTTAAAAAAATAATGTAAAAATCGCATACATAGGTTAATCAGCAACGCCTAATTTTCCCCGTTTGGAGTGCACGACCACAAAAATTTTATCCGTACTGAAAGGGTTAAGCAGATCAAATCGGTTTTAGTAACTCGTAATCTACCCATTCATAATATACCTTAATACAATCTTTTTTGAATGTAGTTAAGCATTTAGACTCTACGTAGTAAATAATAATTTCTGTTTATTGTAAACTTGATACCGCTTGTTCTCCTCCTAAGTAATTGGGCGCAGTATGCCTGTTAAGGAGAGTATTTTAATAATAATAATAATAATAATAATAATAATAATAATAATAATAATAATAATAATAATAATAACGAATAATATCTTCGTGTTTGTTGAAGATCTATATATATTTTTAACACTGCTTATACTAATTAGTTCGTTCTTCACTAAATCAGTACTGCCACATATCATTATAACAAAATCGTTTGTACTAAAGTTTTTTGTTAAATTGTGCATGTCTTGAATATTGTCCTTCAAGTCTACAAATTAATTTTTATTCTTTGTTGCCCTTGCTTTGATTCTCGGGTCGAAATTCAAAATTGTCACTACCTTGGAAATAAAACTTATTCGGGTTATAACAAATTTATTATGACACAATAATGTAAAACAAAGAATATTCTAAACGGAAATAAAATAAACAAACTTAATTAAATATTGAAACTAAAATTGATTCTGGTGGCCCCGGTATGGAAACACTATAGGACGCTGATGCCTTGCGAATTAGGATCGCCATTTATGTAGGATACAGTGAAATACGAAATTAAACAGATGTTTTATATACACGTGCAATCTTCATTAAGCAAAATGTTAATTATAATGAACAGGTGATATAAGTGTAATTAAGTGTAATGTGAATTCAGGATTATAACGGAATTACTCACAGATGAGTATTGAATTTGTATTGACTGTTATGTGATAAGAAACACCTTTCTATAATAAGTGCTTGTTTCAATTGAATGATCTGAAATCAGTGTAATAATTAGGAATGCCGTTATGTGTATGTCAATGCATGGAAGAGGAGTGGAGGATGTGTACAGGGTGAAAGTGTATATGTGGACGAATGCTATTTGTGTTCAGAGTATGAGAACTCCATTGGCGTAAAAATTAGATATTGAAAGGTTGGTGTACCCCTCGCATACTACGCCACTGTGCGTAATAAAAGCGTATTAATAAGCTAAAATCAATGTTCTTTGTATCTCTATTTATTATGCCAAGAATGAGAAAGACATCTTTTTTTGTAGTGGAGATATTTCAAAAATCAACATTTTTTTGCAACTTTCGCACCCTGTGCCTGTTTTATTATTAATATTCTATTAAAGCAAGTTGCGTCAGATCGTAATATTTTGAGGCCGAAAATCTTACATTTCACTTTGGACCATTACTTATGGACCACCCCGTATAAGTATATTTTATGAGATGAAATTTTACTACACTAAAGAATATTGTGGGTATCTACTACTACGATGTTACAAATCAAGTGACCCTATATAAAAATTGCGTCATTACTTGTCGATATTTGACGTGTAAATATGTACCTATAGTGGTTTAAACAAAAGGTATTTACCAAATTTTATCATGTAGTTGTTTCGGAAAATTTATTTTTTCACCACCTATATTCGAAAGTGTCAATTTCTGACTGTTGTTAGGGTAGTTTTTAGGTTCGAAAATGTGCACTTGCCTGACAGTAATTGGTTTCCAATAGAAGCGGGAGACAATGTACGTTCCCTCCTGTTGCCATAGAGCAACGAGAGCCAATATATCTTGTATGAGAAAAATATAAACCAAAGCGGAATATTTTAAGTAATTTATTATTTAGCATGATTACAATTAATAGTGTAATTTGTTAATTACTAGACTAACATTTAAAACACATTTCGATGAACCACCCAATATTACTCTGTTAACATCAATATTTTCGAATGCCGTAGCCGAACGATAAAAATCTGCAGTTGCCGAAAGAATCATATGTTCCGCTCTGGATTAAAGTAACATTCTCTCCCTTAGATGGGAGGTATTGTTATACTTTCCTCACTAGTAAAACAAATAGGTATTGTGGTTAGTAATAATTTAAATTTTAACTGATTACCTTAACTTACAAAGGTGTCGTTTAAGGTAAAACGGCAATTTTACCTATGAGGTGCAACCGAATATATGCAACTGAACCATTGGTTTTTCCTTAATTACTCTTAGAGGATTCATTAAAATTGTGTTGCAAATATTTACTAATATTGCTTTTCCTGCTTGTTATAAATCATGTGACATTTTTTTGGACTGAAGACTACAGATATTGGCCGATACTTTGGCTAAAAGAAAGCCCAATTTTTTCTTCTGTCTCGACTTTTAACAAATAAAAATTGGGTTAAGCAGTAGGTGTCTTTTTTATTGTATTGTTTACCTATCCTAAATTTGGCTTACATGTATAGCTATCTGGAAAATCGTTTTAGCTACAGGGTTTATTAAATTAAGGAAATTTTGGAGAACTTTATTACAAATTTAAACCCACCTTAAGACTTTATTCAGATTTTTGACATAATGGGAAAACATTGTAATTTTTGCCGGAAGCTCGTAAATGAGTGAAAAGTTTTTTTTTATTAATACATTATTGTTAGTTTTATAAGAGGATTTATCTAAAAATCTTATTAGCTCCAGAAGAAGTAAAATCAAGCTTAAATATGAAATTTCAAGTACACTAACTATGCTAACATACATCGACACACACGCACTCACTCACTCACTCAGATTCGGCCGCCCGTTCGACGATTTTCGGGCAGAGAGTATTCATGTACCTTATTGCGGGAGATGTAAAGCGTGGCTGCCCACCGGCAAACCAAGGGATGATTTCCTCGAAAGTGTTTCTGAGCAGCTCTATTACTTGCTTGGTATTGTGGGCCGGGCTGCCGTCGTGTTAAAACGAAATGTTGGGCTATTTGTTTCAGGGAACAGCGTCCCTAATAGTAATAGTAATTTGTTCCTGAAATAATCGCAAATATCAATCAATCAATTTGTTGTATAAAATATAAAAGTTTAGATAAAAGTTAAAAATGTACAATTTTGGTTATTTCCCATTATATCAAAAACCAAAGATAAATCAAATCTTAAGACGGATCAAAATCTGTAAGAAAGTTCTCTGAAACTTACAGCTTCGTCATCCCTTCCTGACTTTGGGGTTGTGTATTTTTATTAAAATTATATGGCGCCACTTACATTATTTGCTATAAGTTCACTGAATCAAACCACGCTAATGTTTAACTGTCATCTTCAACACGTTACAAGTATGTAATCTAAGCTCATGAGGAATATGTTTTGCTATGACATCGTTTGAACTCTTTATATACTTTTTATATTTAATGTAGCACAAAATTCACCCTTTCCTTATTGGTTTGGTCAAAATATCAAGCAAAACTTACCTTGAGAGTACTCGGTTGACACGTATGTAGCAGAAAATTCATCCTTTCCTTATTGATTTGGTCAAAATATGAAGGCAAACTTACCTTGAGAGTACTCGGTTGACTTTCATGCAATAAAGACGTGTCGATCGCCGTTCTCTTATCTCGGAGTGTCGGCCGGGTGATAAAGTCAAGTGTTCACAACTGATACCGCAAATACGGTTCAACTAAATTTAAATTTAAATTGATATTACATATATTAACCACAGAAATACAAACTTTTATGTGATATAATGTTTCAAACCGGGATTATACCCGGGCCATCCAACAATTCACATAACAACTGGAATAACTTTCAACCGATGCCAACGATTCAAAATCAGCTACCGCAAATGCCAAGTTATGTTAACCAGATAAGTCAAACTCAATCTACTAATCAACTAATGCCTCAAATATATCCAAATCAAAATGCGTCATTCAAATCCTATCAAATGTATCCACCTTTAACACCTACAAATATTCCAAACACTACTATAAATTATCCAGTTACTTACTCTCAGCCTATGCAAACTAGCCTAAACAATGAAACCGACGATGACGAAAACACAAACGACGAGCAAGAAACTACCACTACCAAACATCCCTGGCAAACTATAACCAAAAAAACGGAAAAGATTTGCATCAACGCCAAATGATAATACTACTCCAACAAGGATCAACAATAGATTTCAGCCACTAACTGAAAACAGCTGCGATGATTCAACCAACAGAAGCACCACAAATGCAAACAATAACAATTCGAAAACCCAATCCTTAGATCCCAACCCCCCTCCCGTGTACATTTACGGAGTTACAAATTTCAAAGATATGATTGACAGCCTAAACAATGTCATCGAAAATGAAAGATTTTACGCAAAATCGTTATCAGATAATACCGTTAAAATAAATACGAAAACTATTGATGCGTACAGAAAACTAATAACTCATCTGCGCGATGAAAATATTGTGCATCACACGTATCAAGTCAAGCAAGACCGAGCCTACAGGGTAGTTATACGTGATCTTCACCACTCTATTCCTCTCCAAGATATCAAAGACGAGCTACAAAAATTAGGTCATACTGTACGAAACCTAATAAACATCCGACATAGGGTAACCAAAGATCCATTACCGTTGTTTTTCATAGATCTTGAACCTAAGCAGAATAACAAAGAAATATATAAAGTGGAATTCTTACAAAATACAAAAATCAGAGTTGAAGCACCACGTATTAAAAACAACATCATCCAATGCACACGCTGTCAAAACTACGGACACTCCAAAAGCTACTGCACTAAACCTTATAACTGTGTCAAATGTGGGGGACCTCATGCCAGTACAACTTGTCAAAAGACCAGGGACACGCCAGCCTTGTGTGTATTATGTAACGGAAACCATCCCGCCAATTACAAAGGATGTACTGTGTACAAAGACCTAAAAAACAGAAATCTGCCTAAACAGCCAACCTCCAATTCACACCCTTCACATCCATCAACCACTCACCAATACGTTCCAAACCCCTCTCAACCTATTCCCAACCCACATTCAGCTCCTTATTCCCAAATCTTGAGTAGAAAACCCAGCTCTAATGAAGACATTACAGACAAGCTCACATCCTTCCTGAATGAATTCAAAAATATGTTTTCCCAACTACTCAATCAGAACAGCATGATACTGTCCATGCTCACCACTGTGATAAACAAAATAACGCATTAATGGCTACCTCAGTAAGAATTGCAGCTTGGAATTCAAACGGACTAAAAAATCATATCTCCGAAGTAATATTATTTCTAAATTTTAACAAAATAGACATACTACTCGTATCAGAAAGCCATTCTACACTCACCACTAATATCAAAATACCACACTACAACGTCTACTATGCTAATCATCCAGATGGTACTGCTCATGCTGGAGCTGCCATTATAATCAGATCAGCCATCGATCATTATCAACTACCGGCCTTCTCAACAAATAAAATCCAATGTGCCCTAGTCAAAATTAACTTATTCCCTTGGCCACTGACGGTAGGAGCAATATATTGTCCACCTAGACATGCCATCACCAGCGAAGAATTTGAAGATCTCTTACTCCCACTCGATCCTCGCTTCTTAGTGGCAGGAGACTGGAACGCCAAGCACACCGCCTGGGGATCCAGGCTTATATCACCTAAGGGGAGAACACTGTTTCATACTATTCAGAAGAACAAACTAAGCTACTTGTCAACTGGCGAACCAACTTATTGGCCAGCAGACCATAGAAAAATTCCTGATCTGCTCGATTTCGCGATCACCAAAGGCATTTCTGATGTACATAGCAAAACAGAAAGCAACTTTGACCTGAGTTCGGATCATTCCCCTATAATAATAACTCTAAGTACAACCCTTATTTGGAAAACTCCATTACCAAAGTTATCCTCTGCCAAGACAGACTGGGACCAATTCCAGCTCCATATTAACGACACCATTAACTTAAGACAGCGAATGCACACCTGTAGTGAAATAGATGACACAGTAGAATACATTGTAACACTCATACAAGAGGCTGCTTGGCTAGCTACTCCAGTAGTACAAAAATGGCACCCGAAATCCATAATATACCCCTTCATATAAGGCAACTTGTAAGGGTAAAACGCAGAGCCCGCGCCAAATGGCAACGATCCAGAAACCCTCGCGATAAGACTGTTCTGAATGCTGCTACCCACAGGCTTAGTAAAGCTATTGATGATAACAGAAACGCAACATTTAACTATTATCTCTCCAACTTATCGCCTGTGAATCACACCATCTGGAAAGCCACCAAAAAGTTCAAACGGCCTATTACACCAATACCACCCTTAAGGAAGCCTGATGGAAGTTGGGCTCGATCCAATGTCGAAAAGGCTAATACTTTTGGAGCACACTTTGAACAAGTATTCACTCCCGTACACTCCAACGATATCAACTTCGACTCAGATATCGAGGAATATCTCACCTCTCCCGGGCAACTCTCTCTACCCCTGAGACCAATCTCCCCTACGGAAGTGCGCAGACAAATTAACCTTACCAACCCTTTTAAAGCGCCTGGCTATGACCTCATCACAGGAAATATTCTGAAGCACCTTCCCAAGAAGGCTGTAGTGCTCATCGCCACAATCTACAATCGTATGCTCAATCTTTCTCACTTTCCTACCCAATGGAAACTTGCACTAATAACCACAATTCCAAAGCCAGGTAAACCCCGCAAGAAGCTACCTCATATCGGCCGATTAGCTTACTGCCGCTTTTCTCTAAAATATTTGAACGTTTATTGCTCCACCGAATCATAGAAGAAACTCCAATTGAAGAGATACTTCCTACCCACCAATTCGGCTTCCGGGAAGGCCACTCTACAATCCAGCAATGCCATCGCTTAGTAAACTACATCAAGGAAACCCTTGAGGGAAACGAATGTGCGCCTCAGTCTTTTAGACATACAGCAAGCATTTGATAAAGTTTGGCATTCCGGCTTGCTCTATAAAGTCAAAAACAAACTCCCTCATCAAATCTTTCTTCTTCTTAAATCCTACCTAACCCAACGATATTTCCAAGTCCAGTTCCAAGGCGCATTGTCAAATTATCATCCTATCCACTCTGGCGTTCCGCAGGGCAGTGTCCTCGGTCCCTTTCTTTATATCCTTTACACTGAAGACATACCTACAACAGACAATACCCTTATCGCTACCTTCGCTGACGATACAGCAATTCTCTCATCCGACACTGACGCAAATCAAACTTCTGAAAATATCCAGCTTCATCTAAACCTTCTACAAAGCTGGCTGGATCGCTGGAGGATCAAAGTAAATAGTGCTAAATCCTCACAAATTACGTTCACTACCAAACATTCTACCTGCCCTCAAGTTACCATCTACGATCAACCTATTCCCATGTCAACAGAAGTAAAATACCTTGGTCTACACTTAGACCAACGACTCACCTGGAAAGCCCACATCAAAGCAAAAAGACAACAACTTAATAAAAGACTAAAAATATGTACTGGCTGCTTGGGCGCAAATCTCAACTGTCCATAGAAAACAAGCTCCTCCTCTACAAGGTCATCCTTACTCCTATTTGGTCCTATGGAATTGAGCTGTGGGGATGCAGTAAACCGTCAAACACAAAAATTCTCCAGTCCTACCAATCAAAAACACTCCGTGCTATAGCTAACGCTCCCTGGTACGTGAACAATCAAACTCTACACAAAGATCTCCAAATTCCCTTCATCACTGAAGTTATCAGAAATTCAGCTGCCAACAGTAAAGCACGCACTCTGGAACATCCTAATCAACTCATTGCCGAATCTCTAATTCCCAACAGCCCTGAAGTTAGATAGATTATACCAGACTCTGGCCTGAAGATCTCATTTAGTGAATCTTGGTGACCCGTCGCTGGATGGTGCCCACTTCATGTTATTACTACTACTTTGTCATATTATTTACTTATTGCTCACTAATGAGTAGATTGTAAAATAGCTTTAATTTAAATTAAAAAATCACCTTTCCTTATTGGTTTGGTCAAAATATCAAGCAAAACTTACCTTGATATTTACATTGAAATAAATTGTTCGTGACTTAAAAGACATTGTTTACTGTATCAAGCTTCAAAGTTTGTAAGAAACAAATATCACATTGCTTTTCTGTAATAGGTTTGTATTAAAGTTAGGTCCATGCCTTTAATGAGCTGATAAAAACAAAACCTGTAACAGTATCTAATAATACAAGCTAGCTATTTACTAATTAAGATACTCATCTCTTGGGTATGTAATGGTGTATTTTAATTAATTTTTTACAAATTTATAAATGTTTCGATAAAAATTACAGTTATCGTCTGTAGTAAGATAAGATAATATTTATTGACAGATAACTGTACAGTTGTAGTCAAAGTAGATATTCATATAATAAAAATAATAATTACATATGTAGTCACTATTAAAGCACTCAAAATGAAAAATATAACGGATGCAACAATATTCACACGTACATACATAAAAGAAATTTAGTAAAATTTAATCAAATTAAAATATAATTCCAAAGTTGTGAAAGAGCGGTGTAAGTATTCACAGCCAAAACTTAATATACCAATTAAATATTTAGTTAAACCATAACAAATCCAACAAACAAACAATTTTCCGTTAATATTAAAGGTCAGTAATCTTTACTTAATAGTCAAAACATAAGTGTATCTTATCTTAATTTTAATTATGCATGTTAAATAAATGTAACGCTAGGCTTACCAACATAAAATTCAAATTAAGGGCTACCATTTTGTCCAAGATGCCAAAGCCTAGTTCATCGGAGATTTTCTTCTTGTTGGATTCAGTTATTAGGATTTTTATGTATTTTAATGGGTTCTCGCTTTAGACGAACAAAGTTTTCTACGAAAATGCTTTAAGTGATCGAATTCATATTCGAAAAATTTTAAATCAAAAGATCGTTTAGCTAAATCTACTAGAGCTTTGATTTCGCTAATTTTTTTGCGTAATAGTTTATGAAGATCCCTTTGGATATGTCTAAAAACGGTAAGCTACCATTAGTTATTCCTTTCCTAGCGAATTGAATGTTTGGATGAGTACCATTTATCAAATCTAAAAACTCATTTAATACTTCTCTAAATTATAAAAGCATCATCAAAATTTTAGGTGCATTTGACAGAGCTAATGTTTCAAGCTGTTCTGTTTAACAATAATCATAAAATTTAGGATTACACTGAAAATATGTAGTGTTAAGACAATTCCGAAACAGAACTGTTATATCTTGCTGAAAAATTTTAAGGAACTTTTAAAGAACAGTAATGCGAAAGATTTTAGGGGGTGGTTGTCGAAGTTATTTTGTGAAAAAAGTGCTTAAATTTAAACTTTTTATTATTTCAAAGGATTTTAAAGATATTGATTTGAAATTGGCAAAATGCTTTGGGTAGGTCGCCTCATTGACTGTCGTATTCGCTGAAATATTCCCACTGTATATCTTGTTGTCTTACAGCCGGATGTAATTCGTTACCTCAGGTCATCAACATTTTCGACGGGATTGTAGCAAACTAATGACCTGAGAAAACCCTAAATGCAGAAATCTAATGGGGTTTAATTCAGGAGAGCGACCTGTCAAACGTTGCGTACCACCCCTACCTATCCAACTGTTTGGATACACTGTATCTAAGTGACGACATACATTAATGCTAAAATGGGCTTGGGCACCATCGTGTATAAACCACATAAGATTCGCTATTTAATTGTAATAGGAGGAAATCTGGACCAATTAAATGATCAAGTACTCCAGCCACACTTTTACTGAAAATTGATCTATAGAGAAACTTGCCTTGTCAGTAAAAAAAAAAAACGCCATTTAAAAAATTAGTATTTTGAGGGGTTACATTGAGAATCTATTGGCAAAAAACTAGTCACGGTAAGAAGTCTCGAGGTAATAGCGCCTGTGCACGTTAAATATGAAACGGATACAATTGCTGCTCGTTAAGAATTTCAAATACGGTGAAGTTGATTACATTCAATATATTGGCAATTTTTGGAGTACTTGTTTCTGGTGAGTCCGAAACTATATCGAGAACTGCTTCTTCTAGTTGCACGGTTCGAACTTCTCGAGGGCGCCCACAGTCAGCAGTTCGTTTCATAAATGTACCGTTTTCGCGCAAAGGTTGGTGAAGACGAGCAAAGATTGTGTGATAAGGTATCCTACATTATGGATACAACTCAGCATACAGTCGTCGAGCTTGCAGACCATTTCCATTACTTCGACGCAAATGCATACGATCTGCCATTTCCGCATTTGCAAAATTTACCATTTTTTTTTGAAGACACAAAAATTATTCACTTATTGACATTGATTTTGTAGCAAACTAATAATGAAGGAATTTGACATTTTAACAAGATGGTTGTATTTTATTTAAAAATATTGACAACAGCCTACTAGATAATGTATCAATAGAAATTAAAAATACACTATTTGCAATAAAAATTATGTATTTTTTGCTCAAAAAAATTCAAGAGATCAATTTAATTCAGAATTGATGGCGGATTTCTACAAAAATATCAAAACGGGAAAAAGTCAGTTGCACACCACTCTTTTTTATTAAAAGAAGTTGTGGCATTCTCGTACGAATGTTATTGGTGCAAGTAGAAATATTCGGATCACCCCAAAAATGTAGATTTATTCCTCGAAATGCGTTTTGCAAATTTCGAGTCCATACCTTTAAAACTCTAAAATAAATAAATAAAAAATTAAAATTTGAACACTCTGTATTTCGGAAACGAAGCATATTTCGACCTACATTTGTAGGAACTTTTTTTACAAAATAATATGTGCATTGTCGTCTGACATGAAGTTTTAAACGTCCATCTAACGTAGATTATTGTTCTTTTTTTGAAAATGCTGTCTATTTTCAATATGAACGTCTTAAAAAAGAGCTTGTATAATAAAATTATCATAAAAAAATTATTATTAAAAGTACTTCATTTGTTTTAATTTCCACAGTGTAGGTTGTAAAGTCGTGTGTTGTTTCACATCAGGTATTACTACTACTACAGTTTTTCATTTCATACAGAAACAAAAAACGTCAAATTGCATACCAGCAGCATAAAACGTTTATTTCCATGCACAGGAAAGAGAAATATAGCCAATTTCGTGACTGATTAGCTTCTTTCCAAATCAGTAATTGTACTTTCAAAATGTATTTCCGTATGCATCAAAAATAATTTCTGTTTGAGTGAAAGGTATTAAGCCCTACTCACGTTGGACCAACATTGTAAAGGGAAAAACTTACTTTATGCAAGTACATAAAGCAATGCAAAACCTATGACTATTAGGAAAAACCTTTTTTAAAGCGGTATATCAACTGTAGTAAATAAGGGTAATGTAGTAACTCAAGCAAAATACATCTGAATAAAATTGCTCTATGCACTTTACGGTAATTACTTTACATAAATACTTCAATATCAATCAGGGAGTGGTACACAACATACAAAATAAATTATGAAATCTCCGGCTGGCAGTAAATACAACTGTGGGAATAATTTCATTTTATAAAGCCGGAAATAGAACATTGTAAACTTTCTGAATTATACTTTATATATATATATATATATATATATATATATATATATATATATATATATATATATATATATATATATAAAATAAAATAAAAATTTTGAATATTCTGATTGTTTACAATCGTATGTTTTACCAATACGAACTTACTCACTACAAATGTCAACTGAAAACAAAAAAAATGGGTAGTGTTTGAATTCATTTTAAATGTTACATACATATTATTATTACCAAAATTTATAACATTCCATGCTGGAACGTAATTATTGAATTGTTACTTATTTAATCGTATTAAATACGAAACATGAAGATATGAACAGTAATTAAAAACTGGCATTGTTTAGTTTATATATCGCATAACCGTGGCAAGCGGTAAAGATGCTTTCAAAATACACCACAAAAACAGTGTAATGGATGGCAGTAAGCTAGCGATACTGCTAAACGCATTCTATCCCACCTATACTAAGATGCATAAGATATAATAGACATTGACAAAGACTAGTTAATTTGTTGCAGTTTTGCAGTAAATCACATAGACAGACACAACACAGAGACAGACACCGACATAGCCACTGACACAGACACAAGCACGGACCCAGGCGCAGGCACATGCACAGGCACAGGCACATGTACATGGAAATGCACAGGCACAGGTACAGACACACGTACAAGAACACGTACAGGCACAGGCACAAGGACAGGCAACGGCAAAGGCACAGGCACAGCCATAGGCATAGACACAGCTACAGTCACAGGCACACGCATAGGTACAGACACGGCCACAGTCACAGCCACAGCCACAGCCACAAGCACAGGCACAGGCAAAGGCACAGGCACAGACACAGGCACAGGCACAGGCACAAGCACGGGCACAGGCACAGGCACAGGCACAGGCACAGGCACAGGCACAGGCACAGGCAAAGGCAAAGGCACTGGCACAGTCACAGTCACAGGCACATGCACAGGCATAGGCACAGGCACAGTCATAGGCACAGGGACAGGCACATTCACAGGCACAGACACAGGCAGAGGCACAGGCACAGACACAGGCACAGTGACAGGTACAGGCACAGGCACAGGAACAGGCACAGGCACAGGCACAGGCAGGCAGGCACAGGCACAGGCACAGGCACAGGGACAGGTACAGGCACAGGCACAGGCACAGGCACAGTCATAGGCACATGCACAGACACAGGCACAGGCACAGGCACATGCACAGACACATGCACAGGCACAGGGACAGGTACAGGCACAGGCACAGGCACAGGCACAGGCACAGGCACAGGCACAGGCGCAGGCACAGGCACAGCCACAGGGGCGGGCACGGGCACAGGCGCAGGCCCAGGCACAGCTACAGACACAGGCACAGGTTCAGGCACAGACACGTGCACAGGCAGGGGCACAGACACATGTACAGGTACATTTACAGGTACAGGTACAGGTACAGGTACTGGTACAGGTACAGGTACAGGTACAGGTACAGGTACAGGTACAGATACAGGTACAGGTACAGGTACAGGTACAGGTACAGGTACAGACACAGGCACAGGTTCAGGCACAGACACGTGCACAGGCAGGGGCACAGGCACATGTACAGGTACAGGTACAGGTACAAGTACAGGTACAGGTACAGGTACAGGTACAAGTACAGGTACAGGTACAGGTACAGGTACAGGTACAGGTACAGGTACAGGTACAGGTACAGGTACAGGTACAGGTACAGGTACAGGTACAGGTACAGGTACAGGTACAGGTACAGGTACAGGTACAGGTACAGATACAGGTACAGGTACAGGTACAGGTCAGGTACAGGTACAGGTACAGGTACAGGTACAGTTACAGGTACAGGTACAGGTACAGCCACAGGCACACAGCGCAGAGGCAGGCAAGCACACGGGTACACAAACGCATAAATCGATGCAAAATTTGTAGAACGTCGCAAAATGATATAAAGATCGATTGACTGGAAAATATGTTGATAACCTTCTGTTTCCCATGCGGTTTGCAGAGAAAGATTGTTACTCACTTGATAATAAACGAAAGAATAGAAAGTAAAAAACTTCATGCTTAAAAACACCTTACAGCTTATGCTAACACCTTAACATATTTAGTAAACCTTTTGTTTGAGAACGCATGTTGCCAAGGCAAACAAAATCTTAATAATACCGATCCACAAAAGGGGCGAAACCAATAATACTAATATTTACTGAAGTTAAGTACTACAATGTATTATCAAGTTGTATTTTGTAGTACTAAGTCTAGTGCGGATGCAATTCAATACTTATTATATGATAATATAATTATTAATGTGGGTAATCCTTTAGGAATATTCCATGACTTATCAAAGGCATTTGACTGTAAGGACATTGTAGTATCCGACAAAGCTCACTGTCGGCATATATGCAAAAAATCTGCCTATTACTTAATAAAAATTAATATTCAGAATTTCAGAAGAAAATAAGTGATACTACTAAAATTACGAAAAAAAAGTGTCTATCAATTTGAATTAATTTTGTTTGTCTCTCATTTAATTCTCTCTTAAATGAATTGTCTTTGACAGCATTTAAATAAATAAGAACGGGTAGGAATCGAGATGTTGGGTGATTTTGGTTTTCATAACAGTTTGCCATTTAATCACATCAAAATTGGAGTAGTTTGTTCAGGGTGGCCAAATTTGCAGAAAATTTCAAGTCAAGTAGATCAAGAATAAAGATGCATATACATACATCACATTTAAAGGATTATATGGATTATCCCCTTTCTTATATCTCCTAATCTTCATTCATTTTGGTTTACTTTTCAATATATATATATATATATATATATATATATATATATATATATATATATATATATATATATATATATATATATATATATATATATATATATATATATATATATATATATATATATATAGATAAAAAATTCCTTAATTGATTTGGACATGCAATAGATATTGCGAATACTACAGGAAAAAAAATTCCTTGTGAGAGGGAGTTGAACAATACAAGCATACACACAAAAAAGAAATTTGAAAAGTTACTAACCATATTGCTGTCATAACAATAACAGCAATTAATAGATTGTTTTGAAAATAACCAAATGATTTCTAAAACGTAATTTGTTTTTCCCGAAAAACTCGATTCAGATGATGCATTATATCTCTTGTCTTTGGAAATTGGCAGACATCCCGATAATGCATTGCCATGCCTGATGGTGTTTGGAAACTTAATACAGATTTTTGGTAGTATCTGTCATAAAATTCTGTTGGAGAAATTAGAACTTAATGTGAAGAGGCTATTAAGCTTATATATGGTTTTGTAAAGACTGGAAACCCTTTACCTATTTTTTTGATTTAATTATTCGCCAATTAATTAATTTTAATAAAAATTGCAGAAATTCAAATAATTTGTATCCCCTCCGACGTCGGTCCGAAAATGTTAAGAATTTTCGACGTCAGAAAACATAATTTTAGATCTTGAAGTACTATTTGATTATTTTAGAGATTTATTGTTTATAGGTAATTTCATTCAATATTAGGATAACAATATGTATTACTGGTCTTTTGTTAGATTTAAATTTCGGAACCTTAATTTATTGCATTTCGAAGCAAGTCAAATTTTGAAAATTGGAAATACGTCCATTCTAACTAATTTCTTTTATTATTTTTTAATTGCAATTCTTATTTAAAGGTTCAAGAAACCATTTTAGTGTTAATTGTTTTGAAATTCATAAAGGATTACATGGTTTTAGAATCAATCATTTTTGTTTTGGCTTAATCATTGATAGAATCGTTTATTTTGTCAGATCGATTAAATATTTACTTGTTTTGCATTCATAATGTCATTAAATACTATGATACAAATTTACTTATCAAATTCCAGTTTTCTTTTAAATTCTTCCGTATGTAACTTAATCAGTTTTATAGAAAAGTATTACATTATTTGCTGACCATCATGATTTATGAAGGCACTGATAGTTACTCTTTAACAATTTTGTAAATACGAATTAAGTTTTTGTGTTAAATATAGACCATACATTTTTAAATTCTATGTCAGAATTTTTGACATTTAGAAATTATTAAATGCTCATGGTTAAATTGAATTTAAAATTGAACTTAAGATTTTCAAAATGTACATTTACATTATCTTTCATGAGAAATTATGCTAAGTAAATGTATTATTGATTTTATGGTTTTATTGAAATAATTCCTAGTCAGCAAAATATCTTAACCTTATTAATTAAAATTATAATAAAAAACTTATAATCTTAATACCTTTTAGGACTATTTGTTTTTAAAAATTAAGATTGTGTTCCCTAGAGAATCTTTTCGTTGTTATTTGTTAAGTTATGGTTAAGTGTAAAGTGTTTGAAACCAACTCTCGTTTTACGTCTTATATCGAACCACTATTTTCACTGCAGTTGGATTGGAACCTGCTTACTAGGCCTAACGCCTAGTGCGTTTTTATCGTGTAACAACACCCACATGTCCCCACGGCAAATTAATTACGTAAACAAAGTGAGTATTACATTTTCTCTCACTTCACGTAATTGCTCGTTTCTAAAAATCTACTACTTATCCAACTCCTAAATCCGTATTGAATAGCACATCTCGTTAAACCCAGATTAGAGAATTATCCCGGCATCCAACATTATTTAATATCGGACTACGAAAACGTTCAGTCTATCCTACCCGCCGGTGAACAAAAAATAAACGTTGTAGTAAACGAATCGTTCCTGAAGGTTTAACCGGACCGAGTTAAAAGATTCTCCACCACTAACACCATTTCTCCATAAGTCATTTACGGACGACGCTCTACCTTGTGAACGAACTGCTCGTTCAAGCACAAAAATATTCTATACTGGAATATCCACTATCAAATTTCCCCTGCATGATTAACCCTGTAAATTCAGTATCTGCACCACGCACAGGATAGGTTAATCTAGCACAGCAAAGAATAGCTACACGACACCAAACAGTACATAAACTTTTACCTAAATACCAAAATAACGGAACAATCAATTTCCTTAAAGATTTTCAAGACATATAAACCACCATTAGTAAGACCCATAAGTAAGACAGGAAAGTATTTTTTCGGATCTGGTACCGTCTTACAGGTATGGAAATCACAGGCATTTATTTCAGGTTTCTGAATATTTCCAGGTACTCGTTAGACATTCCGAATTTCTAGGCAAGACACCTTCGCTCCAACACTCTTTTCGATATTTGCCTTGAAGTCGTAATAATATAAGTTTTTTCTAATGATGTGTCCAAAATCTAATTGTTGTTTTAATACATCAAAGTCGAGTTTTAACTTATAAACATCACATTTTAACTATTCTGCTTTTCCCTTTCATAGTTCCAGCTCTTTGTACAAATGGAGAATCCAGAGGATTTTAAGTTTAAGATATTAAGTCCGAAAGGTTCTCTTAACTAAAGACGTTCCTGGTATTTAAATTAGGGTCAATCCTATATGGCACAAGTCGTGCATCAATAAGATTTGTAGATACCTTTTCAATGAACATCTTAATTTAGAGTCCCGTTATTTGGATTCTATTGCACAGCCTAATATTTTTTTATTCAGAATTATCTTTGCTATTATTACCGTGTTGTCCGTATATTTCAAATTGTTTACGACCTCTCCGTTAATTCTGAAGATTCTCCGATCTCCTTGTAGTACTCTTTGGCAGATATCTTCACTAGTTAAATTCAACAGCACGGGAGACAGGATATGATCTTGGCGCACACCACGACGTATTTCAATTTCTTCAGCCAATTCCCTAGCTTATTTATTAAAATAAGTATAATATCTCTATTGTCAAAGTTATTGTTAATAAGTATTCCTTTCAGTTGTTCATGACTTTGTCGAATGCTTTTTCGAAGTCAAGAAAACAGGCATATACTTCCTGGTTGATATCCAAGCATTTTTGCGTTAGTACGATTAGGCCGAATAAGGCTTCTCTGGTACTTAAACCTTTTCTAAAGCCCATTTGGGTGTAATACACACACACACGCACGCACGCACACACGCACGCACGCAAGCACGCACGCATGCACACACGCACGCGCGCGCGCGACCGCCCGCCCGCCCGCACGCACGCACGCACGCACGTACGCACGCACGCATACACGCACGCATGCACGCACGCACGCACCCACAAACACACATAAACACACGACGCACGCACGCACGCACACTCGCTCGCACGCACGCACGCACGCTACGACGTACGCACTCACTCACGCACGCTCGCACAGCACGCACGCACCCACACACGCACGCACGCACACGCCACACACAGGCACGGACACGGACACGGGTACTGTACAGTTACAGGTACAGGTGAGTCAGGTAATTACAGTACGGACATCCTTCGTACTGCACACTTCTTTTCCCACTACTTTGCTTGCATGATGTTTTAAGTAGATTTCCCTCAAATGTGTTCCAAAACTCAAGTTGCAATGTTAAGATAGATATCGAATTTATATCTTCTTTCCAATTCAGTAAGTAACTTCAATTTGTCAATTTCCTGCTATTTCCCGTTTTAGATCTCAGGCCTCTTCCAGGTATCATGTGCCGAAGCACAACATTAGTCCATTCTTAATTTTAACAATGATGTCTACAGCAGAAAGAACTCAATTCTTGTACTAAACAACATCATACGGCGACATTAATATCGGAATATCTAATATTCAATTTGTATTGCAAAGATCCAATTACAGACTATCAATTTAGAGTCAATTATATTGTCTAAAATACATTCTAATGAATGCACGGTATGTTCCAAACTGATATTTGAATCAATTCAAAGCCAGGCCGTCTTTAATGAAATGAAAACCTTAGCATATTAGTGTTTAATTAAATTTAATTGTCCCTGCTCCAGCAGTTATGAAGATTCCGGTAACATCAGGAGTTATGGTCAGAATCTTACAAGGTTAAAAACTACGGGACATGATAGATTGAACCGCAAACTTGAGTATTGACATTCAGGATATTAGCCATTCTATTAATAATATAATAAGTAGTGGGAAAAATTTGAGGGCAAGATTCTGTTAAAATATGTTTCATTGCATTCATGAATTTTAAAGCTTCGTGAAAATTCAAATGAAACAGTTCATTCCTTGTGGTGAGTCCCCAACATTTTTTTATATTGGTCGTCCAGCTTCTCTGATAATTAATATTTATTTAAGCCATTGGGTTATATAAATACACAGAGGAAACGAGACAGAGACCCCTGCCAATTTTGCACGTTCACTCGATTCCGAGCCACTGCTTTTCCTTTTGCTTTTGAGACTTACGAGTCCTCTCACATTACGACGACATCACGTCTATTCCTCAACCCACATGCCAATCAACACTCCCTTTTCACTCGAAATCTTTATGTAGCCATTTCTCGTATCTCTTTAATTCACGTATGTGCCTCAACTCTATCAACGACTATCACTTTTTACCACTATACTTGACAGCGATATTCAACGACATTCTTTAGTTTTTTATTGTATATTATTACCATTATTACTTTATTACTATTTTACTTTTAGTTGTTATTGCGGTTTAATTTTGCTCCCTATTATTTAGAGCAAATACATAAGAGATCAAAGGTTTTCAGAATTAAAAATGCTATGTAATATATCAGTTTTTTAATCTCAAAATAGTACTTGCAAACGAAGCTTTAAATTAGCAATAATTTAAAAAGCACGATTGCCATGATATTAAAGGAAAATGTTACGTTATCAACAGCTGTCAAGTTTTGACGTTTTTAGTAGTACAGAAGACAAGTTAACAAAGAATTAAAGATATCCAAACGTATTAAGAATTATTTTAATAAAATTTAACAATAAATAACAACAATAAAAATGATATATATTAATAACTAATATTGCAATGTTTTGAAATAATAGGAATCAAGAGAAGAATATTCAAACACAAATCCATTAACAGAAATTATTAATGAAAACAAATTAAGTGGCCTAAGAGACCTCTATTAACTGCTAAACTTTGACCAAGTCTATCATAAAAATGTCTGCGGACATTTGCAAGTTGCGGGTTCGATAAATTGTTGTATTCTTCGGAAGTTTTAATTTTCAAGATCTCAATGTTTGCATGTCTAGCACCACAGATTTTTGATTTTAAATGACCCCACAGAAAGAAATCATTTAGTGATAGATATTGTGAACGAACTGGCCAATTCATCGGTCCACCTCGCCCAATCCAGGTATTTGGATAGCATTCATTTAAATAAGCAGTGACGTCTATTTTAAAGTGCGCAAGACAACCATCCTGTTGAAGCCATACAAACATTTTCTCCTGCGGCAGCATATATGGCCGGGCCATTCTCCGTTTGAAGCATCTCAAGGTATTTTGTGCCGTTTAAGTGAAGAAAGGGCCTATAATATTAGATCCATATATTCCTAACCGTACGTTGACTGACTGTGGATATTGTGAATGGTTATCGATCATCAAATGAGGGTTTATCCGTATCCCAACAGCGATAATTTTGCACACTTGACTCTGCATTAATCGCGAAGGTCAATTCGTCAGAAAAACAAATATTTTTGATGAAATACCTATCCACATTAGTCACTTCCATTACCCTTGGTGGTTTGAGAATTTGACGATTTAAATTTGTTCTTCTTTAAAATTTTGAAGGCGGTTGTATTGTATAAAAATTTAAATCCTTACCAATGCGGAGATTAGCAACGGCCACCGCAATAAAGTTTACGTCGTTCACATTATCTTGTACAATCTCGTCTTGGTCGGCTAAATTTATAGTACGCTTTAAATAAGGCTTACATGGTTTAAAAACGGATCCACATTTTTCTTGGTTTGAAATCACGTTCTGAATTGTTGAAATGCCGGGTATCGGTCGATCGGGGTATAAACCAGCAAACAAGTTTTGAACTTCAGGTACACTACTACCGGAATAAAACTACTTCAGAAATAGATTTTTTTCAACAATTGTATAAGAAATTATTAATTTATTGAAAACCGCGCTTGAAAATCAGAGCGTTCGGGATTTTATAAAACGTCAAATCTGACAGTTGTTGACAACGTAACATTTTGTTTTAATATCATGGCAATTGCTTTAATTATTACTAACTTAATTCTTCGTTTTCTTTTTACAAGTATTATTTTAAGAATAAAATACTAATCTATCATATAGCATATTTAATTCTCAAAAACTTTGATCTCTTATGTTTTTGCTCTAAACCAATTAGGGGAGCAGGAAACTGCGTAAGTGTGATTTTACATGTAAAATCCTATTACCGAGCGGTCGGATCAGCACGCTGTATATATATATATATATATATATATATATATACGATTATGTATTATTCTCAGAAAAATCTTAAGTGTATGACTCATTAGCACTATTGTTCTATATTCTCTAAATTGTTTGGTATTTGGTGTCTTGGGTATGTTTATGAAGGTAGAGATTAAACATTCCGTGGGTATTTCTCTGGTTACGTAGATGTGATTATAAAGGTCTAGGAGGATATATATATATATATATATATATATATATATATATATATATATATAAGAACATGTAATATATACAATCCTCTGGCATCTGTCGAGTTATCCTTCAAGAAAGAATGTCAGCTTTATTCGTTGACATTGTTATTGTGCCCGGAGTGCAAAAAATACTGGTACTTTTTCTTATAAAATTTATTTTTTATAGCATTTTGATTTAATACAGAGTCCGTCAGAAAAATGTATACACACTTTAAGGAACGAAAAGTGCTACATATGTGTTTATTTTACATTTAAATGCTGATCACACATGTTGTACTGCCTTGAATTCGTTACGTTAAATGTTGGCCGTTGATAGCTAGACACATAATGGAACGACGAGCGGTCGCCGCAACTGCTTCGGTCAATGTTTCAATGGAGATTGCAGCACATGCCGCTGTAATCTTCTGTAATCTTGTTTCACAGTTCTCCACAAGTCCATAGGAATTATATTTGGTGATCGTGGAGGGAACTCAATAGCCCCCCTTCGTCCAATCCAGTGACCCTGAAAATTGTCATCCAGGAAAGCTCGTACGGCTAGATGGTAGTGTGGTGGTGTCCCGTCCTGTTGGTAGAAGACCTCTTCATCAGGTCCATAAAGCGCACGTACACCTGGCAAAATTGATGAGTGTAACATTTCCAGGTAAATTTTTTCAGTAACTGTACCATCAAAGGAAAGGGGTCCTACTAAGCCCCAAGATGATAGTCCACACCATACATGAACCCCTTGTGGATTGACCGCCTTATCGAACATATGCATTTTTCGGTGCCCAGTACATGCACTTATGCCGATTCACGATTCCATTAAGTTTAAAAACGGCCTCATCAGTCCACACTACCGTCGTCACAAGTTGTTGATCTTCAGTTACCATTTGTTGATACCATTCGCAAAATTGCATTCGACGATCAGGATCGCCATCATTAATTATAATTAATATAATTAATGGCGTGTAGTAATCGTGGAATGTAAACTTTCCACTTCGCGGCTTTCAGAAATTGTCGTACACTCGCACTGCTAATCCCCACTTCACATGCATATTGCGTAGCAAACTTCTGTGGAGAAACCTTTTCCAACACGAGAGCCGACGATTCATGCCTTGTAGCTGGACGCCGTCTTCCCGATCTTCCTTTGTGAATATCAGAAATCGTTCCATGCTCTTCAAACTTGTCAACTATGCGTTCAATTGATAAGCCGGTTGGGGGATCTGCATCCACTGAAGTTGCACTTCAGTGGAATTATCAAACCAGATAAACCACTTAAGAACGCATTTTCGGTGCTCGAATGTCAACCGTCCACCAGCCATTTTTTTTCGTTTTGTTTTACAATCGTACTCTTTACATTGTTGCATCTACAGCCATTTGAGTAACGACATGTTTTAATGAAACATCAAACTACACATTGTTGCCATAATCCGATCGAAGTTCGACAAAAATGCACAGATATAATCTGTTAAAGTGTGTATACATTTTTTTAGCGGACTCTGTAGTATTTCAACGGAGATATGATTTATGCTAAATAGTACATTAAGATCTATAAGGTTTTGTTTGACGTTTTCATTAAATTTTTAACATAAGTTTATATAGTTTCGACCAGAGCACTTTAGTTTGTTGCTTTTGTATATCTGACAATTACCTTTGATTGATCAATTAGTGTTACCTGACGGATCTTCTAGCTTCAAGTTTTTAAATTAATCTTGCATTAATGTTACTTTAAAATATATTACGGAGTAAATGGCACTGTCAAATGGTTTATAATATATTATCTTATTTTTAAAATGAACTATAATTTTCTGTTTCGCCAATTCCTATGAAATGTTAAACGTGATGTAAAAAATACGCTTTTCATTGCACGTCCAATGTATTACTTTAACGTGTTAAATACGTTAAGCTTATCCTTTTTCAACACATATCGAGCCAGTAGAGTTGTGGTAGCAAGACTTGATTAGCATTCGGGGGGTAATGGGTTTGATTACCGCTGTCGTTTACACTGTATGGGGTTTATTAGGGCGTTTTACTCATACACATGTAGCGGCATCTAGGCGAGTGATGGGGGAATATTTCCCCCTCAGCCCATCCTGAATACCTCCATGCATTTATACGTAATGTGTGCATGCTGGGAATCCATGACTGTGGCTAAAGGAGCTTGGAAATCTCAAGCAGATTTCCCTCCCCCTTGGGGAGGGAATGAAATACGTGGTCTTTTTCTTTTCCTTTTTACAAAACATTTAACGTGGGAAATTTACAGCGTGTATTTGCAGTTATTTAATAATTAAATAATTTTGTGTGAAGCAAAGTTATTTGTTTTCAATTGCTAAAATTACATACCATATCGTAGTGTTCCTTAACAGTAGTATAACGTACGGTAACCTCTAAGGGGTGAATAATTTGGTGTTGATACAGCTACGTGTGTTTATACTCCCGTTACATATGTATCCATTTAAAATTTGACATAGGTGGTTGTTGGTGCGTACCGATAGAAATTATTTTCTTAATAATTATTTTTGTGTTTATTCTTAGGGAAATTCTACTTATGTAGCTATGAAAGACTTGTGTGCAGATTTACAAATAATGTGTTTTTTACGTTAATATAGTTAAATAAAATATAAATATAACATTTACGACTGTAGGTAAGTAAGGAATGTATTTGAATATAGAATTGTCTATAAAAATTTAAACTTTTACGATTATCACACATAAATAAATCCTTACCTTTTGGGGAATTAAATTAAGATACACTGAGGACGATAACTATAAGTGCTATCGAAATGTTTAAATTTACATAAAATATGGAGAATGCACGGTTTAATTACACAAAATAAGTAATTAAAGTAGAGATGGAATTATTTAGCTTCGGCATGCCATTTCATAATCTAAAACATTTTGATATCTTCACTAAGGGCAGTTCTTCTATGAGTACTTGTTTTTCTTACATGCCTGTTTTCCCTAAATTGTCTTTCTACTTTCTTACAGTACTTTGCGAAATGGGTGGCAGGTGGTGATATTTTTCTCTGAATAGATGCGTAACTTTCGTTTGTGTTCTTGCTCTATCTCCAAATCCAATCATTTGTAAAATTTCAATCTTGTGCATTTCAGTTAAATAAACCATATTGAACGATTGAACTGACTTTGCTAATAATCAATATGTTTAAACTTCAAAACATTTGTAGACTTTTTAAAAACCATAGCAATAACATCTCTTTGTTTAATACATATAAAATGATAATGTATGTATACAAGTTGTCCAAGTCTCAAAACATAACATTTTTCAATTTGATTTTTCTTGTAATTGGTAATGAATAAAATATGATCTTTCCCAGTTATGCAGAGCTTTACACACCTTACAGAAATATCCATCAAAATGACAATGTTGCCGTTTAATAAAATCATTCATGACGTTATATCTCTAAATTGGGACAGCCTGTATACATTATTAATGCATGTAAAAAGTTGCGATTTGAAATACTAATCGACGGGTCCGAGCATTTTTCCGAAAAAAATTAGTATTTGAACTATTGAATTTATTCCAAATTACAGACTCTCTGTATATGTGGGTGTGTGTACGGGGTGTCCCAAAACTATAGGTACACAGCTTAACTACAGCTTCTTTAGCTTAACAGTGAAAATTGAAACACTTCCACGTCGGTGGAAGCTGAATATTCTCAGTTTATGAGCCACACTACACGTTGTAGAGGGCGCTGTCCACAGATTTTTTTCGCATCTTTCTGACATATTTTTCTTATTACCAACACTTTCGTTTCTGAGCTTAAAGTTTATGATGGAGAAACTAATTCTACACAAAAAAGGTGTACGTGTTTCATATCCACAAAATGTACCGTTTTCAAGAAAAACGTACTTAAACATTTTAATTTATTAATTTAAAGCGTTACCAATTGTCACACTAATATTAATGCATTAGCTACATTATTTGCAAGTTGTTATCTGTCGGTTATTTTATACCAAATCATGTTATTGTTGTTCTACTGAGTTATTATCGAGTTTATTGTTGTTCTTAAAGTTTTCGTTCATTTTTCTTGTTCCCGCTCTGAATACTGTTTCTTGTTTTATTTTTTTAAAATGCCCCATTACAATGTATTTTCCAACTCTGAGATAGCCGATGTGGTTGCTACTTATTTCCAAGAGCAATTTAATGAAGGACCTGCTGCAAGAAGGTATAATGGATTGTACCCAAATCGTCGTCATCCCAACAGAAATTTATTTCAAACTTTATTCCAATGATTAGAAGAACATGGTGGATTTAAAGCGAGATACCATGCTGGACATCCAACTTCTCTGCCCGTTGGCGAGGAAGAAGATATTCTACGTCGAATTGATGAAAATCCTGAAATCAGTATTAGGCAGTTATCTGCAATCACAGCTTTACCCCGGGCGTCCACACATAGAGTTCTTCGTGCCCAATTTCTACATCCATACCACCATTTAAATATACAGGAGTTGTTGCCGACTGATTTTCCACTAAGATTGAATTTTTGTCAATGGTTGCGTAATAAATAAAATAATTACCCGACATTTTTTAATCGTGTGCTCTTTACTGATGAGACAACCTTTCCCTGTCGAGGCATAATTAATACGCGCAATTCTCATACATGGCGTGAAGACAATCCCCGTATAGCTAGAACGAAGCATTTTCAAAACGAATTCAATGCAGATACATATGTCAACTTTTTGGAAGATACTTCGCTTACCTTACTGGAAGATGTTCCGCTTAACATTAGAAGCAATAAAATTTATGCACGATGGTTCTCCTGTTCATTATGCCCGAAATGTGTAAAATTATTTAAATAACCACTTTCGACAACGATCTACTGGACGTTGATGTGATCATTACTGACCACCGCGACATACAGATGTCAATCCGTTAGATTTTTCCTTCTGGGGTCATATGAAATCGATTGTTTATAAACAATTGTCATGGATAATTCGAGAAGCTAGAAATGAAATTAGAAATAATGCCCAGTCATTGTTCCGTGATAGACAAAATTTAGCTAAACGTTGTCAAAAGTACATTGAAGCTAATGGCGTCCATTTTGAGAATATTTCGTAAATAGCCAATAAAATCTAATACCTACTTAATTCAATTCAATTTTTATTACTAAGTGAATTAATATAAGTGTGCATATTTCGTGGTGCATTAAAACGTTTAGGTGCGCTTTTGTTGAAAACGGTACCTACATTTTGTGGATATGAAACAAGTACAAATTTTTTTATGTAAATTTTACCCGGAGAACCAAAATCGCTGATCATAAGAAAAACATCACAGAGACATACGAAGACAAATCTGTCGACAGCACGCTCCTCAATATGCAGTATGACTGAGAATATTTAGCTTCCTCCGAAGTGGATGTGTACCAATTTTCAGTTTAATACGTCATGGCATTTCTGAAATATACCCAGTGTTAAAAGTATTTTTACTCACATTAAAGAGCTGTAACTTCTTCAGGAAGCACGTTCGTACTAAGGTTCATGTATGTATATATATATATATATATATATATATATATATATATATATATATATATATATATATATATATATATATATATATATATATATATATATATATATATATATATATATATATATATATATATATATATATATATATTTAAATCCACACACAACCAGGGTGTCCCTGATTTGGGTTTGGAAGATTACGCCTATACTGTTGAGTTCATAAAAATCTTATAAGATTATCGTAGTAAACAACGAGAAACATCTTGTAAAAATATTTTTGTATATACAGGGTGTTTCTGATTTTCTTCTTAGAAATCCAATTAAATGGGCGTACTTACTAATATCTATATTTTTCTTCATTGATATTATTGAACGTAGCATAGAATAATATACCCAAAGAGACGAAGGCTTGCTATGTTTTGAAAGATGTTCAAAATATGCTAGAAGAACCTTTTCATTGCTGCTATTCTTGATTCCTTTCGCTTTACACCAATCTTCAAGTTTTGCATAGGTTTGCTCATACGTCTGTCTTGATTTTTCGGGAAGTAGGGAATTGACGACGTTTTGCGCAATGCCTTCGATATCCGAAGGGCACTCTCAGAATCAGAATAACTCATATTAATACTTTTTCTATTAAATTCGATGTAAAGCACAAAAGTAAACGCAAATAATGACGTTGTCAAAATAAAATTGCAACAATCAACAAGCGCGGTTACTATAACATCGACCAATATGGGCACTTAATAATTTTGAATTTTTATTTACAAAAACGTTTCTGATATTGTAAACAAATCGAATCTATGCAAAGAAAATCTATTTGGACTGGCGTAGATTAAATTTTGAATGATACACGTTCGGTATGAACTTCATAATGAAACTTTTGTAAATAAACCATCAAAGGAAAGGGGTCCTACTAAGCCCCAAGATGATAGTCCACACCATACATGAACCTCTGGTGGATTGACCGCCTTATCGAACATATGCATTTTTCGGTGCCCAGTACATGCACTTATGCCGATTCACGATTCCATTAAGTTTAAAAACGGCCTCATCAGTCCACACTACCGTCGTCACAAGTTGTTGATCTTCAGTTACCATTTGTTGATACCATTCGCAAAATTGCATTCGACGATCAGGATCGCCATCATTAATTATAATTAATATAATTAATGGCGTGTAGTAATCGTGGAATGTAAACTTTCCACTTCGCGGCTTTCAGAAATTGTCGTACACTCGCACTGCTAATCCCCACTTCACATGCATATTGCGTAGCAAACTTCTGTGGAGAAACCTTTTCCAACACGAGAGCCGACGATTCATGCCTTGTAGCTGGACGCCGTCTTCCCGATCTTCCTTTGTGAATATCAGAAATCGTTCCATGCTCTTCAAACTTGTCAACTATGCGTTCAATTGATAAGCCGGTTGGGGGATCTGCATCCACTGAAGTTGCACTTCAGTGGAATTATCAAACCAGATAAACCACTTAAGAACGCATTTTCGGTGCTCGAATGTCAACCTTCCACCAGCCATTTTTTTCGTTTTGTTTTACAATCGTACTCTTTACATTGTTGCATCTACAGCCATTTGAGTAACGACATGTTTTAATGAAACATCAAACTACACATTGTTGCCATAATCCGATCGAAGTTCGACAAAAATGCACAGATATAATCTGTTAAAGTGTGTATACATTTTTTTAGCGGACTCTGTAGTATTTCAACGGAGATATGATTTATGCTAAATAGTACATCAAGATCTATAAGGTTTTGTTTGACGTTTTCATTAAATTTTTAACATAAGTTTATATAGTTTCGACCAGAGCACTTTAGTTTGTTGCTTTTGTATATCTGACAATTACCTTTGATTGATCAATTAGTGTTACCTGACGGATCTTCTAGCTTCAAGTTTTTAAATTAATCTTGCATTAATGTTACTTTAAAATATATTACGGAGTAAATGGCACTGTCAAATGGTTTATAATATATTATCTTATTTTTAAAATGAACTATAATTTTCTGTTTCGCCAATTCCTATGAAATGTTAAACGTGATGTAAAAAATACGCTTTTCATTGCACGTCCAATGTATTACTTTAACGTGTTAAATACGTTAAGCTTATCCTTTTTCAACACATATCGAGCCAGTAGAGTTGTGGTAGCAAGACTTGATTAGCATTCGGGGGGTAATGGGTTTGATTACCGCTGCCGTTTACACTGTATGGGGTTTATTAGGGCGTTTTACTCATACACATGTAGCGGCATCTAGGCGAGTGATGGGGGAATATTTCCCCCTCAGCCCATCCTGAATACCTCCATGCATTTATACGTAATGTGTGCATGCTGGGAATCCATGACTGTGGCTAAAGGAGCTTGGAAATCTCAAGCAGATTTCCCTCCCCCTTGGGGAGGGAATGAAATACGTGGTCTTTTTCTTTTCCTTTTTACAAAACATTTAACGTGGGAAATTTACAGCGTGTATTTGCAGTTATTTAATAATTAAATAATTTTGTGTGAAGCAAAGTTATTTGTTTTCAATTGCTAAAATTACATATCATATCGTAGTATTCCTTAACAGTAATATAACGTACGGTAACCTCTAAGGGTGAATAATTTGGTGTTGATACAGCTACGTGTGTTTATACTCCTGTTACATATGTATCCATTTAAAATTTGACATAGGTGGTTGTTGGTGCGTACCGATAGAAATTATTTTCTCAATAATTATTTTGTGTTTATTCTTAGGGAAATTCTACTTATGTAGCTATGAAAGACTTGTGTGCAGATTTACAAACTTATCTACAAAATAATGTGTTTTTACGTTAATATAGTTAAATAAAATATAAATATAACATTTACGACTGTAGGTAAGTAAGGAATGTATTTGAATATAGAATTGTCTATAAAAATTTAAACTTTTACGATTATCACACATAAATAAATCCTTACCTTTTGGGGAATTAAATTAAGATACACTGAGGACGATAACTATAAGTGCTATCGAAATGTTTAAATTTACATAAAATATGGAGAATGCACGGTTTAATTACACAAAATAAGTAATTAAAGTAGAGATGGAATTATTTAGCTTCGGCATGCCATTTCATAATCTAAAACATTTTGATATCTTCACTAAGGGCAGTTCTTCTATGAGTACTTGTTTTTCTTACATGCCTGTTTTCCCTAAATTGTCTTTCTACTTTCTTACAGTACTTTGCGAAATGGGTGGCAGGTCGTGATATTTTCTCTGAATAGATGCGTAACTTTCGTTTGTGTTCTTGCTCTATCTCCAAATCCAATCATTTGTAAAATTTCAATCTTGTGCATTTCAGTTAAATAAACCATATTGAACGATTGAACTGACTTTGCTAATAATCAATATGTTTAAACTTCAAAACATTTGTAGACTTTTTAAAACCATAGCAATAACATCTCTTTGTTTAATACATATAAAATGATAATGTATGTATACAAGTTGTCCAAGTCTCAAAACATAACATTTTTCAATTTGATTTTTCTTGTAATTGGTAATGAATAAAATATGATCTTTCCCAGTTATGCAGAGCTTTACACACCTTACAGAAATATCCATCAAAATGACAATGTTGCCGTTTAATAAAATCATTCATGACGTTATATCTCTAAATTGGGACAGCCTGTATACATTATTAATGCATGTAAAAAGTTGCGATTTGAAATACTAATCGACGGGTCCGAGCATTTTTCCGAAAAAAATTAGTATTTGAACTATTGAATTTATTCCAAATTACAGACTCTCTGTATATATGGGTGTGTGTACAGGGTGTCCCAAAACTATAGGTACACAGCTTAACTACAGCTTCTTTAGCTTAACAGTGAAAATTGAAACACTTCCACGTCGGTGGAAGCTGAATATTCTCAGTTTATGAGCCACACTACACGTTGTAGAGGGCGCTGTCCACAGATTTTTTCGCATCTTTCTGACATATTTTCTTATTACCAACACTTTCGTTTCTGAGCTTAAAGTTTATGATGGAGAAACTAATTCTACACAAAAAGGTGTACGTGTTTCATATCCACAAAATGTACCGTTTTCAAGAAAAACGTACTTAAACATTTTAATTTATTAATTTAAAGCGTTACCAATTGTCACACTAATATTAATGCATTAGTTACATTATTTGCAAGTTGTTATCTGTCGGTTATTTTATACCAAATCATGTTATTGTTGTTCTACTGAGTTATTATCGAGTTTATTGTTGTTCTTAAAGTTTTCGTTCATTTTTTTGTTCCCGCTCTGAATACTGTTTCTTGTTTTATTTTTTTAAAATGCCCCATTACAATGTATTTTCCAACTCTGAGATAGCCGATGTGGTTGCTACTTATTTCCAAGAGCAATTTAATGAAGGACCTGCTGCAAGAAGGTATAATGGATTGTACCCAAATCGTCGTCATCCCAACAGAAATTTATTTCAAACTTTATTCCAATGATTAGAAGAACATGGTGGATTTAAAGCGAGATACCATGCTGGACATCCAACTTCTCTGCCCGTTGGCGAGGAAGAAGATATTCTACGTCGAATTGATGAAAATCCTGAAATCAGTATTAGGCAGTTATCTCCAATCACAGCTTTACCCCGGGCGTCCACACATAGAGTTCCTCGTGCCCAATTTCTACATCCATACCACCAATTAAATATACAGGAGTTGTTGCCGACTGATTTTCCACTAAGATTGAATTTTTGTCAATGGTTGCGTAATAAATAAAATAATTACCCGACATTTTTCAATCGTGTGCTCTTTACTGATGAGACAACCTTTCCCTGTCGAGGCATAATTAATACGCGCAATTCTCATACATGGCGTGAAGACAATCACCGTGTAGCTAGAACGAAGCATTTTCAAAACGAATTCAATGCAGATACATATGTCAACTTTTTGGAAGATACTTCGCTTACCTTACTGGAAGATGTTCCGCTTAACATTAGAAGCAATAAAATTTATGCACGATGGTTCTCCTGTTCATTATGCTCGAAATGTGTAAAATTATTTAAATAACCTCTTTCGACAACGATCTACTGGACGTTGATGTGATCATTACTGACCACCGCGACATACAGATGTCAATCCGTTAGATTTTTCCTTCTGGGGTCATATGAAATCGATTGTTTATAAACAATTGTCATGGATAATTCGAAGCTAGAAATGAAATTAGAAATAATGCCCAGTCATTGTTCCGTGATAGACAAAATTTAGCTAAACGTTGTCAAAAGTACATTGAAGCTAATGGCGTCCATTTTGAGAATATTTCGTAAATAGCCAATAAAATCTAATACCTACTTAATTCAATTCAATTTTTATTACTAAGTGAATTAATATAAGTGTGCATATTTCGTGGTGCATTAAAACGTTTAGGTGCGCTTTTGTTGAAAACGGTACCTACATTTTGTGGATATGAAACAAGTACAAATTTTTTTATGTAAATTTTACCCGGAGAACCAAAATCGTTGATCATAAGAAAAACATCACAGAGACATACGAAAACAAATCTGTCGACAGCACGCTCCTCAATATGCAGTATGACTGAGAATATTTAGCTTCCTCCGAAGTGGATGTGTACCAATTTTCAGTTTAATACGTCATGGCATTTCTGAAATATACCCAGTGTTAAAAGTATTTTTACTCACATTAAAGAGCTGTAACTTCTTCAGGAAGCACGTTCGTACTAAGGTTCATGTATGTATATATATATATATATATATATATATATATATATATATATATATATATATATATATATTATATATATATATATATATATATATATATATATATATATATATATATACACACACACACACACAGGGTGTCCCAACGATTTGGGTTTGGAAGATTACGCCTATACTGTTGAGTTCATAAAAATCTTATAAGATTATCGTAGTAAACAACGAGAAACATCTTGTAAAAATATTTTTGTATATACAGGGTGTTTCATTTTACTCAACATTATTTTTCTCATTTTTCTAAATGGCACACCCTGTATTTTATTATAGATTTGAATAGCATTTTTAAGGACTTTCAACAGATACTCACTTTTTATTACCTATTTCTAAATGTTTTTGAATTATTTAATGATAAAGTTGTAAACATTTTTTATTTTTGTTGAATTTGTCACAATATAAAATAAATAAAGACAATATCATAATTCAAAGAAAAACAAAAATGAAACAACTGCATAACTATAAACTTTAAAATGGAATTAAAGAACACAATGGTTTTCGATTGTCTTTTTCTGTATCTTAACGACTTAACAAATGAAAGCCACTTATAAATAATTCGTGAAGAATTGTCAGATAATTATCTGATAGTGGCTTCGTTATCTACTGTGCGATAAATTTTTCAAAAGAAGAGCTCATTAATATGATCTATATTATGGAACAAGCTGAAAGGAACTGTTTGTTGGCATCCAGGGTTTATAAACAAAAGTACACTTTAGCCAGAAATTAAGACCTGAAGTGTTTCAACTTCTTCGAGAACGATTTGAAGAGACAGGAAGTGTCATATGCAAAAAAGAGTTGTAGAAAATCGTTCAGTTGCAAACGAAGAAAACTAGTTTACAAAACTTAGAAGAAAATCCTCACGTAAGTGTTCGTCAGATTGCGGTACAGGTAGATCTGAGCAAATATTCAATACAAAGAATTATAAGCAAACATAAATATCACCCATACCATTTGTGTTTGCATCAAAGCCTACGACCGCAAGATTTAGCAACTCGTGTCGCATTTTGCAGTATTATTCTGGACCAATTTTGTTGATTTTGTGCTGTTTAGCGACGGAATAGGTTTTAATAGCATAGGAGTCGTTAATAAATACTGTTACTCCGTTGAAAATCCACACTGGGTACGAAAAGTAGATTACCATCATCAATGGGGTGTGATTGTGTGGGGTGGTATTATCAATACTGATGTAATAGGACCTTTCCTTTTCGATGGTTCCCTGATAGGCAAAAGATATCTGCAATTCCCTCAAGAGGATTTACCACAGTTGCTGTGAATATGAATCTACATACACTACAAATTATGTATTACCATCACGATGGATCCTCACCGCACTACTATAATCGAGTACGTCGATTTATACAAAGTTGACGTGAAGATCGCTAAATAGGTCGCGGCGGTCCCAGTGTTTGGCCAGCGAGATCACCCGATCTCATTCCCATAGACTTTTTTCTGTGGGAATATGTGAAACAGGTGATGTATGGTGATATGCCGACTACACAAGCCAATATGAAACTTCGAATTACTGAGGCTTTTCGAAGTATTCGAAGAAGCGCCCTTTAAAATGTCAAAGCAATCTTTACTAGGCGGTTGCAACGTACATTGCTGCAAATGGAAGCATTTTTGAACATTTAATGTAAAATTCGTAATTCATTGTGTTCTTCACAACCATTTTAAAGTTCAAGTTAGGTTTTAAGTTAAAGTTTATAGTTATGCAGTTCTACGAGTAAATCATTGTTAAGCGTTGCCCTTTTATAGTGCAAAATGTTGAATTGTGCCATAAACCTATAGATTCGCGGTTGTATAGCAATTAGCATTTTTTCATTTTTGTTTTCCTTTGAATTATGATGTTGGCTTTGTTTATTTTATACTGTAACAATTTCAACAAAAATAAAAAATGTTTACAATTTTCAACTTTATCACTAAATAATTCAAAAACACTTAGGGATAGGTTGTAAAAAGTATCTATTGAAAGCCCGTAAAAAATGCTATTCAAATCTGTAATAAAATACAGGGTTTGCCATTTAAAAAAATTAGACAAATAGCATTGAGCAAAATGGACCACCCTGTTAATACAAAGAATCTGAATGTAGAAGAGTTAAAACTAGACAGATTGGAAAAACAAGTCTCAAAATTTCACTCCGATATCTTTCAAGATGGCGGAACAGGAGCCTACTTAATTGATTAATTTTTTTACATAGAAACGTCAATAACTTAGGAACAGTTAGTCGTAGACCCATAGTACCTTATATCATTTTGCACAACATTTAACAGAAAATTCAAATATATAAAAAAATATAAGGTGTTCCATTAAAAAAAAACACAAGTTTAGTGAAGTACTCAAAAATCACCCTGTATGTACAAAAATATTTTTACAAGATGTTCCTAGTTGTTGATATATATATATATATATATATATATATATATATATATATATATATATATATATATATATATATATATATATATATATATATATATATATATATATATATATATATATTGTAGGTAGCGGACCGCGAAAATTTTGTTATTATAAGAAACATGTTCAAACCGCAATTGTTAACGCGATAGAAGAGTTAATGAGGTTTGATATATTTTATTATATCTTAAGTCGTAATTTGATAATGTTTGCTCGATATTTTATTTACGGTATTCTACGTAAGTGATATTTAAATAAGGGTTGTTTAAAACAAATGTTAGGACAGAAACGAATGTTAGGACAGGAACAAATGTGTAACGAATTGCTGACTAGTTTTACAAGCATCTCTTTAATGTAAAAATGTCACTAATTTAATAAGGAACTACGTCGGTACACGCTACAATCAAAGACGTCTTTGTTTGGTACTAGGAAAAATGATATAGAACGTAGGGTTTGTTACAGAAGAATGCATATTTTTAAAATTAGGATTTCATTTTGTTAGGAATGTGAAAAATGATCCCACGCAGTAATTTCTTGTTTCTTTTTTTATTACTTGCAATAACGGGGGTTGCTTTTCGGGAGTAAATATGGTTAGTTTGAAATCGGAGGAGAAGACAGTTGTAGTTGGAGTTTCGATTGTAAGATCGCTCGGGGTGTTTGATTAAATAGCTTCTCTGTACACAGTCTGTATATAAGTATTTGATCGTACACATTCTTAGAAAACTCAAACCGTGAATAATTTTTTTTCTTTTACTAAATTACATAGTCGGGAGTTAATAAGCGTGTATGTAAACAATATATGTATAAATCATCATTATCGTCTTGGGTTTAAACGGCGTATCGTAACCCGTTAAATATTGGTGAATAAGTGGTTAATGGAAGGATTATAATATTCAACGTAAGTGAGTATTTTTGATGTAATTTAAGCTCGTAGCAACCAAAGTTACAAGCCGACGTAACTTATTGAAAATCAAACATTGCTTTGCAAAGGTAACCCATTCGCACGCGGGTTCAGTGAGCTGAAATCTGCTAAAATAAAAGACAGTACAGGGTTCTCTCACTCATGTATTTGGATGAATTAGCATTGTTGCTTGTTGTTAGTTTTATATTTGTGTAGAGGTGGACATGGACGAGCGGGTACAAGATAGACCTTGAGTATAATTCTAATAGGCAATTGCCGAGTGTTTACATACTCCCGGGTCCAGATGACGATTAAACACCTCGAATTTTAATTTTATTGTTTTATTGTAAGGATGTATGTGTAACCTGAGAAAGGGACGCTGTATTTTTCTAACGCACTCAAACTTATATATCGGTCACGATGTAACGATCTATTTATAACTTACCCTTGTAAGGCTTTGTTTTAATGAGTTTTTTTTTGAGTCAGTTTATTTAAGTAGGATTATTTGCCTGCGAACTAACTAATTTCTGTTTATATGTAATTTATTGTAATTGTACGCATGTATTTGTGCTTTAGTAGTCACTAAACAATTGTGTACGTGTAAATTCCTTGTCTATTTTCTTTTGTCCTTACCTTTACCTTATTATCACTGTTGTTATATTTTACATACACTGCAATTTGCGTTATTGTCTTATTTGCTTAAATACTGGCATGGTTGGTTTTAGAGGGCCACATGTTTGGAATTACATTTTTTATTCTGATTTATTTATGACACAATTGTGGGTATGATTACACTGTTTTTTTTATTTTGTTCATGTGTTAATGGTGTTTTGTTATACATTTAACCCTTTTATTGTTTTTTTGTGTTATTTGATTTATTAATGTACTTGTGCAATTACTTATTTATGAATAAAGTGGTTATTTCCCACAATAGTACATTAACAGGTTGAACCATCGTTCCGCAAAACTCGTTAGCTTTAATTTGAGTAGTTTCATTGTTTACCTGCCGGACATGATGCAACACTTAACCTCATCCAGCCTAATTCCAATAGCACAACGTACCTACCACTAGACGGCCAATTCTTTTGATCATATTTGAGGTTTGCGAGTAATTAAATAACAGACTTGCTAATAAATTCTAGTCTTTTAATTATTGTCAAGAAAGTCAATGTAAGGCAAGTAATTAATTTGAGTAGTAGAAACATTATTGTCAGTGAAGATAAGATAAATCACTTAGCAATTGTTTTATTCTTGAATTTGCATTCTTGCAAATAAGTTCAAATTACAGTTTTCAAGATAGGGTACCTGGGGGACGCTACAAAATATATAATTTAAGATTGAATATTGCAAATTCAGCACCCAAGCTGGTGACGAACGGCTAACACTTAAAGTTTAATTTACTTTCTCTGAACGAGGATGTTTCGTTATAAAGTTGGCACCCATCCTGTGAGCACGATTTTATTATTTACTCAATCAATAAAATTTAGAATTAACATGAGGGGCGTAGATTAGCCAAGCGTTTCATTACAAATTTGGCTCTCCGTTGTTGGGCTTGTAACATTACAAAATTGACGCTCAAAGTGAATGCGCAATTTTTTCACTTAAAGTTTCATTACATAATATTGTAGGGCACAGAATTTCCTATAAGTTTTATCATTTCCTCTTCCTGGATATTTCCCTAGCGTTCTAAACCCTGTTCTATTTCCTAAACGTTAAAAATGAAATCGTTTCTTAAGCAACGTACTTTTGTCAATACTGACAAATTAATTTTCTTAGCAACTGACCACAATAAATTATTAACACTGTAATAGACACGCTACTAGGAAATGTATGAAGTTTCATTGGCTTAAACGAACCCATGTGATTAATGAATTATATTCTCATTTATATACACTGATTTATGGCATTAATGTATACTAAAAAAAATTATTAAGATACTAAATATTTGTTGTAGACAACTCCTGCCTTTTGATAGGTTCTAATACAACCACATTTTGTGTAGTATTAACTTAATAATTTCAAGTAAAATTCCTTTGATTAATGTGAATTATGCTTTATTGTTATGCTGGCTTTACACACGCCTTTCTATAAAATTGAATTCACTTTTGTTGATTCGGTCACGATAGAGACACATTCCTCTAAATACAAATTTAAAGGTGTCCTTTTAAATTATTTATGTGGCATATCGCATCCTTTGTTACACTTTCTTATATTTAGATTCTGTTCTCGGCTATATTTGAAAGCAAGCTTTTTATTTGAATTTTATGTAGTTATTATTTAGGTATTGCTGTGAGTGTCAAAAGATATGCATTTTTAATATTGGACAATTGTTGTACAATCAAAGTCTTTTTTATTTGTTACCTTTCAAGAAATAGGAAAGAGAATTAATTAACCTTTTGTTGATGTTACATTTTAAAAAAGTTAGAAGTGTAAGCAAGCATCACTTCAACTTTTTTTTACTTTGCCCTGGAGTGCATTAGCAAACATGCGTGTAAATTTCGCAAGCAGGTATTATTATACTCAAGATCGAATTAAAAATTTAACTTGAAATTAATAAAAGCAGGTTCTCTTTTGCTTGTATAGTGATTTTTATGGATTATACACAAACGTTATTTTTTCTTACTTTTTATCTAATATAACAAGGATAGCGTGAAATTTGAAACGTAATCAATCATTGACAAAATTGCGAATGAAAAAATTGCATGGGCGTTACGACAGTTCTTTATTCTCTGCTTTGTCTTGATGTTATTTCATCTTTGAGGCAGGCTTAAACGTGTACATTTTTGTATAAAGTAATATTGAAAATCTGGGAAATATATTGGAATTATGTTTTGGCAGAGTCTTATACAGCTAAAGCATAAAAGAAATACGGAAAATGAGTTTTCATAAAATACTTTGACAACTCTTCAAAATATAGATAGAGATAACACAAGAAAGTAATCAACGATATATAATTTAAAAATTGTAGTTAACCATATGAAAGCATTTTTACTTCTGTTAAATGCATGGAAGTGAAAAATATGTGATGAGAATGCAAAAACAAACTTTTATTTTTATTCTTATTTATACGTTCGCTACGAATATGGAAAAGGTATGTTAACACAAAAAAAGAATTAAGCAATGTTCGTATAGTTTGTAGCATTTCAACGTGCATTTTGTCACAGTTATGCTTGCTGTATGTGATAATGAAGTCATCTATCCATAATTTACATACAAACTGGCTGAATATTTATAGTATACCCGTCTCATTAAAAAAATACGCGTTAATGAAAGTGGCTAAGAGAAGTCGCTGAAAAATATTTTCAAGACTTCGATATGATCGCTAGGGGGCGTAATAGATTTTTCAACACATAGAAACAGATTTAATATTATTATTGCAACGTTCAGAGTTTTCTCAACAAACAAGCTTCAGGTGTCATCTTTGTCATTCGGAAAATAAAGTGGTGGGGGTCGGTTACACCATTATTTTTGAAAAATGCTCATAACTTACTGTTGACTTAACCAAAGTGAGACCCGGGTGATGTTAGCTCCCGGCTGGCCTGCTTCAAGCTGTGCAATTCCGATGTTAGCTCCTGTCCGGCCAGCTCCAAGCGGTAAGAACCGTGTATTCCGTACTGCAGCTGGTTAATTTTTTTCCACATTCAAAATAGGCTGCCGACACAAGTAATCAGTTGTTTGTATGAAGCAATGAAATGATTAATTCGACGGAAATGACGGAAATGAACGGTTATTCTAATAACTCTCAACCGAAGTTTGTCATTTTTCTCTCAAATTGAAAATTGGCGCCCAAGAAAATTAGCCAAATAGTTTTTCCATCGATACATATTCTGCTCATCAATTTTCCTAGCGCCAATTTTCAACTTCAGACTAAAATGAAAAACTTTGGTAAAGCGTTATTAGAGTTACCCTTCATTTCGAACCTTGGAGCTGGCCCTCTAGAGGTTTCAGAATAGGGCGAAATCATTTTCCCGAATAGTTCTTCCATAGATACGTCCAATCCGTTTAACAATTTTCTTGGCCGCCAATTTTCAACTTCAGAAAAAATGAAAAACTTAGGTAAATCATTGCTAGAATGACCCTTCATGTCGAACCTTGGAGCTGGCTCTCTAGAGGTTTCAGAATGGGGCGAAATAATTTTTCCGAATGGTTTTTCCATCGATACATCCAATTCGCTCATCAATTTCCTTGGCCGTCAATTTTGAACTTCAGAAAAAAATGAAAAACTTTCGGAAAGCGTTATTACAATGATACTTCATTTCTAACCTTAGAACTGGCCCCTAGGGCTTTCTGAATGGAGCAAAAAAATTACCCAAATAGTTTTCCATCGATACATATAATCCGCTATCAATTTTCTTGGCCGCCAATTTTTAACTTCAAAAAAAAACGATAAACTTTGGTAAAGCGTTATTAGAATGACCCTTCATTTCGAACCTCAGAACTGGCCCCTAGGGCTTTCATACTGCAGCGAAAAAAATTGCCCAAGAATCCATCGATACATATAATCCGCTCATCAATTTTCTTGGCCGCCAATTTTCAACTTGAAAAACTTTGATAAATCGTTATTAGAATTACTCTTCATTTCGAACCTTTGAGCTGGGGGTTTCAGAATGGGGCAAAAAAAATTTCCGAATAATTTTTCCATCGATACATCCAATCTGCTCATCAATTTTCTTGGCCGCCAATTTTCAACTTCAGAAAAAAATTAAAAACTTTGGTTGAGCGTTAGTAGAATAACCGTTCATTTCCGTCATTTCCGTCGAATTAATCATTTCATTGCTACATACAAACAGCTGATTACTTCTGCGGGCAGCCTATTTTGAACGTGAAAAAAAGTGAACTCCAGCTGAACTACGGGAGATATGGTTCTGACCATGGTGGAATTGCACCGCTTGGAGCTGGTCGGCCGGGAGCTAACATCACTCGGGTAAAGTTAGTGAGCTTGTTCACGTTTACAAGTGATTTTACTAATGCCAATCGAGAGTACTATCTCAAAAACTGACATGTTTTCCAATTTAAATACAAATATCTATGCGTTTTTAGATTGGTACGTAGAGCGAAAAGAACCTAAAAGTCTTGTGGAAACAGCAACTTCTCATTTTAACTGGAATCATTAGTAAAATATCAATCGAACAGAAATATACAACGATTCTCAGGGGTTCGGTGTTCGTGGGGATAAAAAACGTGGAATCCTGAATTTTTGGATTCTATTTAATTTTAAAATACTTTCAAGTCATACCACGTTCGGTTATTCTTGAAGCAATTTCATGATTAGTTCCGCCAGGTTTCCCTACAGTTGAATTTTGAGAATTTTGAAAAATGTAGCCTTATTTTCATCCTTTTGCCTATTTTGGACTGGTAGTAAGCACCCCTATGTTAGACGGAAGCTCCAAAATTAGTAAGCCTTGATTTTGAAAGCAATAGAAACAATGTTGCTTCTATATCAAATCAGTGACCGTTCTCAGATTCGTTAGGTATCTACTTACAGTTCTAGTGGTTTTGTTAACTTTCTCAAGTATAGTTTATATTGGAGAATATCGAAGAATATTTGTTAAATTTGTTTTATACGCATGGTGAATGTGGACAAATTTTCAGATGAATATGCAGATTATTAGCGAACGGTATCCGGATCTACCAACAACGACTCTCGGAAAATTCGCAAGAATGGAAGCTCGGTTTAAGACAACTGGGTATATAAGAGCAACTCGAAATCACCTAAATGCTGTAATAGATAATTAAAATAACGAGGTGAATGTGTTTGCTTACTTTTAAGCTTATTCACAGAGCTCAACTCCAACAGCAGCGCTGGATTTGGCTATTTCGAGTGCATCAACCCACACAATATTAAAAGAACATAAAATGCATCCTTTTGCTGAGATAACTGCGCACGGATTACGTCTTGGTAATGAAGCAAGACAAGTCGACTTTTCTGAATTCATTTGCATAAAAATGACCTAGATTTCTTCATAAGATTATGTGGAATGAGGGATCAAAATTCAGCAGTAAATGCAATTATAAATCGCCGAAATAATCACTACTAAGCATAAGATAATCCATACGTCATTAGGGAACATAATCACAAGGACCACTTTAGTTTTACTGTTTTTGTTTAATTATGGACAATAGAGTGGCATATCAAGGTCATGATAAAAATTTGAATGGAGATACTCAGACGGTTTGTTAATGATTTCGTAATCATCTACCTCCACGGGTTGGCTCACAGGAGCCCCGAAAGTAGCCACCCATACCACCCTATTTGACGCTCTTGGATTTTCACCTCTCAAGCCATATAAAAGAACTAGCGTACTTTAGGTCTATACGAACTATAGAGGAATTACTGAACCGTGTTTACGATGCATCTATTACGTTCGGAGATCTGTTTCCCGGAGAGTATCTGACAGAATTACTCAGTGTTTGAAGAAAAATGGCGGTCATGTGGAACAATTATAATTTTGCATTCATTTATTATCTCTTGTCATTATGTTCCAATTTGTTCATATTTTTCATTTGTTATTACGATTTAAATTTTGTTATGTTATTGTTATGCCTTCTGTTATAATTCCAGTGAATTTCTGTCATTTCAGACATGTTCACCTTGTTTCGAAAAACAAACGATGTTTCGATTTCCGTCAAAAATCACAGTAAAATAGTTAACATGGATTAACAAGAAAACTGTTGAAAATATATATAGGGACGGTTTTATTAAGGTTAGTATATCGCAAAATATATTAGATTGCATGATTTTTACCTATTTCAATAAATATCACCATTAATGTTTGTTAATCAAGTGAATTGTTTTCTTTCAATATCAACTGAGCTTTTCAAACGAAAACCGAACTGGTAGACTAGTGGTGACACGACCTGCATAGAATTCGGGCATGTTCACTGCGCATATGCACACCATGTGCGGCTAGTTAGGCGAATGCTGGTTTATTATTTTCCCCCTCAGAACCCTAACTCCGTTCCTTCCAATCCTATCCTTAATCCCACCATGCATACATACGTAATGTATGTATGTATGCTGGGAATCCATGTTTGTGGCTGAAGGAGCTTGGAAAGCTCACACAGCCCACCCTCCCCCTTGGAGGGGGAATGAAATACGTGACCTTTCCTTGCCTACCCTGTAAACGAAAATGTTACTATTAGCAAAAATTTTTCAATTTTAACGTCAAAATATGAATTTTCTGCGTTCGCAGCTTTTTTTTAAATGTCTTTATCACTTCAAGAAGCTATAGATACTATTGATATTTACTTTGAATGTCTGCGAAATGCGATTATTGCTCTAAGGCTGATGCACTAGTATCCTCAAAGGCGGCGATACTGGTAGTAAAATGTTTGCCTATTTAGCAACCTGCTTTCGTACTACGGAATACATCCTTCGCCCTATATACCGTGAGTAGGGTAGCCGAACAACGGAGGAAAACGTGATCCAAGTTTTAGTATATGCTGAGTCTAACCCTCAGCTAACTATTAAACTAACTTAAGATTTAATTTTTGAAATACACCCATGTATTAAATAAACTATGACATAGGTTACACCCTTATTATATTAAGCCCCAACAAGCTTTGACCGCCGCAGACTGCGATAGAAGGTCACTGTCGTTGTTTCATAAATATATAAGACACAAACCTCTTATTCCGGATTACATGGATGGATGAAGAATATATATATATATATATATATATATATATATATATATATATATATATATATATATATATACATACGCACAACGTGTGGTACTGGCCAGCAAGGAATCCCCAATGGACGCAGAAGGAGAGAGCTTGGGGAAGGTGAATGTTTGTGTGACTTGTTAATCATCACAATATGGATCTTGAAATTTTCAAATTTTACCCTAATTATAAATAAACTATTGGAGAAATGTTGCCTATTAAAGGATGACAGCATTGTTTTTTACTATTGAACTAAATAAATTTCAATAAAAAAATATCAATTAGAGAACAAATGGTACCAGCAAATAGTTGCATTTCAAAAATAATCGAGGCTTTAGTCAAAAATCAAGAGTCAAAGCTTTCTATGAAAAACATTTACCCAGTTAACGCAGAACAGGCAAACAAAAAATACATACCAATGTCACATTTTGGAAAAATATAAAAAAAAAGTAGTTCAAATATTACAAGAGAACAAGAAGTAGAAAGGATCTTTCAAAACTAATAGCAATGTTCTTAAATATTAATTTAATGCCAAAGATTCAACTAACGGGTATTTATAAATTGAACTGCATATTCTGTAATTCTGTTTTTATTTGACAAACACTTAGGAACTTTGATGTTAAATACAAAGAACACATTATATATTACAAATATAGACACAATCAAATCAAATTATGCCAAACATTTAATAGTAGTCATTTTAAGACTCCACAAAACAACATTACATTGTTACATTTTAGTAATGAAAAAGGCAGTTAGATGTTTTGGAAGCATTCGAAATTTATAAACACAAACAGAAAGTACCTTTAATGACCGAACAGGTTGGTCTTAGAAACTCACCGTTAACAGACATTTTAAATATAGCATTATAATATACTTCAAGTTTGCTGTTTCATCTTAATGATTTGTTATCATAACTACTCGTTTGTTATTTTATTTATACATTTTCTCTTGATAGTGAAACATGTTGTATTGAATCACGTAGATAAATAAATAATTACATAAAAGAAATTGTGGAGTTATATCGCATTGAAAACATTAGTGCTATTAAATATGGAATTCCACCAAGTAAGGTTAAAGCATATAAATTGAAGTGGCAATAAAACTATTTTTTTAATTATTTCTTGTACTCGTACGTAGTATATATTTTAGAGTCATCGAAAATGTAGCACCACAATCCGCAACATAACAAATTTCAATATAGGAAAAACCAACCGAAAGACAGTGGAAATAAAATAATGACACGGAATGCAAGGTACCAGGGGTTATCAGAGAGAAGTTATATTCTTGGAAGGACAAATCGGGACAAAAAGTTGGCCTTACATGTTTACAGTCCAAGTTGATTGTTTACGTGACAAAAAATCAACAAATAATACTGTATGAAATGCCTTTATTGTTTATATTACATCCCTACAAAAATGTGCCTTTGCAATGTATGAAGTGGTTAAAATAAATTATTCTATTTTTATAGATAAAAATTCTTAAACTAGTGGCGGCACAGGTAAATGTGTCATTTCCAAAACACTTAGTTAATGCTCTGCACTTTAGAAAATTTGTAAGAGATTGATCTACATTACCTTATAGTATGCATCAATATCTTAATTACAATTATATGTAAGCAATGAAGGAAAATTGTACACTCAAGTTACTACGTGGTAGTAGTCAATCATACACAAAGAAGTGTTTTACAAGTTAAACGAAATTGTACTTCTCATTTGTAGTACAAGAGTTAAGCAGAGCGGGAGGTAACAATAAGGTGATTGTACCAACCGAATATTGTACAAAACCTTGTCCATTGAAGTGGCACAAAATTTTAGCTGGGTAGGATGAAAGAAGAAAAACTATGTTTCCAAACTTCACGTGTCGAAAGTAATAATAAGTATGTATTTTCTCGTGTTGAGAGCTTATTGCACAGCTGTATAAGCCCTATTAAAACGTAACGTTTCTAGGAAAAGTTTGATCCATTATTCGCCAATCCTTTCATTAAGTAATGGGGGTAACTGACGTGGTACATTCATTTTACCATTATAGTACAGTGCTACAGTAGATACTGAGAGGGACTAAAGGAATAACTTAAAGGATTGACGAACAGTTTATTAAATGTAACATTATGTTTTAAATTTTAAATATGGATAGCATAATTAGGCCTTGTCCATTTAAAACTTTGGGAAAATCTTTTTTTTTAAGTATTTGTTCATTAATAGCTGCTGTACAAAATTCCAAAAATAGTTCAGAGGAAGCAATAAATTGAAAATTTCATTAAAAAGTGGTATGCCAAGACAAATCAAAGGATCGTAACGGAAACAAAGCGAGAAACAGGAACGGCACACCATACTGCAGCATTCATCAAAATGAAGACGTAATATATATATTGTATTTGGTATGCCCAATATATATGAATTAAATTCGAATATGCGTAGTATAGTTCAATACTATTCCCGAATATTCTTACATACTGGACCGTTCGGATCAGGTGGTACAATGGTGTGGGACACACAGCAAAAAAATTCTTGACTTAAACCCTAGAGTTTTCCATGTGTTTTCTTGTGTAGTTCACAGTTTAAATTTAGTCGTTAATGATGCTACTAAAGCGTCTTAATACTAATACTTAACACAGTTCACATAAAATATATGCTCTATTCCGATAATACAAGAGATTATGATACAAGAAATGTGGCATGTTCTTTACTATTAAAAATTAAACCTTTAGGCTCTTGTATAGTAATACGGTATAAATATTTAGTCAAAATCAACGTCGTAAGCAAAACAATGCAGGAAGCAAGAACTAAGGCATGTTTACATGAGGTTAGATCAGATAAAGGATTTAATTTTAGAAAAGTCAAACAGTATTGCCGAGAATATCGATTCCAACCCTTCCTTTCCACCACTTAATATTACTAGACCTCGAACGAAAAAACGATCGTTTGATTATGAGAGCAAGGACGAGTCCAAAAAATCCACTGGACTTATTTAAAATTAATTTTTATTACAATGCATTGACACAAATCGAAGAAAGGTTTTATCAAATAGAAAATCATCACACAGCTTTTGATTTTCTGGACGACTTGAATAATTTACTTAAAATAAATAAAGTAAATAGATCTTTATTATTTTATCCATCTAAAAATGAAAAAGATATTATTGCCCAAGATTTATGTGATGAAATTTATAACACTGCATCCTATGTTTCCCCTGAAATGAATGCATTCAACGTTATTCAATATCTATTTACTAATATCTTATCTATCTGTTTAAAAATTTAGTAATTTGTCAGTGATAGTTGCTACCGGCGAGAGGATTTTTTCAAAAATTAAAATCGTAAGAAATTATCTGCGATCAACAATGGGCCAAGGAAGGTTATCAGGCCTATCCATTATTAGTATAGAAAATATAATTTCTGAAAATATAAATGAATCCGATATTATTTCAGAATTTGGTTTAAAAAAAGCGAGGAAAGCCAAATTTATTTAAATTTGTCGTAACAAGAATGTATTAATAAATATGTATTAATTAGTATAAATGTATGTTCATGTTAATTTATTAAAGTTTATTCCATTTTTTTGTATGTATCCATTAAATAAGCATTTACAAGTTCCTGCTTACTTTCCGAAATAAAATTTACTTTTTTTACATTCCCTGTATTTTATTTAAGGTAATTACTTTAAAGACATTATGGTTAATTAGAAGTTAGGGGAAGGGAAAATTATTATCGCACACGGGTGGCAGATACCTCAGGAACGGCCCTGTGTTATGTGTAAACTTGTACTTTGTCCACTAACTTTCCGTAACAGAGAAGATAGCTTTAGGGCTGCCCGAAAGTTCAGTCAAAGTAGAGAAGTGGGATGGGTTCTACAGTGACGCAGGTGGTACCTAAAAGCTTAAAGGGGAAGGGAGGGCGACAGCTACAATAAATAACAGCCAGCCCTAGATAAACAGAGAGAATTAGTCACTTTCCTAGCTAAGCAACGAATATAAGGAAACATCTGGGCAGTAAAAGAAATGGTTACAAGACAGAATGTCCCAAACCACAAGTAATATATTATAATGTAAATATCACATAAATGTAGTAAGTATACCTTCTATATATATATATATATATATATATATATATATATATATATATATATATATTATATATGTACTATACCGGCCAAAAGTTTAGACTCACCCTCATAATGTAGGGATATTAATAAATAAGACGAGTTTAATGACATGAATTCCCATTAAGCAATTATATTTCCAGAAAAAAATAGTTCAGGAACAAAATACAATGTAAAATTTCATATACAGACTATGATTTTTTCCCAATTTTTGACTCTTCAAAATATCCCCCTTTTGTTTTTACTACAGCCGCGCATATTTTCGGCATTCTCGAAATCAATTTTTGCAGAGTTGTAGCTGGGATTTTATTCCAACAAACTTTCAAGGAGTCCCAAAGTACGTTCTGATTGGTTGGTTGCATTCTTCGCACATTCCAGTCTAATTCGTCCCATAACAGTTCAATAGGATTGAGATAGGGGGATTGAGACGGCCACTCCATGTATTTTAGCATTTTTCTCTTCTCTTTGTTCCTTATGTAGTTCCTGCACAATTTTGACGAGTGTTTAGGATCATTATCTTGCTGGAAAATGAATCCTTTACCCACGATTTTCTGCCCACATGGAAAAGCATGATATTGCAAAATGGCGTGATATTTCTTTAGATCCATAGTGGCGTCAATTTTTACGAGATCTCCGATTTTACTTCCGGCAAAACAGCCCCAAACCATGACGGATCCCCCACCATGCTTCACTGTTGGCATTATACATTAACTCGTCATACGTTCGCCAACCAAACGACGAACATATTGCCTGCGTTTTCCTACGAAAATCTCAAACTTTGACTCATCCGTAAACAATACTTTGGACCATTGTTCCACTGACCAATCTTTATGTTTTTTTTGCCCATTGAAATCTTTTCACTTTATTTTGTTTTCATAGAAATGGTTTCTTAGCAGCTACACAGCCTTTCAAGCCGTAATCACGAAGCCGGCGTTTAACAGTAGTTACAGATATACGCGTCTGCCGGGTAGAATTTAATTCCTCACGAATTTCTGGTGCGGTTCGAGTTCGTAGAGGCTTACTTTGAACACAGATGAACTTGTCTTCCCTCTGTAAAGTTACACGAGGTCTCCCAAATCGTCGCCAACTCACGTTTTTCCCAGTTTTTTTCTTTCTCTTCAATGTTCTTACGACACCTGCCTGACTAACCTTAGTCTTAGATGCAATTTGTCTAGTAGAATAGCCTTCCTCGTGCAATGAAACAATGACTGCTCGTGTTTCAACACTCAATCCCGGATTTCGACCCATATTTTATGGAGAAGTCAGCATGTACTGCATAACGAAATGATTGCAAACTGCACCGTACAACGTTGTAGGTTATGTTTCGTTCGTGACATCGCCCTGGGGTAATTTATTATTGTAATGTAGTTGACAGCCTATAGCTATACAGAATACTCGGTAGTCACTATTACTATAAGTAATAACAAAATATTTAATAAATGAGCTGAAAATATGCGAAGCTGTAGTAAAAGCAAAAGGGGGATATTTTGAAGAATCAAAAATTGGGAAGAAATCATAGTCTGTATATGAAATTTTACATTGTATTTTGTCCCTGAACTATTTTTTTCTGGAAATATAACGGCTTAATAAATTCATATATATATATATATATATATATATATATATATATATATATATATATATATATATGAATTCCATTAAGCAGTTATATTTCCAGATGTACATATATGTATATGTAGATATATAGGTATATACTAAACGGTGTCCCGAAGGTATGGGATAATTCTTCAAATAAATATTTAAATTGTGTTACACACAAAACGTTAACCCAAAGCTGACACACTAAATATTTATGCCCTTAAATACACTATAGCAAGTCATCCAGAATTATAGTATCAAATTTCTACAATAATATGAAGTAAATGTAATTAAAAATAGGAACCAGATGAAAAGGTAATAATATGGGGATTTTCAAAGCCAGGTTATGATAAAGCATAGATATTAACATTTAAACAGTCAAAGCAGGTGTAATTTATGAAATCCTAATTGTAGAGGCACATTAAGAATATTATTATAGTAAACATACCATCTTTTATGCAAAGTAGTCAATAGCACATTGCTATGAAAAATAGTCAATTTACTCTTAAACAGTAATAACACTTACCAACCGCAAAGCCGAATGCATTCAGTTGTGCAGTTTTACTCCTTGTGCAATTTAAATTAATGAAATATAAATCGGCATTGTAGCCATTGACCCAAACACACAATAAACAAATTAAGGTACAAGTGAATAGTTAGTGAAGTACACAATTAACTGTTTACCAATTCAATCAAGAAATGTCTGTACAATCTTACACAATGCAACAATTAAAGCATTAAGCTTAAGTAATATAAAAACAGGTGTAATCTGTCACTTAGCTTTCAATATCCAGGTAGCCTGCCCTGAAGATCCACCACAACGACCAAATGCTTAACAGTCATTAGGTATTGCAAGATCTGCGTCAGGTATCTTGCTAATATGTATGAAGTAAAACACTTAATAGGCAAAAGGTAGGTATACCCAATTTATATACAGAATAAGTACCACATATAAGACAACATATATCCAAGGCTGTATAGTGTATAACATTCAAGACAAGATATATCCCATTATGTACAGTGTCTAAGACAAGATATATCAATATGTAGAACGTCTAAGACAAGGTATATCTCAATATGTAGAAAGTACCTCTTCAATGAGGTAGTTAATCGGAGAATGATTATGCAATCTTTAAGAAATGAATTTAACCAAGTACAAGTTCGAGAACAGCTGGTGTCTGTTTCGAAAACCAAAATAGTATATGATTATCCCCTTACGATTTATGAGATAAAACTAATGTATCCTTATAGAAAACCTGGTTAGGGTATGTATAACCCCTTTATTTAATAAATTTATTGATCTGTTTTTAGCTAATTATCGAACACCAGATATGTTGATGGCTGTAGCATGTATTTCCTATCAACATGACAGAATCGTATGTACTAAACGGTTGCAGAATGTCTGAACAATCAAACAGGAAGAGCAGGTGCAAAAGTCACATATCACCTGGATGTCAATCCGTTGTGAACGAATAACGTTGAATGTAATGTATGAGTGACCATCAATAAATTTTAACCATTTTTTACAGATATTTATTTACTTGAGCAAAGTAATATTTTCAAGAAACTACAGAGAGACAAAATTATAGAAATGCAGTTACTTTTAGAAAAACAGTATATTCAAGAAAATACTAGCAAAGTAATAATCCAGAGATTTTAACAGGTCGAAAAATTGACTAAACCCTGCATCGTAGGTAACGAATGTAACAACACATGATATACAAGCGGAACATATATGGAACATTCGCTTTTCATTCCAGAAAATACTCATAGAATATTCCAGGAACATCCAGTTTAGTATCACAGGAATATTCCTAAAAAGTTTCCCATTGCATAGAGAATGTCACGTGTGAATGGAATTTGTCGAGGATTTTTTCAAATATTGGGATATTTAAAATGTTATATGTAGAACTTTAAATTAAAACGTCGTTACCGGGAATTGTTATTTTAAAGCTTGTTCGAAAGGAATTACACTTCATGATGTTTGACGAGAGTTTTTAAGAAAGATAATATGTATGGGTATAAATTTGTTTGTTATCGTGGTTGGTAACGAAAGGTTTAGTCGTGTTTAAATAGACCAGTTCGCTTATTTATGTATTGACTTGTTTGTGAGAGTATAAAAAACTTGTTTTAGTGACAGAGATTCTGATTGAAAAACGGGATGTGTTCGTATGTCAATTCTAGATAGCAAGACTGTTTTTCCCCGGGAAATGTCCACTATGTAATTTTAGTATGGATGATTATTATGTGGTGATTAAGAGATGACGGGGTCTTGTGGGGATAGGGGAGTTTTGTTTTTCGGTTAGTCAGTTGGAGTTAAGTTGTAGAAGCAGGACGTTGAACGCTGTGCGTGTGATGTAATCTTAGGGCGCACTGAATTTACTTAAGTTCTACCGGGGTTACTCGAAAATTTTACCGTGTAAAGAACCAGCGTCCTTTACGTATGCGTTTTAGAATCAATTATTTGCGGACCATCCTATATCTAAAATTTCAAAAGTTTACGCGATATTGCACAACGAATAATTTATTAATCACCGCTGACATGTATTTCTAAAAAACCACTAAGTTTTTGCACGTCAGAACGATTACAACCAATCGCATAACGGCATCCCCCGCACGGCAGCCGCGAAGCCGCCCACAGATGCACCTTTATAAACCCGCGACGCGCGTGAAAAGATGATGAATCGAAGTAGATTCAAGCCAAGCCGATATCCAGCAGCCGCCACCGTACCGTTTGCTCCGTGTAAGCACCGACCTGTTATTCACCGTCGAAGAGTCCATCGCGATCGTGTGATAACGCGCACCACCTCGCACCGGGCAACCTAAAGTTTAATCCTGTACTGCCATTGATAGACACGTAAGTTGTAAAGTTATAAAATCTGACAATTTACAATCAAACACTACAGAACGGTAAATAACGCCGGGCTGAGTCTCCAGGAGTTATACCAAGTACACTAACACCTAGAGTGCCACGAAGGGTAGATCCCGACGTCACTCGCAAATACAAAGTACACTAACACCTAGAGTGCCACGCAGGGGTAGATCCCGACGTCACTCGCAAATACAAAATACACTAACACCTAGAGTGCCACGAAGGGTAGATCCCGACGTCACTCGCAAATACAAAGTACACTAACACCTAGAGTGCCACGAAGGGTAGATCCCGACGTCACTCGCAAATACAAAGTACACTAACACCTAGAGTGCCACGCAGGGATAACCCCCGACGTCACATCGCAAACACTTGAGGGTGAAGGGTTGTTACAGGGCTGTAAAGGCCTGCGACCTTTCTCTTAGTCTAACCGGTTAAGACAGGCCGTCGCCTACGTCTTCTGAGTATTACTGAGATCTCGCTCGAAACTCATACATACAATACATACAGACAACCACAATAACCGTACACGGTGTCTTTAATCGCAGGAGAGTACACCCGAAATCGGTTGTATAAATTGGTAGTCAATATAACCATCGCAAACATCTAGTGTGAGATCGTTTGTAAATAAATTAGATAGTACGTAAATTATCCAATATTTACCTTAAACCTATTAAAGTCGTTTTAGAGTAGTTTTAATATCAAGTATTTTGTTCCCTTGATTGATTGTAGATAATTAGACTTAGTATAGAAATCCGTAATTAATTCCGTTAAATAAATAATCTAATTGCCTAATCAAACCGGTTAGAATTAAAAAAAGATAGTCCCGAGATCTCGCATTTGCATACGCGCATTTCGCGTGTATTATTTCCTGGGAGTACGACATACTCGCTTCAGCGCTCCAGAGTTATTGAAGAATAAATGATTATGCCATGCGTATAGGCCGAGAACGATATCGATTTTCTCCGTCCGGGGTCGTTACACTGGCGCCGTTGAACGAAACTATTTAAAGCAACGGTACTAGCTTCTGTAAGTACAGGACCGTAACATAAATTTTACCTACTAGGTAAGGAGTAGATTAAAATAATGTCTCTGTTCACAGAAGCGACTACGCACACAGTAAATAGCCGCCCACCAGGAGAACGAGTGTGAGGAGCCGCCAGTACCAAGAAGCACAAATACATTTTGAGTTGTTATTAATACCAGTTTTTTTATATTGTTAAATTTATTTAATATACGTTTTAAAACGCTTTAAGATATTTATTTAAGGTGACAGTGTCCGCCCACTAGTTAAGACGAACCACACCCCGTTTATAATAAATTATAAACACGATTGAGCAAAGCTGAGGCAAAATAAAACCGCGTTGGGTTACCAAACCAGAAGGCGCGTAAATAATAATCATTTAATTAGAAACGTAATAGGGGGGCATTACAACCGTTTACCTTGTGTTGATTTTAAAGAGAATTCAGAACCCTGGGGACCTTTTGTGTTGTATTTTGTTAGTCAGAAGTGATATTTTCGTGTCCATTGAAGAGGATTAATGTTTGATTTTAGTACTGTTCCTTCATATTTGGGTTAAATCACGCTTTGGCGGATTCTAATATCGCAAGTTCGGAAAATTTATTTGTGCATCCGCATCCCATAAAAAGTTACTGTAAATATAAATATTGAGATAATATGTTTTGTGCATATAAAGGACAAAGACGTAGAAAGTAAAAGTAAACAAATTAATGTTTGTGTGTATATATTAAACCAGATGAAACAGTTATTAAATCACCTGGTCCTGGCTTAGATATTTTCGCCACTAAATTCGTGTAAATATAACTTTAGTCGGATCATTGAAATTCGGCGACCGCGAAGTTGCTGTACTGGTATCGGTGTCAGGGAGTTTCAAGAGTTATTGACATCCACCAATCAAATACCAAAAGGGTCAATTATACAGGTATAGCCTTAGCGCTGTGAAAAGGAAAGGAGGAATTTAGAGTGATCAGTTTGTGCGAATTAAGGTAATTATGTTCCTACGTATACTTTCTTATTTTGGCGATTTTAAGAAAGTTTTATTTGTATTTGTTTAGGTGGATGAATACGTTTTCTTTTGTGTATATTTTTGAATAGCCTTCAGGCAGTTAAAATAATTTTACAAAAGTGTATTTACCCTTGTATCGTAATATTACTTATCGTGTGATAATTACAATTAAGGTAATTAAGGCCAATCTTAGTCTGTTCAGGAAAACTATTAGTAAAAAAAAAGATGATTTTGGGAATTTGAACCTTGCAAAAGTCATCCCGATTTAACTAATAGAATTTTACGTAAGAAAGTAAGCTTATTTGTGATTTGACAATTGTACCGATACTCTGATTGTTTATTTTTTATTGTTATCATAATATAAGATTAGTGATAATGAATTTGAGAGTATTATTTCGTTACTGGGTGTAATATTATATGTGAATTCGTCCCTTTTTCACAGCGTTATTATTTACGTGGTATTAAATTTGAAAGATAAGATATTTTTATTACGTTCAAGTTACTGAGTGGTTTATTTTTTTATGGAAATTTTTGATTTCTACAACCTTACAGTGGCAACGTTAATTTATTTTTTTATGAGTTTAATGAAAGCTTTATATTTTTTTTTAAGATATAAAGTTTCATTAGAGTATAACGTAACATAAAAGTAAAGTAAATAAGATTGAGACCGATCAGCTGGTCTATTAGCACGTCATTTTATTGTGATAACGTGCAAGTATTTTGAAGTTTTACGGGAAACGCCTGGTTAAGGCTTTTAATCCACCGATTCACCAGGTTTTTGTATGCGCCAAGTTAATAACACGTCCACGCCCTTTATTCCACTGAGCTATCGGCGCCTTCCTTTTCTATTATTTCCGATTCTACTGCCATTTTCGCCCATAACAAATGTTCATAAAACATTCAAAATGTTCTTTTAGAATACTCATTTAATGTAAATAGAATATTCATATGCTATATGAATAGCAACATAGTTTTACTTATTCATTCCGTGTAATAATTAAGTGAGATTCTTAATAACCACAAACTTATACGGTAATGATCTACGATAAATATAAACCAAAGACTCGCATAATAAAGTAGTTTTGTCTATCATTGCTTGATATCAAATGTGTATTTTTTTGTAAAACATTCCCCAAACGTATTCGTTACTGCAACAAGTCAAGTTGAAAGATTTATTACTTTTTCTCATTTATGAGTGGACTATCTGAGAATGTAAAGCAAAAAATTTGTATTCCAAAACAAGCGTGTTCATTCACTTTCATAACGTTCGTTTGTAAGAAATATACGAAACAAGAGGATATTCTCTTACACTGCTTCGAATAAGCTCTCAATAACTCAATGTTTTAACACTAAAAAAGAAAAACATTACATTTTCTTGTTTTTTTATTTTAACGAATACGATTAAAAATGCCAACTCTTAATAATACTTTGCGAACCATCCATATACAGTAAGGTAATTAAGAAACTAAATCAGAATAAAACAAAGTTAAATGAAAGCTTTTATATGGAAACGATGCTAACTCTTGATAAAGGCGTCAAAGGAGAGAAATAGACGTGCAGAAAAGAGGAGAAAAAATGTAAATTAACTGTAAATACCAAAACAAACATTGACTTACCCCTCAATATACCCAGTAACAATTTAAAGAGAAAAGTGTGTAATGAAGGCAGGGCCAGATCCATAATTTAAGGAAAGGGATTAGTTCAAATATGGAAAATATATTACGTTAAATACAAGTCGGGTTAATCTGCTTGGTACTCCCCTTGGTAAGGTGTGACGTCACGTACCTGAAACAAGAAATTAAAATTTAGTATGGAAAGTGTGAACATTTTTAATGTTTAAACTCTATGTTGATTTCGCACTAGCGTTTAAATCAATTATCATCCCCTCGTGATTCATAATTGAAACAATTCATCACGTATTATTCACTGAAAGGTCAATTTTGTTTGTTTTCGTAAAAACAAAACGAAATTAATTAAAAATGTGAGTTTGCATGCTAATATTATTTCATAAACTTGTCCAGTTTTGTTTTCTCATTCAGATAACAATTACAAACGTGAATAAGCTCATTGTTCTGTGTAATAATCATTTGGTTTATCTAAAATATGACATTCACATATCCTATGATAAACGAATTGTAGCTATCAACGTTTCCACTGGTGGTCATATAAACAGATAGCTTTTGGGTTTTTTGTGTGCTTTGCTCTTCGCCTCTATTTCAACAGGAAAATATTATTTTATCCCTTGAAAATACAGACATTTTCTGTAATTCGATGGTGGCGTTGCTTCATATTATTAAAGTTATTTATTTTACCTCTCACCCCAGATTCCGTAATATATCTTAACAGCAACTCGAACGAAAGAAGCACTTAAGAACTGCTACAGATATAAAGATAAAAATGCACTTAAGTTTTCTAGAAAAAAACTTGTAATAACCGAAATGTAATTATCTTCAACTTTATCTTTCATAAGAGTATAAGTAAAAACATCCAGCTAATCAAAAATTCACGTTGTAGGTTCGTTACCTAGGAAACAGAATCTTTACGCATCCACAATTCTTAAACTTTGCCAGAAAGAGTTATTTTAGGATCCCAATTTATTTTTAACCGAAATTAATATATCAACGCCGGTTTAAATTTAACTTCGAAATCGATGTCACTGGAAATAAATTCTAACATTTTATAAAATATTTAAAATGTTATTACGTATCTCATTACCCGTTCAGCGAGAACGACATTTCCAATCTGATGTATTACCAACCCGATATAGAAAATCATATATTTCGGTTGTCGCATATTTGCATTACAGTAATGACGTTAAATATTTTAATGTAATCGTTTTGTAATTTTAGTTTTTTTTTTTTGTACATAAATGTCATATTGAATTTCAAAATTCCCACAGATGCACTTTATAAAATGAATATCTTTTGTTGTAAAAATTCTACATTGTTTTTGTAACATTAAAAGCACAATACCATAAAAATAATTATACATCATGGATTGTGACGTTTTTTTAAAGTTGTCAGATTTCATTACAATAGTGAAGTCATTAGGGCATTGGTTTTTAAGTACAACATTAATATTCCTTATTTATAGCTCGTAGATTATTCTGGCCCTTAGATGGTTTATTGTACGAAATAGTTCAGCTGTTTCCACTATTAATTAAGGACAAGCTAAAATAATGAGTGGATTTTCTGTTTGTTACAAGATGTTTAGTAAGACGTAATCAAATTAATGTCTTTATTCAATCTAATGAAAAGGATGCAACTGTATTCGTGAAAACGTTTTTATTTAGAAACAAAGTTTAGAACCTTGTTTGATATACATAAAGTACATTGGTTTCAGCTTATCAATACGTTTTATTTTGTACAGTGGCGTAGAACGCAATTGGTAAGTAACATCTTAATCCCTAATTTCTACGGCAATGGACTAAATTAGATTTTTTTTATTAAAATACAAAACATTTAGATTTCTCAGATAAAAGAAGTATACTTTATGTAAATCGCTAACTTGAACAATTTCTATACTTCATTTTTAATGTTATGATTAGTTTTTTCCTTTTACTTCACTAATAAACAATAATTAAGTCCATAAATTAATTAGTTATGCACCGATTAAATATTACTGAGAGTAGAATTAAGCACTATAAATGATTACACCGTTAATATAAATGCAAGTGTCCTTTTTGATGTTCCGAAATTAAAATGTAATAAGTAATAATGTAAATAGAAAAGTACGTATAGTAACATCAAGTAGAGATAAGTAAACCAAAATAGAATTTAAAATCCGATCAATCTAATTAAGAGAGTTTCAAATTAGTAAAATAAGTAATAATTCACACCGTCATAAAATTGATTAATTTATTTCTTAGGAAAATTGCATTGTTGAATAATATTTGGATGTAACTAATTAAAATTAAACCTGCAATAATTTCTATGAATTCCAACTACAATGGAACATTGTAATCTTGTTCCCATTGTGTAAAAGAAACTATTGTAATAATATTCCAACCGTTTAACACGTGTGTAATAAGCAATTGACTTCTGTAAACTTAAGTTCTAACTGGACAAAAGTGTTAGTAATCATTAATTAAAACATTGTATAGAATGAGTATTTTTTGTTAATAGCACCATGAACAATATTGTCTTTCGTTCTCACTGGTTCTAGTAGTGATAGTGAATCGAGAGAAACTCCGCGAAGATCCTTTCGAAGAAGAAGACTTTCAGTAGATTGGGATACATGGAGAACATAACATGGATGCTGAGTACTATGATCCAGAACATCCTGGCGGGTTTGCTGGTATACCACCTTTAGTTAATGCTGTAAAGGTAGATATGGTGAAGTGAAAAAATGGCTGCAGGCTCAGGAGGCTTATACGGTTCATAAACCTGCCAAAAAAAAGTTTCCCCGCAATAGGTATATTGTGAACAACATTTACGAGCTGTGGCAAGCTGATCTTTGCGATATGCGAACTTTAAGTAAACACAATAGTGGATACAACTACATATTAACGGTTATTGATGTGTTTAGCAAGAGGGCCTGGGCAAGAGTTCTTAAAACGAAGACAGCAGCATCTGTAATTGAAGCATTATCCGATATTTTTAAGGAAAGTGGTAATACGCGTCAAATCTACAGACGGACAAAAGCAAAGAGTTTTGGCAGCAGTGTAAAACTTTTAAACATTGAAAACAAAGGTGTCGTTATCATACAAAATTTTACAGGTGTATTGATGTGCAAAAACTTCTGACTGCTTACAACAATAGCCCTCATTCAAGATAAAGATGGCCCTGCGCTGTAAACGATGAAAGCATTTTGGAAGTGTGGAATAACCAGTACGAAAGGCTTAGGCATATCACGTCATCCTAAATATAAAGCTGGTGAACATGTTAGAATCGCCAGAACTAAGTACACCTTTGAGAAGGGATATGAAAGAACTGGAGCGAGGAAGTTTTACAATTAGTGCAGTGATAAAAGAATACTCAGTTTATGTCGATGTGCGATCTTAATAACGTCCTGTTGCGGTTACCTTTACCGAGAGTATAAGTATTAGTATAAAGACGCTCTATTCAAAGTCGATACGATTTTAGGTGAGATGGGTCGCGGGCGATATAAACAATACCTGGTCAAGTGGCGTGGATACAGTGACAAGTTTAATAGCTGGGTATTAGCTTACATTGATGATATATAAATGGAGTTTTATCTTACTTATTAGTAATAGTTCCATGACGTATTTTCCCGACGATATGCCATCAAGTTTTATTACACAACTGCAAAAACGAATAAGATTAACAGGCTCATGGGTTGTAGGTATTTCGGAAATTCAATACCCTTATTCTTTTGCCACTGTAAGTGCGACAGACAATTTAATTTATTATAGAATTGATCCACCCGCAGGAAAAGAGGATGTGTTAGAGACTATATTAAAAAAGGCTGCAACACATTTCCAACACGACAACGAGAAAGCCAGTTATATTGAGGACGGATGGTGTGTTACGTTTTGCCTCGGGGAATTATACCAACATTGAAGAAATTGCCAACGAGCTAAATAATCACGAGCTAATAAGTAAATTGCTAACAATCGAATACCATAATCTAACTAAACTCGTCACTACGAAATTAAAAACCTCCCTCTAACTATTCGGATTCTCACATTTAGCCTTACAGCTGGGTTATCGGTCATATCAAAACATACCTATGGAACCAATACCCCCGCATCCCGCTAGTATATGGATAGGATTACCAACGCAGATGTCTGTGTATTGCGACATCGTTGAACCGCACATTGTCGGATGTTTTATCCGCTTATGCGTATAATAAAATACTTCTGAAAACTACCTTATGGAGGTCATAAAGATGTGGTTTTTTCGCCTGCACACTACATTCCCGTGATGACACGGGACTTCGAAATTAATATAAAAACCGATAGAGTGCAGCAATGCCATTCGAGTTTGGGACGTCGTGAAGCTACACTTTAAGAAATCAATGGTTTGCCTTATCAACAATATTTATGAATCAGGGTAACGGTATCGGCTCCATCTTCAGAGGCAATCAAGGGTCACGAATAGAAGCTGGTTAGGTGGTATATTTAGAAGTATAATACCGTTATTTAAGTCTGTGCAAAGGCCATTGGAAAGAAGTCTCAAACGGGTGCTAATATTCTTGGTAACATCATAGAGGGTCGACCTGTTAAGGAACCGTTTCATGAAAGATTTCATGAGGCAGGTAGAAATCTAAACGTAAATCCGATGAGAAAATCGGCAAAATTATGGAGGGTTCGGGCTATAAAAGAACACGTCTGACTGATAATAACCAGTCTCTACCGAGAGCTGTGGCCGCTAAGAAAAAGAAACTACTTACGACGATATATTTTCAAGACATTGCTTTTTTACTCGCCCAATCATGTGAATGCGTCAAGTCCGAATTGGATCTGTTCGCTTTACCGTTGACGCAAACAAGTATCGAGAGTGGTGGATGGATACTTTACAAGCCCTTATCAGCTGTTAGTGATGACGCCCCAATAGAATTTGTAGTGCCCGGAAAAAGAAACGATTACATACATTTAAGTCAGACCATGTTGTACATCACAGCTAAAGTTCTGAAGCAAGATGATACAGCACTTACTGACGCTGATGTTGTAGCACCGGTAAACAATTGGGTGCACTCGCGTTTCTCATAAGTGGAGGCTAACTTAAATCAGAAGATGGTGTCACAACCAATAACCTACGCCTACCGCTCATATATCAAAACGCTGTTAAATTATGGAAAGGAGGCCAAGAGTTCACATCTAGGTTGTACCTTATGGCACAATGATACAGTTGGGCAGATGAATAGACTGGGGCACGCGAATAACGGTAAATCGAGATGATTGGTCACGTGAGTCTGATTTATTTAATCAGGAAAAGTTTCTCATAAGTGGTGTTGAATTAAAGGCTAAATTTGTACGATCAAGAGATACCTTTAGTCTAATGGCGACGTAAGGTGCAACTTACAAGATGGGAATTATGGACGCTTGTTTGCTGGTGAGACGTATGCAAATCAACCCCACCATTCTAATTGCACACGCTAAAGCTTAAAAACAGCTGCGGCAAAATATCCTTTTACAAGAACCGACGTAAAAGTATTAACTATACCTCCAGGCATACAGCGAAAATCATTGGATAATATCTGCCTTGCTCAGTTACCTAAACAATATATCGTAGGTTTTGTCGCAAATAAAGCCTTCAACGGTGATTACCCCTCAAATCCATTCAATTTTCATCACAGAAATAAGGCCTTACAACCAGACTTTACAGCTGATGGTTTATATAAGGGCATATCACACCTCATTCTCCGGTACGTGTATTCATTTTTTGAATAAGGGTAAGGATATATCGAGAAGTGATTACCCCAACAGCTACTGTTTAATGGCCTTCGACCTAACCCCCGACTTGTCTGCAAACGCTAGCACACACTGGAATTTAGTTAGAAACAGTTCCTTCGCCTAAAAGTCGGCTTTGAAGAAGCTCTCGTAGAAACCGTTAACTGCCTGGTGTACGCCGAATTCGATAAAGTGGTTGAGATCGACAATCATCGGAATGTGGTCGAGGATTTCGCCTGTTAAAAGGGACAACTCTAGATCACAAGCTTCAGTGCATAAACAACAGCTGAAAGAAGATGGACGCATACTTGAACGTACAAGGGTTTAGAGGTGTTGATAACGATGTCATACCGAAAGAAATAGCCGTGATTACAGATCATGGTTCGTTACTGCTGATGCTGATGGAGCCACCTCGAGATTATTTTATAACAAAGTCCTTATCAAGACAGATAAGGTTTTTAGAGGATAAATATCACAGCTTGAAATGGCGGTCAGGGTATGTGCCATACAACGATCTCCGAGAAAAACTGATACGAACTCTGCCACCGTTTAAGAAAATTCACGTTAAGGGTAGTGAAAAACAATAGTTTTTAGGATTCCTTAACAAACCAATACTAAACTTGGACGAGATTGGTTGCCCACCGCTTAAAAAATTGAAAAAGGGAGCAAAGGCGTATAGTTGTTTAAACCATAAGATCGAGGAGCCTATGGGTGCATTGAAAACGCATTACCACTGCAAGACTGGGCGCATACCGACTCCAAAGATGTATGCGGTACAAGTCTTGAAATATTTGAAATCGATCCCCAGCCACAAGAATGTGTTTCGTCTTGTATGTGCTTCTAATCAGCTCCGCGACACGCACCTAGACCTTGTGCAATTATTGTAAACACAGATCCAGCAAACAAACCGGGTCAGCGTTGGACTGCTATCTACATTGACGAGAATGGTGATGGGAATATTTTGATTACTTTGGACGACCCCCGCTAGGTTACCATTTACGTTTCCTTGAGAAGAATTCTAGATGGTTCCGCTACAACAAAACGGCCTTGCAAGATTACCATTTGGATGTATGTGGACTTCATACTATAATGCTTTTGTATTTTAGAATAAATAATTTACCAATGCTTGATTTTGTAGAAGTTTTTTCACTACATGTTTAGTTATAAATGATGAGATAATCTAGTTACTGTATAATGCGTGTCTTTCAACCATTCTACTCTTATAAATAAAAACGTTTTTAGTACTATAATTGTTTTAATTAGGAGTTCCGTAACAAGAGAGACGCCCATAATCAACTTCTATTTCAAAAATTGTTCATTCTATACACTAAATGGCGTCACGAACAACCCTAATTAGTCCTCGAAATATACCGCTAGGCGGCGCCACATCTATTACAGAAACCATTCGCTAGTTTAAAAATATACCACTAGATGGTGCCAAAAAGAAAACCCTGATTATTCCTAGAAATATAATGCTAGGTGGTTCCACCTTTATTACAGAAAAAATATTCATAAGTCCAGACACAAGCACATAGCAACACGAATTCAGGTTTCGCAACAAAGGGGCCGGGGCAGACCTAACAAAAGTTCTTGTAGCTGTCTTGCAAGGCTAGGGCCCATTATTTCAAGTTTTTCGTCAAGGGGCAACGAAAGGGGCGCAGGCCCTAACACAATATCGAAGGCCTACATGGTAGTTCCTTCACTTGTCTTACACGTTAGCATTAGGGTCCCCTTATTATAATACTATTTTCAGCCAAGGGGCCGGGGCGCAGACCTAACACAAGTTCTTACAGCTGTCTTATGAGGTAGCATTAGGGTCCCTTATTAGAACATTGTATGCGTACGCATTTGCCTATCTTCCAGGGGCTAAATTGCCAAAGAGGCTATTAATACAACCAAATTATGGTGAAAATTTCATCAGGGGTTAGAAATGACCGCCGAAAGGAAGCCATAGGTGTGAACCGACAAAAGAGTTCTTAACACAACCAAAAGGGCTCTAATTAGGGTGAAAATCAAGGGTTGAAAATAGCCTCCGAAAAGAAACCATAAAAAGGTTCTTAATACAACCAAATCAGGGTCAAAATCAAGGGTTGAAAATGCCCTCCGAAATGAAACTATAGAGTGAAAAATACGATTCGCACGTTGGCGTATAAAAAAGTGAAAGGTAGGTTTTCCTCAGAAAATCCAAGATGGCGGAAGGTGCCTGTGTACTACTAGTATTTTTATCTACCAAAAATCACTATTTCGAAATAGGGGTTAGAGGTATTATAAAATCTCTGCAGTGCTTACTGTAACTTCACCTATCTGAGAACAATGTTTACCCATCCTTAAAAATTCAAAATTAGCGCCAAAAGTTTTGGTTACTAAATTTAGTGATATTTTATATTGTAAATCAATATTTTGAGTTTACTCTCCTAGTAAAAATGAAGTATAAAGTTTTTGCACTTTTAGGTATTTATTATCAACTACTTAGACACGTTATTAACTTTGACACACTGTGCTCGAAAACGAAACACAATTGAACTTACGTTTATATTAAAGATCTGTCATTTCGTGAAGTAACGTGTATTCTTCCGGAAACACTGATGTTTCCCAAATAAGTAATAAGTACCTAAAAATGCAAATATCTTAGTAACTGTTAAAGTTATCGATTTAGACAAAGTGCACCTTTTTATCTGAAAAATATCAAGGATTCGTATTTTAATAAAAAATCCAATTTACTCCATTGGCGTAGAAATTAGGGATTAAAATGTTGTTCTACCTCTTGCATTTTACGCCACTGCACATAATAAAAATGTTTAATAAAAGCTAAAACCTATGTACCTTATATCACTATTTATTATAAGAATGAGAAAAATACCTTTTCTGGTTTTGGAGATATTTCAAAAATCAACATTTTTTTGGAACTTTGTCACCCTGTGTCTTTTTTATTATCAATATTTTATTATCACTAGAGGTACAGATGCGGTCGAAATGATCGATCCCAATTTTAATTCGCTTCAAACTTTTTTTTTATCGTTCCAATTTTAACAAAATATTATGACTTTTCCTAAAAGTTTTGTGCATATGCTTTTCTTATCATAACTACCTTTAAGTACGTTTGCGGTTATTATAACCCCACAATTATTTCATAATCTGCATGCTTTAGACAAATTTCTAAACATTCCTATTAACCGCCAATTAACATTCCAAGAAGTGAAATAGCTTCCAACAATGATATTTTCAATAACTACCCACTTCCTAGAAGTTTTGAAGAATTAGTAAACATAAATACACATTGGATCAGCAACTTTAGTTTGCTACTTTACGTTCAAGATGTCGAAATATCTTACTAGAGCCGAACTCCAATGTGAAACTGATAATTTAAATTTGTATGATTCCAAAGGTGATAATCGTAGTGATAATAGTGTAGTGTCATGAGAGGAGGCATTCTCAGTAGTATCTATAAATTTCCAACGATTGATGAGGGACAGAAGAAACTACGAGAAATCGTGAGGTTCTACAACAATACCAAATATGGAGTAAATGTTTTGGGCCAAATGGCAAGGAATTATACAACTAAATCGTCTTACAGGGGGTAGCCTAGTATTTTTCAACACACTTGATTTAGCAATAGTAAATTCATGGATAATTTACAATTTATGTACTAACGAAAACATAAGTCGTCGAAAATATATTTTAAAACTCGCCGATGAGCTCAGGGGTGGGTACGTACGTTCCCCAATATCTAGAAATGCTAAATGGTTTTAGCATCCCACAGCGGTTAACTACGCCCACTAGAGTTACGGATGCATCTTGCACATTAATCGACCACATATTAGTTTTAGACACAACTTTATAAAAATTGCTTCAGCTGACATCAATCACTTAATTTTGGATCATGCGGTAATATTCGTTGATCTGCTGGTTGGCACTTTAGGATTTAAAACATATTGATTATCGTAACTTAAAGTTAATTGATCCCGAGAGATGCCTTTTACACCTTGAGAACATCGATTGGCATCATTTCTATCAAATGAAAATACCAACGATACTGTATTATTACTTAATAGTGATGAATGAGAAACGTGATAATGCAGTTGCAAGATACCATAAAAGAAGGATCCACGTCATTGGCAATATTTAAAAAAACTGCTATTATAAGGAAAACGTGCCTATATTGAATTTCAATTGGAACATACTTCCGTAAAAATTAATATTTACAAAGAATCAAGCAGTCTCGGAATTAGCCATAAAAATAAAAGTAACAAATGACTTTCTCATTTTGATGTCAATGCCATTAATGATTTTTTATTTCTTCAGTTATAAACAAATCTAAATAAAACTGCATCTACTAAATTATTACATGTCAAATTGCATCGTACCAGTTACGGATAAATTCGAATTCACCCTCACTGACGTTAATAACCTTATTAAAATTCTTAACTCGATAAAGTCTAGCGCAGCAAAAACCGATGAGATATCTTTAAAAGTGTTAAAGTTATGCTGACCAGCAATACTACCTGCTATACTCCACATTATAGACTTCTCAATAGAACGTTCTGTCTAACCAGATAATTCGAAAATATCCTTGGTGGATCCACTTCATAAAAAAAGCAATCCTTAAGATATGAGAGATTTAAGGCCCATTAGTATTCTGCTACTTGTCAAAATATTTGAAAAAGTTTTCTGCCTTCACATTCACCTCTCTAAATTCAGTATCTAACCTACTTCGCAATCTGGTTTTCGGAATAGATTTAGTTGTGAAACGACACTTTTAAATGTCACGGACATGGAAAAGAGTCTGGTAATTTTAATACTGTTAGACTTCTCGAAAGCGTTCGATACTGTAAACCACATCGCGCTATCCATGTGTACTATAGGGCTGCGCATGAAGAAATCTCTATTGTCAAACGTCTGCTGTGTGTATTGTGCTGGGTGTGTGTGTGCGTGTGTCGTGGTGTGCGTGCGTGTGCGTGCGTGCGTGTGCGTGCGTGTGCTGTGCGTGTGCGTGCGTCGTGCGTGCGTGTGCGTGTCCGTGTGCTGTGCGTGTACGTCGTACGTGACGTTGCGTGTGCGTAGTGCGCGTGCGTTACGTGTACGTGTAGTGTCGTAGTCGTGTGACGTGTGCGTGTGCGTGTATGTGCGTGTCGTGTACGTGTCTAATACGTATACATGATACAGTTACTATACGTTACTATACATAGTACTTACTATACGTTAATATATATATACTATACTATACTTATATACTATACTATACTATAGTACTATACGTGTACTATACTATACTATGATATGTCACTCGTTTATATATCATAATTAACATTTCGATTTAAACATATATGTAACAGTATAATATATACATGTAATTTCATCAACTACATATATATAATATACATAAACATATACATATACATATACATATACATATACATATACATATACATATACATATACATATACATATACAATACATATACATATACATATACATAACTATACTATACTATAATACATATACATATACTATACTATACATATACATATACATATATATATAGTATACATATCACGTATACTTACTACGTATACATACACATATATATACATTATACATACATATACATTATTACATATACATATACATATACATATACATATACATATACATATACATATACATATACATATACATATACATATACTTATACATATACACATACATATACATATACATAGATAAAGAGTATTACGCAATCTACGTTTTTTCCACTAACGCTAAATCGACATATTAGCTCATTTTACGCCGAGATCAGCCATGTATGGGTTTTTTAGGGGCGGTAGGTGTGGGGTTGTGTGTGTGTGTCAGTGTCAGTGGATGTGTCAGTGAAATTAAATTAAATGAACCAAACATTTTTTTAGGATAAGTATGCAACCTCCTTTGTAATACGTTCGAAATGACAATAGACATTAGAAAAACCTACATTAATCTATCTTAAATAGACAATTAAACCTTCATGCAAATAGATATTATACATATAAATGGTAAGTTTAAAATTAAATTTCCACATTTCTACATTTAAATAGAATTGCTGTTATATTTCAACACGTTGTAACGTGCCAATTTTTGGCTATTGTTGCCTTAATGCAAGTTTTCGGATTTGTGTTGCTATTTGTAAATATATTTATATAATTTGTGTATATTTGGGCATATTGTAGTATTTTTTCTTTCAATAATTAAATTTTAGTGGGTATGCTTTTTCCTTAGTGTATATAATTACGGATATCCGTGTATTTATTGTTATCGTCTATAATCGGTATTTTGCCACATAAACTTTTGTTTTATGCGCAAGGCGATGCTTATGTCCCTTTATTTTCCTTTCCGCTTACCTGTCAGTGCATGTTGTATATTAAGATTACTTCCCTGCGTAAGGAATACAACTAATTTTAGTTACATTTTTGCATTAAAAAACTCCCTACTCCTTGCATTAAGAAAATTTTGTACCGTTTGTAATTGAAGATATATGGTTTTATTTTACGTTGAAGAAAGCTTGGTAGAATGACGTCACTAGATAAAAATGGCGTGCATATAGTACTTTGGATGATGCAATTTGTTCTCTTGAAGAAAGTGTTACGCAGGAGATATCTTTTGTTTTTGTACCTGCTGTTAGTTGCGGTTGCTATTATTTATTCCCGTTTTAGTAGCCACAACATATCTGTGCTGGTTACCCTGGTTCGAGTATACATTACGTTTACTTAAAAAGTGCTGGAAATTAGGTTACATACCTGGTTTTTAGTCTTATCGTATCGTCAAGAAGTTCTCGACGTCAATTCGTTTCGATATAATGTATTAACTTTATGTATTGAGTATAACAAGTAAGTACGTATCATTATTAGTACAAACTACGTTTTCATTAAGTATACAAATTAGATAAATTGATTTTCGCACAGTAAAGTGAGCTAGTCTATTTTTGTTTCGGAAGTTTTAATACTGTTGCAATGAAAAGGAACAACTGACGCTGGTTGATCTTTTCTATGAAAAACATTTTAGAGCGTAACCTTACTATTTTGTTGAAATAGCTCAAACTAAACTTCGTTATTGTATTGAAGTTATACAGTTAAAATTATCCTTCATTCTGAAATCATTCTTCGTGTGCGTTTTACGTTGAATAATTGATTGAATAATCTAGTTATGTACATGAAGGGAACAATTCTTCAGTCCACTTTTCCTTTTCACATATTTTTCGGACTGCTTCGGTTTGGTTTTACTTTTTAAAAATACAGATACTACGATTTAAAGAACAAAAAGCATTATTCGTTACTTTTACGGCTGCATTGACGTTTAGTGTGGCTAAGAAATAATGGCGTTATTAATGAGACATTTCCTTACTGCTGTAATATTGTCTGAACGTGAAAATAATACATGTTGTAACGGGAGCCTTAGAAAATTTCAAATTTCGCGCGAAGCTATATTACATTAAATAGTTTTATTATTATTAGCATAAATGATTTGTAGAGAGAGGGAAAGACGCTGTCATAATTACCTACAGTTTTTAAACAGTCGCTTTAAGGAAGCGGTCAGACTTGGGTTGATAGTAACCAAAGAGGGTAATAGTCAAGTACCCTAAATTTAGAAATAAGGTAGATAACATTAGTATATAATAGGGAGAAGTAAAAAGTTCTTCCTTATTAATATAATAAGAGGTTAAGTAAACACATTGCAAATAGTGTCAAGTTGGTGAGAATAAAAAAGGTTGTACAATAATTTAAAATCGCGTTAAAGGTTACGCAATAATTAAAAATCGCGTTTCCTGTATGTTCCGAAAGTATTCCAATATTGTGTTTAAATAGTGAACGATAAAATTAAATCGATCTAGATTAAGAAATTAATATATAAAGAACAATAACTCGAAAGGATTGTTGTTTAAAGTTGAAGCGTTGCCGTTTGTACATGCCCGCTGTTGGTTGCAGCACCCTAATCGTAGTTAAAATTGAACAATTAAAGTAATAATTGACTATTATAATATATCAAGCAATTATTCACAAACATCATAAAAGTGTTGGTAAGAAAATTGCAATGGACTTAATCCAAAAAAGGTGTAAACAAGATATCGTGGGAACAAAAGAAGCAAGGCGCCAAGTCCGCATGATAGGCCCAATTGCGTCATCGGCTTGGCCACATTGCAGTTAGGTCATCGGATTTCAACGAAGCAACAGATAAGTACGATTTCTAATAGTGTAAATAAAGAAACATTTATGTGTTTTATTTTCTCTGAATTTAAATTTGAATATCAAAATGAACGGAAAACATTCCATTCAATTTTCATAAAGGGTTTTTTGTTGCATGTTAATATTAAGCATATTACTTATAATTAAAGGTTTGATTGTTATACTTCGTTGTAAACAAATCTTTTCTGCATTGCGACTTTCAGTAATTAAATAAGTAAAACGTTTGATTTATTTTTATTGTTAAAGACTATCAATATTAAAAGCTTATATAAATATTGAACATATAAATCTAGAAGGAAGTAAACAGCAAGCGAATTAAAATAAAACTAATAGCTGATATCTTTAGAAATCAAACCGATTCCGAGTAAAATAAAAAGGGTATTCATTTAAAACTCTCAAGCACACAATATAAATATTCAATAATTTTGAAATTAAAAAAATAGTAAAATAACCTTAATATTATTCTTTGTAGCGGGGTGGAATTTAACACAAGTGGTACATGCAATTGACAACCAATTCGATTTGTTTCCAAAATCACCGTATACGGTTCCAGTGGTGCGAACCGAAAACAGTATGGTGTGAATACGCAGATTTAAGATAATCCACCACTGCGAGATTCGATACTTTTACCGTTTTGATAAAATTCCAGAAACCGTACCGTGCGAACGGGCTGTAAGCCTTTATGTTACACTTGGAGGTCTTGAGAATATTTTTGCCCATGATTTATGATTTACGGTTGTTAAGGTTTGAATTTTCTGGAAATGAGGAAAATATTCTCTTTTGTTAAGCATACTATAGGAATGTCATGCCTTTTAAGAAAATCTAAACAATTTTTGGCTGTATTTTTGTCTCCCATAAACGTAACAACCTAACATCAGTGTACGATGTGCACCATTCATCTAAAACCTTTTTCGATAAATCCTGTGCTTAACGAGATATACTTCCCGAACACTTTGTATATATTGTGTACTATAAATTATAGTATTTATATATGTTAAACATACAGATTAATAGCAATTTGCATACTGCATCAATAGTATATTTATTATTTGCAATTATATCTTAAATGAATAATACTTTATATTATAAATAAGATGTTAAAGAATGAGAAATATAATCCGAGAATTGAAAAGACGGTTGAGTGATTAAGAAGTGACAGCGTACGAGATAAATACGTTTTTTGGGTGAGTTTAACAAATATATATTAGTTGTCAAGCTGAGTATATACAAACGTATAACTTTTTTGTGCAAATGCGGCTTAGTCAACACAACAAGTTGCATTGTTATTATTATTATTATATTATTAAAAATTCTTGAAAGTTCTCAACTCTGTGTATAGAACTACAAACTAAAGCGAACCATTTCAGATAACAACGGAAGAAATGTGACATTAGATTTTTTATGCAAGTTGGATTTAAATCGACATACAAGTAATCGTGGAACGCTACTTCTTTATTTTTTACTTAATTTTGTATTACCAATAACATTTAAAAGAATATTTTCAAAGTTCCCGGCGGTATTCAAAGTATTTCGCAACTCTGTCCTTTACTGTCCTCAGCTTTTACAATTATTTGCGGTTAGTGACCCGGAATTTTCACGTTAATTTATAAACCTTTAACATGTGGTAAACTTAAAATTATTGCACCATTTACACAATATTATGAACCTAATTATTTGGTCAACGGCTTGTAAAATTTTTTTCTAGTTAGAATATGTTAGCTATGTAGCAACCTAAGAATGTGGGAATATTATTGTGTTTAAAAGGCCACGATTGGTCGTTGCACTGTTATGTTCTTAGGGCTCAACGTGAGGTCATATTTAATTAGGGGTTGGGATTGCTCTACCATAAGTCTCTCCGATAACTACTTAACTACATTTATTTCATTAAGTGGAACTCACGTTACACTTTACTTAAATTTCTACTACGTTACGTTTAAGATTACTTCCTTAGAACTACTATTTCATGTGAGTCCCCTTTCTGGTGTCAATATTTATTTGCAATATAGCTTTTACTTTATTACTTATTGATACTAGGGAAGTTTGCAGTTTCCTTAACGGCACCTTTATCTGTATTGGGTTAATCCAAGATTAATTTGAATCCCACATTCAAGAAATCTAATGTGGCCAGTGCATGACTTCTTTATGCATGTGTCATATTGCCACAACAACAGGAAGTTCAAGTAATCAGTTGTACAACGGCTATTTTTACTTGTTCATACTTTTCATATAAAATGCAAAAGGAAGCTGTTTTGTTTCAATTGTATACCTATATTTAAAACGCGTTGGGTGTTACTGTTTTATTTGTGTGGTGGGTGAGTGTATTTCGTTTTTTGCAGCATCTTGTCACAAATCTAGTGTTCCAGATTTTTAAATGATCCGGGCATGTCTTTGGTTAGTATTAGTAGGTTAGATGTTTCCCTATTTTAACAATGTATCTAGTAACTTCAATTAATAGACAAGTAAAAAATCACCATGATTTGATTACCATTAACCAAAACTAACAACATCAGAACTAGAGGGTTATGACTTTAAAACTGGAAGAATTAATTACTTTCTTGCATGACTTGCATGAGGTCGTTTATTATATAACAAAAGATCTATTACGTAAGGTACTCTTAGATTCAAATTCTTATTCGGCCATTGTCAAAGATCCTCTTCCTAAAATGATTACCACAACTAGAAAAGTTCTATTAAAATGTGAAAAAATTGTGGATGTCTCCTAGGTTTTGACTAAATAGTAGCTAATTCTGCACCACTAGAATGTATTGCTTGCCTAAGAATCATAAGCCAGGTAATGCAGAGTGATTTTGTCATTTTACTTCACATTCCTCGTTTTATCCTAAAGCTTGTGTTAATACACATAACTTTTCGCCTCAACTAAAATCGCACGTTACGCCACTGCTTATGTGCTGCTGTCTGTACAAATTATCATCTAATTAAACTATGGCCTTTCTTTTGTACTGGCATAAATAATTATCTAATCTTCATACATGTTTATTTGCCTATTTCTACATTAAGGTATACTTAATAGCTCCTATTTATTTAAATTCTATCTTACAAATTCGTGTTAAATAAATAGGCAATCATCATCTATCGGTACTGGTAAAATGTAACGACTAATTAAAATAATTTTTTTACGTTGGTGTAAAACTGTTTATACCACCTCCAATGCATCTTCCCTAAAACTTGTTATATGGGCTCTTCGGTAAATAGATTCCATAGATTACTGAGTGTATGACATTAAATAGTTATATGTTATTTTCTAGACAAAGAAATGATTGGTTGTTATTTGTGTATCAATTTATTAAATGTTAAGATGAAGAGCTTGAGTTTATTTCAATAAGTTATCTATATATTTAATTAGCAAACATTTAAAGAAAACGCGGCTTTTTTCGAATGTATAAATGCGTTGTAGATGGAGGCGAAGACGCTCTCAAAGTTACATGCATTTTTTAATAGGTAGTAGTAGTTAAAAAGTGGTTGTTGCTGTAGCGCAAATGACTATGTAATAGTCACGCTGCCCTATGAAGTGTGAACTTAAATAAAATTGAGTTAGTATTATAACAGGGAAGAAGTCCTTCCTTATTAAATTAATAAAAGGTTAAATAAAGTGCAAATATTGTCAAATTGGTGATAAACAAAAAAGGTGACGTAATAATTTAACATAACGTGGTTCTACGTATTAGAAGCTATCGTTGATTGTGTTTAAATATTGAACGATAAAGATAAAATGGCCATTATCGATCGAGTGTAATAAATCAATACATAAAGAACAATAACACCAGACAGTATTGATAATTGAAAGCGTTGACGTTTGCGTTTCAAGCGGTTAGTAGTGAAAATCAAAGTATTAAAGTGATCATTAAAAACTATAAACATATCCAACAATTATTAACCAAACCAATAAATTGTTGGAAAAAAAATTGGAATTGTATTAATCCTCTGCAAAGGTTTAAATAAGATATGGGAAGTACAAAGAGAGACACGGTGCCTGAAAGCTGATTCACCGGTTTGGGAACGCAGGAGTTACGTCATCAGCTTTCAACGAAGTGGCAAGTAAGATTTCTAATTATGTAAATAAATGAAACTTGTTTGTGTTTTATTTTTCCTTGAATGTATATTTGAACATCAATACTGAACGAAAATAGATTTCGTTCATTCTTGATAAAGATATTACTGTTTATTAGGTACTGAGAATGATAAGAATATTAAGCATAATAATTGCATTATCTTTTATGTCTTATTGAAAGCAAAGCTATTAGAGGCTCATACAAGTACTAAATATATAAATGTTGAAGGGAGTAAATTCAATAGGGTTACGATTTACATATAATCAAGAAAATCAAATTGAGTATAATTTTGGATCATTAATAGCTGTAATCATTTCTTATAATAATTGAGCTAGCTGGCGCATCACGATAAGACAGGAATTTTCTGAAACAAATGTTAAGGCTCATTCACTCAAACTGTAACTAAATAGCAAGCAATGCACAATTAAACCATTGAATGATATCTTTACAAATTGAACGACCCAGATTAACTTCAAAGGTAATCGTTAAGGATTTTCACAAGAACAATATAAATTTTGCTTAAAGGATTTTGAAATTGTTGAGAATTGTAAAAGAACCTCAAATTTCATTCTTTCTAGCGAGGGAAACGTATAAAAGGAATAAGCCACATATGTTTAACCCGTTACATGTGTTTGTCCAGGATTACGTATCTATCAGCCAGGTTATTAAACATTGCATTTTGCTCTACCTGTGTATACCGAATCGTTAAGGTAGTGTTGGCTGGTAAATAAGAGTAGACCGCTTCCATTTCAAGCAGAGAAAGTCGCGTAGAATGCATTCATCTTATATTCATGATACATCAATCTTTCTGGTATTGCTTCTTATTTCTTACTCGTGTATCTAGAATATTATTGGAATTTGTTTAATTTTCTAAATACGTATTTTGCGTACCGGTAGTTCTGTTTGTCCGGTGTCCATATTTAACTTAACTAAAAGTACCATTTTACACGATTTTGTTTATGTCGGTTTCGTTCACAAGTCATCTTTGTTCCTTGTACCGTTACAATTTAAATTTACGTGAGCAAATTAATCTACGAATAGCTTGAGCTCAACTATCTACATAAGTGTTTACTAATATTACTGCGTTTTGTACCACTTCAATGTTATTTATTTAGGTACTGTGAGATGCAGCTGTTTTCTGTTTTGGGCCATTTAACCTTGCATAAACATATATTTTGTGTTATTACCGTTGCCTAGAACCAAGAACTGTTGTAGAATATATTTAAAACACCATTCAATTTTGTTAAAATGCATCATTACACTGGGTTTTCTTTGTTCGGATTACTACTACAAAATTTTACGTTGTCTAGAAGTCTAACTTTTGAACTTGCATAAGCATATTATTTTGGTTTATTTGAAATTGAGCTTACATTTTTACGTGTCCAACGACTGGATAAGGCTATTATAAATTTACTGAGTAATTAATTTCTGGTGTGACATATTTGTTTCTTTATGTATGTGCGAATGGAAATGTTAACTGTCAGCGTTGTTTTTCCATATCCTCTTCTGGATGTTGGGATTGTTTTTAAGGTCTGGCCCCCAAAGCTATTTAACGCCACTTTCATAGTATAGTTCAAACAACAAATGTTCTCACCACGCAATCCAAGTTACGGTTACCCAGTTAAACTGTTTTGAGGCATTAATAAAACCCGTTAAAACTATTGTTTCTGCTACATATCTGCTGTACAAATGGTTGTCTGTAAATTTAATGATCCTGCCATCAACCTAACGTTACTTAGTATAAATTTATGAAAAAAACCAAAAACATCAAACTTTCAAAAGATGAAATTTTAATGTCATTTGACATTTAGTATTACTTTTGAACGTTTCAGTAGTTCAACCTCTAGTTTATTTAAACATATTCTGAAGCTAAACAATTTTGAAGATGCAAAAGTATACTACTTTGTAGTTGTGTATGAAACAGACCTTTTTGAAAATTAACAATCAATTTTTCAAACAAAGATATTTTACGACAACGGGTAATGATTTATCTATATTTATGGGAAGTGTATTCATGGGTAAATTTAAAATAGACCCTTTTTTCGATAGAGTATCAATTTTATACAGAATAAGGACTTCTTAATACTCATTTGGAAAAATTACTAACAAACAACCAACCTTGGCTCTAAATTTCTTGGAAAGATAGGTTGAACTCTCTGTATGTGGTATATATTACCAATTATTTTTTCACATTGCTGATGCATCAGTACTTAATTCCTGTGCAACCTTACTGGTATTTGTCAAGATGCTTTTGTCTTGGAATGATCCAGATTCGTGCAGTTTATGATGGAGAAATTCACTATTATTGTGCAATTTATTTAATAAGAACTCCCAATTTGCTGGAAAATCAAAAAGATACGCAAGCAATACATTCAAATATTGAATAATACCCAAAAGAACAACTTTTAAAGCAGTATCAGAAACATTTCGAAATAGACACACACATTTAGATTTTTTTCTAAAAAAGATGAATGGTTTTATGAAAAAAGTGTGAAAGAAGAAATGATTCAGATTGTCTAAATTTTTTTTCTACAAGATGCGATATAACTTTATTAAAGGTGTAATAAACAAAAGCGTCTGAATTATATTAATACATTTAGAAAACTTTGCCATTCCCTATCATTTCATTTTTAAGAAAAACAATTCGTCATTTTCGCAATGAGATATTTCAGAAATGGCTACCTTCTGACTCACCGTTTATATAACCAACAACCTTTTATAGTTAACAATGAATCAAACCCTCAGGTTTTTGTATTTGTCTTGATACGCTATGTATATTACAAATTTTGTTTTAGTTTGTCCTCGTTAACCGCTGATGCCGATGTTTGTATAATTCGGGCGTTATGGCACATTTATATTTAACCAAAAACTAGCGATCCACTTGCTTGTTTACTAATTACAAAACAAATGATGATTTTAACTATTAGAGTAGAGAAATGTAACAATTTGCGATGTGATTCTTTTGAATAGTTTTTCTTAAGTTTAGATATGTTTCATATCAAAAGATGTGGACATTGAATTGACATAATCTTCACCGGTAAAATAGTTATTTGAACATTGAGTCACGTTTATTAACGTTCATTGATAAACATATATATATATATATATATATATATATATATATATATATATATATATATATATATATATATATATATATGTATATATGTATATATTATATATATATATATATATATATATATATATATATATATATATATATATATATACTAAAGACTAATTAGTGGGGATGCAGCCAAAAGGTTTAGGGCAGAAAAATAAGACTCTTCTTACTTAATTGAGAGCTTTCGGAATTCTTTATTCCTTCGTCAGTCAAAATTCTACAATAGGTATTAAATTATTGTAAGTTATATATAAGGTACAAAAATCTATAACTTACAGTATGTGAGGTTGCTATTTAAAAAACTTGCAAACATTGATAATGAAAAGATTAATTTTGAAAATATTGAAACATTAATATTTAATGTGACGTAATTTGTGATTGACAGTTTGAGTATATACATGGTAACGAAATGGATAGAGAAATAGAGTTGTTGGAAGTGGACTGTTTTAATTGTTTATTTAACTGACGTTAGTTACATACATATAATAGGTTTTGAATATCAGTTCTTTTATTCATAGAATTTTGTTCACAATGAATATGAGCCAATTCTAAGAAGGACCTTTTGAACAAATTAGTTTCAATTATTTCATTCCATTAAAACCTCAAATTTATCTAAAATTAATAATCTACAAAATAAAAATAAACTTAAAATCATAATTAATGAAAATTGGTTAAAAAACCTAACTACTGTTGAAATTCCTAATGAAGTCAAATGTTTATTATCGTTAGGACCTAAATTTTGTCTTCAACCTAATAAAGATGAAATTAATATAAAAAAATTGTTAGCAGATGTTGAGTTTGCTATTTCACATGATACAAACAAACGTAATATATACAGTGGACAAATCAGCAATATCATCACAAACTTTTTATATAAAGACATAAACAATTTTTCTATTTTCAAAAAATGGTTTTATGTAACTAAAACCTTCCTCAATAAACACCCTGACCTAATTGTTACTAAATCTGATAAAGGAAACACTACTGTAATCATGTACAAACAACAATATGACAATTTATCTAAAGACCTATTGAATGATGAAAATTATTATAAAAAAATACCCAGAGATCCCACATCTACCTTTCAACAAAAATCTAACAAACTTGTCTCTAAATTAAAAAATCAAAACGATATCACAGATGAAGTCGCCAAAACTTTAACTTTCTATCAAGGTATATCACCTAAATTTTATGCTTTATCAAAAATTCGTAAACCAATATTATCATTAAGACCTATTATATCTTCTATAGAATCTCCTAATATCAAATTAACACAATTTTTAACTGATATTTTAACTAGAGCTTACAACCAAGACAATACATATTACATTCCTGATCCATTTCATTTTTCAACTTTAATCAACGATTATAAATTACCTATAATTATAAAATCATTAGTTTAGATGTAATATCGCTATTCACTAATATTCTTCTTGATTTAATAATAAAAAGCATTCATAAACATTGGGAAACAATAACAAATTATTGTACACTTAATAAAAATACATTTATTGATGTTATGACGTTTGTCTTCAACACAAATTATTTTTCTTTCAGAAATCAATTTTATTTACAAAAACTTGGAACCCCTGTGGGATCTAAAATTTCTCCTATCTTAGCACAGTATGTCATGGATGATTTATTAGATTATTGTATCCCTTTACTTTCATTTAATTTACCCTTTATTAAAAAATATGTTGATGACATCATATGTGCCATACCACAAAATTCTGAAAATGAAATTCTAACTGTTTTTAATAACTATAATACAAATATTCAGTTCGCAACAGAAGAAGAAACGAATAACAGTGTTCCCTTCCTCGATACTAAACTTATCAGAACTGAAAATAATACAATAATATTAGACTGGTATAACAAACCTTCCAGTTCTAATAGATGTATCAATTATTTCTCACATCACACCGAAAAAATGAAACTGAACATAGTATTGATGTTAAAAAACAGAATTACTAAAATTTGCCATCCAACACTAAGGAACAATAACCTAAAAAAATTATACGACCTATTTATTAACAACTCTTATCCACCAAAAATTAAAAAAAAAACTAATTTTTTCTACAAGTAACTTACAAACAAAAAAGATAAAAATATTGACAGTCATAATAACTCAAACAATCAAAACATTAATAAAATTTATAGATCATTTCCATACATTACAGAAATTACTCCCAAAATTATAAATATTTTAAAGCAAGAAGAAAATATTATAATAGCGCCTCGCCCTACAAAAAAGATTGGTAATCTCTCTTCAAAATTAAAAGATAAAATTCAAACTAAAGATAAAACTAATGTAGTTTACAAAATTGATTGTAATAACTGTCATCTAAAATACATAGGCATGACATATAGAAACTTAAAGTATAGGCTAACCTCCCATCGTAGTGATATTAAAGTCAGAAAAGATGCATGCGCCCTTTCACAACACGCTAATGAAACAGGACACCTTCCTGACTTTAATAACATCAAAATTCTAGAAATTGAAACTACTTTGTTCAAAAGGTCCTTCTTAAAAATGGCTCATATTCATTGTGAACAAAATTCTATGAATAAAAGAACTGATGTTCAAAACCTAAATGTAATTTATTCAAACATTATATTTAGATAACCAACGTCAGTTAAATAAACAATTAAAACAGTCCACTTCCAACAACTCTATTTCTCTATCCATTTCGTTACCATGTATATACTCAAACTGTCAATCACAAATTACATCACATTAAATATTATTGTTTCAATATTTTCAAAATTAATCTTTTCATTATCAATGTTTGCAAGTTTTTTAAATAGCAACCTCACATACTGTAAGTTATAGATTTTTGTACCTTATATAACTTACAATAATTTAATACCTATTGTAGAATTTTGACTGACGAAGGAATAAAGAATTCAAAGCTCTCAATTAAGTAAAGAGTCTTATTTTCTGCCCTAAACCTTTTGGCTGCATCCCCACTAATTAGTCTTTAGTGTTTAACTAGTCAGCCAAAACAATTTCTAATATATATATATATATATATATATATATATATATATATATATATATATGTATATATATATATATATATATATATATATATATATATATATATATATATATATAGGAGTTTTCGAATAACTTTGCTACTGATTATTAGTTTGGGCCATTATTTTAATTACAGTCAATTCGAGACTAGATAAGGCGACACGTATATGTGTCATAATTTAGATATAACAAAGCCAGTGTCACGGATAACACATTTATCAACTATGAAACTTTAGTGTTTAGTGAAACTACTATCCAAAAAAAATGTATTGTCAAAGATTTGTGCCGGCAAATAAATTTATTAATAAAGTATATAAAAATTGCAAACAAATGGAATACTCATTCGAGTGTTTAATACATATTCAAACTGATTAACGTAATGGTGTGATTTCAAACATAGACCGCAGTTATCAGTAAATCTACTCAAAACAAAAATACACAGGTCGCTGAAGTTACCGTTCCTACAAATCGATTAAGTCACATCAATTACTAGAGTGAAATGTAAATAAAAAGTCATATGTAGAACAACTACAAAGTGAAAATTAAAAGAAATGAAATACTTTTAATAATAATCTTTAGCTTCCAACCTAGATATACATTACATATGAAATCATAGAGGATTATGTAATCAACTTTTTTTTCACTATCGCTAAATCGACTTACGTACGTGTGAGTGTGAGTGTGAGTGTGTGTGTGTGTGTGTGTGTGTGTGTGTGTGTGTGTGTGTGTGTGTGTGTGTGTGTGTGTGTGTGTGTGTGTGTGTGTGTGTGTGTGTGTGTGTGTGTGTGTGTGTGTGTGTGTGTCGTGCGTGCGTGTTGTGTGTGTGTGTGTGTTGTGTGTGTGTGTGTCTGTGTGTGTGGTGCGTACATGCGTGGTGTGTGTGGTGTGTACGTCGTAGTGTGTGTGTGTGTGTGTGTGTATGTGTGTGTGTGTGTGTGTGTGTGTGTGTGTGTGTGTGTGTGTGTGTGTGTGTGTGTATTTGTGTTGAATGTGTGTGTATGTGTGTATGTATGTCTGTATGTGTGCGTGCGTGTGTGTGTGTAGTGTGTGTGTGTGTGTGTGTGTGTGTGTGGGTGTGTGGTGGTGTGTGTGTGTGGTGTTGTGTGTGTGTGTGTGTGTGTGTGTGTGTGTGTGTGTGTGTGTGTGTGTGTGTGTGTGTGTGTGTGTGTGTGTGTGTGTGTGTGTGTTGTGTGTGTGTGTGTGTGTGTGTTGTGTGTTACGTTAGGTGTGTGCGTGAATGGTAGTGTGTAAATTTCGGATTGATTAGATTTTGAGGAAAATTCAGCACTGGCGAGGGGAGTTTATTAGGAGCGGTTTTTGGCTTTATGAAATGTTTTTGAAACAGCTGTATATTTCAAAAATATGAAAATACTAACATATAGACTTTGAATGTATCGGTTAATTATGATCTATAAAATGTTTTGATACGACACGTATTTTATCGGAAAAAAAACTCATAAGGTAGAATTTAAGTGTTAGTTTCAATTTTTACAATACCTAAATAACTATTAATTTTATAAGAAAATGTGTAGAATATTTTTTTAAGAAAATTGAATTTTAAAATACTTATCAGTTTTGGGTTTTTTAATGGTGTATTTTAAATCATACAATCTAAACGTTTCGATAACACTTATAGTTATCTTCGTCAGTAGTAATATCTGTTAAAATTGTTAAAGATGTTGTAAACAATTTTGCAAAAGTTGAAAAATTAAAACATAAACATCAGCCTGGTGTCAACATAACAGTTTGAGAAACGTATAAAGCCAACTACAGAATTAAATTTTAGTAAGGAATAACTAGGTCATTAAAAATTAAATATTGTAAACTGCCTTAAAGATGAAAAATCAGAACACTCTCTACGACGAAAGCTAACAAGGAAAAAGGTCAGCCAAAAAACACATTTAACAAAATTTAATCAAGTTATGATGTAAGTGTAAAGTTGTGAAAAACTTCAATTTGAAAATGAAAGAAGCATTCACAAATATAAACATGGCATCAAATAAAATAATCCAGTTAAATCTGACAAAGAGAAAGCTTTGTGAATAATTGCAAGTGTTATTAACCATGAAAATGATAATACAGAACATTTTTTGTAATTTTTTTAATTCTAATTTTAATTTCAACTACTTATGCTAAATTATAGTGCTTTGGTAATTAGCATATAATTGGTAAAGCATTTGCTTCAAGGTGTAATTTAATTTTACTTAACTTTATAACGTTTCCTAATATTAACAGAACTAAGTCTAAAAATTAATTGTATAGGATTGAAAATGCTTGAACTGTATTGTAGCTGTTCTATAGAATTTTTTTAAGTTAACGTCTATACCTACGTCTATTAACGTTCATCTGACATGAAGTTTTGCCTATTTTCGTTAGGAACGCGTTAAAAGGGGATGCATACTATCCTAACAAAGTTATTTCATTTCTTTTAATGTACACTTTGTAGGCTGGAAGGTGGTGTGTTGTTCCACACGAGGTATTTCTTGAAGTTTAGTTCATTGCTGTTATTAAAGTTATTCATAACATATTTATTTAGCCTCGTATTTTTTTAGCATTATTTATAATAATAGTCGAAGATATGCATTTGTGCTATGAAAATGTAGACTTTCACGATTATCACACCTAATTAAAATAGTTATCTTTTAGGTATTAAATTGTGTATTTTTATTTATCTTTATGTAAATGTATACGTTTCGATAACAATTACAGTCATCATACTCAGTAAACGTTAATATCTTTAGGAATAATTTAAGATGTCAAAATAAATTTATGAAATGTGATAATTTTAAACACAAATATAAGCCTGCTATTAATATAACAGTTTAATAAACCTATAAAGCTAATTATAAAATCTAATTCTATCTTATTTTAGCAACGAATAGCTAGATCTGTAATAAATTAAGTATTAAGCTGTATCAAAGATGACAAATCAGAACACTCTCTAATGTTCGGAGGCTGGCAGTGAGAAATGTCATAATCAAAGAACAAATTTAACAAAATTCAAGTTGTAATGTAAGTGTTATGTTGTGAAATTGACAAAAGCACCCGCAAGCAGAAACTTGACAATCTAATTAAAGATCTAGCCAAATCTAACAAAGAAATAATTTTTGGTTAATAATTATGCTGTTGTACAGTGAAAACGCGATTTGTGCATTTAATATAATTTCTAATTTTAACTACATATATTAAATGATTTGGTGCTTTTGTAATTCACCACATATAATTGGTAAAACATTTACTTCAAAGCCTAGAAAAAATACAGCAAAAAACCTAGACATACCAAAACATAAAGTTAGAATGAAGAGGTACCACTGTGCCTTTTTTAGATTATCAAATACCAAAACCTGTTTAAACAGAGATTTTCTTTTTGAAGGTATTTGGATGTTTACACATTTCAATAGCTTCGCTTTGTAAACTAACATAATAATGAGTTTGTTTTGATAATATTTCCTTATTATCAAACTGAGTGTCATGATTTGAATCATTTAAAAGATGCTCAGCCACTGCAGACTTCTCTGGTTGGCCCAGTCTACAAAATCCCATGTTATTTACGTCGGGTATGAAAGCTACGTTTTGTGGTACCAATGTATACTTTTCTATGATAATAGGATAAGTTACATACTGCGGAAGATGACAATGTATCTGAAATACCTTTAAGTGACCTAAATGTTCCTTGGTCTTTTTTATACGCTCAAAAACAGTCCTAATGCCGTGATCAATTAGGATTTTTTAAATTATATCTGTAACGTTAGTTACAAAAGGAAGAAAAGCAGTACCAACATTAATCACTAATTTGTCTTTATGGTTGATATCCGTATTCAAGATACAAGATAAAAAAAAATAATTGTATACGCATTTTTTAAAATTGTGTCGAAACTAGTGGCCTTAGAATAATGTTATTGTTTTTGGTTTTTAATAAGCATACTTACTTTATACCAGCATTAGTTATTACTTGATCATTTTCAAACCAAAGTATTCCGAAAACGGTACACAGTATGGAGATTTACCACACCTTTTTGGTGTAGAACTGAATGATGTTTAAGTTCACTTCAAATTTGGAGTAAAAAATCTAATGGTTACGAACCGTGTAACTAGTACATTCTATGAAAGCCAGATATAAAAACAAATTCATGGGATGTGTCAGCTTCCAAAACATATTCATACAAAATTTCATTACAGTGTTGCCAGTAGTTTCGACGTAATCGTAAAAAATGTGTACAATTTTTTTCTTTAAAACCCTGTACCTTGAATACGGATGCCGTTTCGAAAATTTTTTAATAAGCAAACCCCACTTATTTTTAAGGGGCCACCTTTTTTTATACACCCCTTTCAAAAGTTCAGCATCACAAATTCGTTTAGCTCGATCCACTAAAAATGTAATTACACCAATTTTTTTAAGTGAATGGTGGTTTGATAATTTATAAAGGTATTTATCGGTGTAGGTTCGGCTTTCGGTAAACCTTAAATGATAAAGAATTATTAGTTTTAGATATTAGTACGTAGAGAAACGGTAGATTTCCCTGAGTTTCCCTCTCCATGGTAAACTGAATGCTTGGATGAATATAATTTATAAAAAATAGAAATTCATGTAGTGCTTTTTCTCCAAATAACAAATGTGTTGTCTACATATCTACATGACCAAGAGGGCTACTCACTGCTGCACCATCTATCTGTTTATAGAATATATTATTCTACAGAAAATAAGCCGATGTAAGGCTGTTCTGCGCAAAATAATTATTGTATCTTTTGTAAAATATGCCAAAATTCAATAGCTGCTTTTAAAGGAACTTTGGTAAAAAGTGAAACAACATCAAAGCATACCATTATATCACCATCTTCAATTTTGAAATTATGCATTTTTCAGTGGAATCGGTGGAATTTTTAACATAATGTGGTGCTTTATCTATGTGAGGGAATAAAAATGTAAGATATTTTGCAAGATCTTATGAGGAAGAACCAATTGCACTAACAATACGCCTTAAAAAATGTTGGGTATATGGATCTTTTGTAAGTCGTCTAGTTTTGGTAGAAGAGATTCAGAGTTAATTATTTTCATTTTTATTCCTTCAGAAATAGATGATAATGCTATAAGTTCATAAGTTTTCAAAAGAAACTTTTTTGAAAGATCTTTCGGTAGTTCACGATACGTTTGTAGTTCCAATAGTGTTATATTTGTGTTATATTGTAATATTATATTTTCATTACGTTTGGGATCCAATGACGCACGTCGCAGACGAAAGGATAAGTTACTCTTTGGAGATTTTACTTTACATAATATGTTAACAGTGCTATATCTAACTTCGATCGCAGAATCAAAAGATAAAGATCTAGTAGAATTCTCAACATCGGAAATTATCCTTTAAACGATATTACTCTTAGTGTTACTGCAAATTTTCCGCCCTTAGAAAGTGCTTCAATAGCGTCATCTGAAAGGTTTATAACTGTTTTTTTTTTACTATCAAAAGATGGTTTATTATACTGTTGTAGATCAAATGTCAAACTTTATTTCCATACATTTACAGGCTAATTAATCAATTTTAACCCAATCATCTCTGTTTGAAGTTTTTAAATGTAAATATAGAAGATCTTTGTCATCTTTATCCAGTAACTTCCTAGTAACATGTATTTGATTACGTAGAAGAGCTTTGATTATGACATTTTTCACTGTTAGCCTTCCATTAAAGGGTGATCGGATTTGTCAGCTTCAAGAGAGTTTAATAATGTTGAATTTATTAAAGTTCTAGCATTTTTTTGCTAAAATAAAGTAAAAAGAATATGATTCCATAGTCTTCATACGTTTATCCCAACTGTTACATTAATAGCAAATTTATATTTGCGTTTTCAATTACCATATTTCATAAGTTTATTTTGAAATCTTAAATAACTTTTAAAGCTATTAACATTAACTGCAACTGTTATCGAAACGTATAAATTCTTATAAAGGTATATAAAAAATACACGATTTAATACCTAAAAGATAAGTATTTTAATTATACATGTGTGTTTATTGTAAGTCTTGTTATGAACGCAGATGGTTAGCGCGGTACTCTAGCAAAGTACAGGTCGTATGTCCAAATCTTACTCGAGGTGATCTTTTTATTTATGTATTTAATAAAATTAATAATAATTTTTAATTATACATGTGTGTTGTTTCTTTCAATTAATCTAATAATTTCATTAAACCGCATATAATATTTAAATAAAAATGCAATAAATAAAATTATCAAAGAATCTACAGAGCAAAGTCAATTAAGCAAAAATTTCTTGTAATGGAAGTATCAAATCAATATTTTACTGGAGGCAAAAAGTGTTTTTATGCCTTGGTTCTGAAATAGGGCATATGCAGACCGCAAATGCGTCCGGAAACTATGCGTTTTCCGGCTTAAACCTGCACTTTTTTACACCAGCCCCGCCCACTGCGACACCTCACCTTCCACTTTTGACCTTAAGACCTACGTGGGGGTCGTATTTTTGACCTTGAAAAAGTAGTTGACCTTGATTAACTTGAGAAAGTTGTAGGCCTTGAGAAAATTGTTTACCTTGAGAAAGTAGTTTACCTTGAGAAAGTTGTCTACCTTGAGAAATTTGTTTACCTTGAGCAAGTTGTTGGCCTGGAGAAAGTTGTTTACGTTGAGAAAGTTGTTTACCTTAAGAAAGTTGTTTACCTTGAGAAAGTTGTTTACCTTGAGAAGGTTGTTTATCTTAAGAAACAGGTTAACCTTGAGAAACAGGCTAACCTTGAGAAAGTGGTTGGCCTTGGACCTGGTCTTGCGCAGGAAATTTGAAATTGTTTTTAATAATAAAGAGGTTCGTGTAAGACAAGTGTAGGAACTATCTCTTAGATCTGGTCTTGCGCGGGAAATTTCAAATAGTTGTTTAATAATAAGGAGGTTCTTGTAATATAAGTGTATGAACTACCATGTAGGCTTTCGATCTTGTGTTAGGACCTGCGCCCCTGACGTGGCCCCTCATTGGTTGGTAATTTATGTTCTAATAAGATGGCGCTAACCTTTTAATACAGGTATCGGAGCTTGTGTTAGGGCCTGCGCCCCTGTCGTGACCCCTTCGGAACTTGGTGTGAAATTTGTATTCTAATAATAATAATAATAATAATAATAATAAGAGGCAAGTGTAGGCCTTCGTCTTCTGTATTGACTCTTGGCTGAAATTAGAATTTGTTTGTGGTGCCATCTAGCGGTGTATTTCTAGGACTAATTTGGTATTGTTTGTTTGTGGTTCCATCTAGTGGTATGGACCTGTATAACTACATACAGGACCTTCTAACGGTTATGACGGGGAAAATTGGAGATAAGGGGCATTAACACCAACTAAGTTGTAAGACAAATATAGGACACTTGAATCTGTTCTCTGGACTTAGTCCTCTCTTATGGAACACTTATTTTTTTAATTTTAATTATAAGTTACAATTAATCATCTTGTTTTCATATCCTCTAATAAAAATTAATAATAATAATTCATCATTAAATAGTGTATACAGTAACTATGTTTTTATTTGGAGGTCTAATTTTAAGGGGACCTAACACAGACTAGTAAGACAGATATACGGCGTTTGAATCCACTCTTGGGACTACAACCTCTTCCACTTATCTTGGTTTTAATTATGAGTCATAATCAAACTCATTGGTCGTTTTGTTTAAGGTATCCGGTAATGGTTTTTAATTATATTACGCCAACATTGTGCAAGTGTCTTGCTTATATGCTCTAAAAAAAGATGAAGGATTTTTAATAATTTATTAAAAGTATAAGAGCAAGGAAGCGGTTTAATCTAGGGTTACCGTTAAACCTCACACCACACAGATCGAGTTAGCAAAACAGAGCTTCATTCCCTGTGGTAATGGTAAACCACATACACTACAGGTGTGATTAGCGTCGACATTTGACATAACTTTCCAGCACTCTTTACATAAAGTATGCTCCTCTAGGCCGCAGACCTAGCAGAAAAACTGTAGGAGGAGAATATGTGCCTCGCATAGTTCCACCCCTGGTGTAGAGGTACACCCCCACACTCATGGCAAGAAGACTGATGCTGTAACAGTAATATAAATTAATTAGTAATCATAATAAAATGTATCTATGACTACTTACAATAATATTTCTCCGGTTTGTAGGAGCACACAGAAATAAATTGTGTGATTGCGTATAATTACTTTTTCTGTTACTTCTTATATACCTATACTACATTCACCTTAATATGTCTTTTACAAAATTTTTCCGTATTTATTTATTTGAAAGTTGCATTTTCCTCATTAGAACTACTTTTTAATAAAAATTACACTAAAATAACCAATTATTATTACCTAATTAAGAAATATTTTTTTGTATTGTTATTAAAATTAAAATTATTACATTTCTTTAAGGTCCATTAGTGAACCATATATACAAAATCATGCTTAAAAATTATTATTTTTTACTTCGGTGTTGGTCTTCAATAAAATATAAAAAATTACTTTAAACTTATGTTTGCCTTTAGTTACTTATTATCGATACATTGTAATTATACAATCCGGTTATTTGTAGCCTTTCTTTAAATAACACAAAATATTTTCTAAACATAAGTTTATAACACGATTTTTAAAACCAATTGGATTATTTCGTATTACGGAACACTTAATTAATTAATTAAAACTACTAAACTACTAAAAACGGTTTTATTTATTTACTTATCAAAGTAGAATCGTTGAAAAACAAGAATTATACAGTAATTTGATTATCTCATCATTTAGAATTAAGCATGTATCGAAAAACTTACTTACAAAATCAAGCATTGGTAAATCATTGAATCTAAAATATAGAAACCTTAACGTTCGAAGTCCGCACATATCCGGATGGTAATCCTGCAGTATTGTTTTACAAGAACCATCTAGAATTTTCACAACACTCCCCGTTGCCATTCTCGTCAATGTAAATAGCAGTCCAATTCTGACCTGGTTTGTTCGCAGGATCCGTGTTTACAATAATTGCACACGGTCTAGGTGCATGATTCGGTAGTTGATTAGATGCACATACAAGTGGGATCATATTCTTGCGGCTGGGGATCGATTTCAGGCATCTCAACACTTGTACCGCAACCATCTTTGGAATTGGTATGCGTCCAGTCTGACAACAGTGATACGTTTTCCAATGCACACATAGGTTCAACGATGTTGTGGTTTAAACAGCTATATGGTTTTTGCTTACTTTTTCAATTTTTTAATCGACGAATAATCAGTATCGTCCAGATTTATTATTCATTTGTTAAGAAACCTTAAAAACTGCTGTTTTTACTGCCTTTAACTGGAATTTTGTTAAATGGCAGCAGCATTCGTATCAACTCCTCATGAAAATTGTTGTAGTGTACATAACCCGAGTGGAATTTCAATCCGTGATATTTATTCTCTAAATACCTTATCTGACTTGACATGAATCTTGATATAAAGCAACCTCGAGGCGGTTTTATCAGCATCAGCAATTTACAACCATGATCTGCAACACGGCAATTTCTTTCGGTATGATTTCGTTGTTAACACCTCTAAACCCTTGTACGTCCAAGTATGCGTCCATCTTTTTTCACCTGCTGATGTACACTGAAGCTTGAGATTTAGAGTTACCCCTTTTAACAGCTACAATCCACGACGACGTTCCGATGTTTATCGATCTCGATCACGTTATCGAATTCTGCATACACCAAACAGTTAAAGGTTTCAGCGAGCGCTTCACCAAACCGACTTCCAGCCGAAGGGAGCCATTTCTAACCAAATTCCAGTGCGTGCTAGCGTTTGCAGACAAGTCAGGATTTAGGTCACAGGCCATTAAACAATAGCCGTTGGGGTAATTATCGTTGTCATCATTCAAAAAATGAATACTAGTGCCAGAGAATAACGTGTGATACACCCTTACGTATAAACCATTAGTTGTAAAGTCTGGCTGTAAAGCCTTCGAAGGAATTTGTTGACCGTCAATATGTAACGACATGTAATTAATATTGCTCTAATGAAAATTGAACGGATTTGAGGAATAATCACCGTTGAAGGGTTTATTTGTTACAAAGCCTACGATGCATCGTTTAGGTAACTGACCCAGGAAAACATTATCCAATCATTTTCGTTGTATGCCCGCAGGTATAGTTATCACTTTTACATCTGTCCTTGTAAGAGGGTATTTTGCTGTGGTTGTTTCTAAAGCTTTAGCGTACGCGATTAGAATAGTTGGATTGATTCGCATACGTCTCACTAGCAGACTAGCGTCTTTAATTCACATCTTGTAAGTTGAAGCGTGCGTCGTCATTAAAGTAAAAGTATCTCTTGATCGTACAAATTTAGTTTATAACTCAACACCGCTTGTGAGAAACTTTTCTTGATTAAACAAATCCGAGTGCACGTGACCAATCATCTCAATCTGTTTGCTGGTCGCCGCAAGTACTTGACGTTTTGATAAACCGTTATTTGCGTTTCCCAGTGTATTCATCGGACCGGCTGCATCATTGTGCCATAAGGTACAATCTAGATGTGAACTCTTGGCCCCATAATTTAGAAACGTTTTGATATAAGAGCGGTAGGCGTAGGTGTTGTTTAGTTGTGACACCATCTTCTGATTTAAGTAAACCTCCACTTGTGAGAAAATCGAATGCATCCAAATGTTTACCGGTGCTACAACGTCTACATCAGTAAGTGCAGTATCATCTTGCTTTAGAACTTTAACTGTGATGTACAACATGGTCTGACATAAATCTATGTTATCGTTTCCATTTCCGGGCACTACAAATTCTAGTGGAGCATCATCACTAAGAGCTGATAAGGGTTTGTTAATATCCATTCACCACTCTCTATACTTGTCTGTGTCGACGGTAAAGCAAACAAATCCAATTCGGACTTGACGCATTCACACGATTGGGCATATAGAAAAGTCATTATTTTGAAAACATACCTGCGTAAGTAGGTTTCTTCTTCGTCCTAGCAGCTCTCGGTGGATACTGGTTATTATCGGCTAGACGTAGTCTTTTATAGCCCGAACCATCCATCATTTTATCGATTTGTACCTGCTTCGAGAAATCTTTCTTGAAACGAATCATTAATAGGTCGATCCTCTATGACGTCGCCAAGAATATTGGCACCCGTTCTGAGAGATTCTTTTCCAATAGCCTTTGCACCAGACTTAAATAACGGCATTATACTTCTAAATATACCACCTTACCAGCTTCGTATTCTGTAACCACGTTGATATGGCGCACCTCTGCAGATGGATCCAATGCCGTTACCGGCTGATTCATGTAATATTGTTGATAAGGGCACACCATTATTGTACTTTCTTAAAGTGTAGCTTCAGTTACAACGTCCTAAACTCGAATGGCATTGCTGCACTCGTATTTGTTTTTAATAAACAAATACAAATAGATAATAAACAAACATTTGAATTGGTAAACATATCTATATACTAGCGGGGTGCGAGAGTATTGATTTCATAGCTATGTTCTAATACAGACGATAACCCAATTGTAAGGTTAGACATTGTAAGAATCCGAAAAGTGAGAGCGAGGTTAAGCGCTTAATTAGATTATGGTATTCGATTGTTAGCAATTTACTTATTAGCACATGGTTATTTAGTTCGTTATAACTAGTGTTATGATTATCATCGGTGATAGTTCGAGTTAAAACCGATGAAAATTGAAAATTCTAAAGGTTTTAACGAGTGGTATCATCGATTATAATCGATGATACCACTCGTGTTATGATTAATAATTATTAATCATAACACGCGTTATATTTAGTAAGAGAATACAACTTTTAAGGTCTACAATTTTAAACGATTTGTCACTTTGACAGTTATTCATTAAAATCGTGTGACAATCAACATGCGGTGATAAAATTATCACCGAGCCTATTCTGCGATTTTGTTTTTGTATTTTAACCAATGAAAGTAATCAAAATGTACTTGACGTTATATTCTCAGGAAAATACGCCATAGAGCTATTACCCAATAAGGTAAGATAAAACTCCATTTTTTTATATACCGCTCAACTGCGAAGCTAGCACCCAACTATTAAATTTGTCACTGTATCTACGCCACTTGACCAGATATTGTTTATGTTGCCCGCGGCCTTTCTCGACTAAAATCTTATCGACTTTGAATAGAGTGCCTTTATCAACCGTAACAACTTACTATTCTTCTTCGTAAAAGGTACCTTCAGCAGGATCGTTATTTAGATCGATTATTCGATAAACTGGTGGTCTTCTTTTTATCCCTGTACTACTTGTAAAAACGTCCTCGCTTCAATTCGTCTCATATCCCTTCTCAAAGGTGTACTTAGTACTGGCGATTCTGACATGCTCACCGACTTTATACTTAGTATGACGTACTGTGCCTAAACCTTTCGCGTACAGGTTATTCCACACTTCCAAAATGTTCTCATCGTTTACAGCGGCAGGGGCCATCTTTATACTTCAATGAGGGCTATTGTTGTAAGTAGTCACACGTTTTTGGATAACATCAATATACCTGTAGGAATTTTTTGTAGCTGAAATAACGACACATCTTTACTTTCAATATTTTATTAAATCTTTGAACTACAGATGCTTTTACATCAGGGTTATTTGTTACACAGAAATTGATATTTTGTTTCTAGAAAAAGTTTTGCACACCGCCAGCCACAAACTCTTTGCCTTTATCCGTCTGTAGATTTGTCGGTGTTTTATCACTTTCCTTAAAAATATTCGCGAATGCTTCAATTGCAGATGCAGCTGTCTTCGCTTTAAGTGCTTTCGCCCACGCCCTCTTGCTAAACACATTAGTTAGTATGTAGTTATATCCTCTACTGTGTTTATTTAAATTTCGCATATCACAAAGATCCGCTTGCCACAACTCTTAAAGGTTACTCGCAATAAATTTATTTCGTGGAAATTTTTTTCTGACAGGTTTACGAATCGTATAAGCTTCCTGCGTCTGTAGCCAATTTTTCACCTCACCATATTCACCTTTTACAGCATTAGTTAAAGGTGTTATACCCCAAACCCTGAAGGGTGTGAGGGATCATAATATACAGCATGCATGCCCGCCATGAATCCCAATCTAGTGACATTCCTCTTCCTCTCCGAGAGATTCGTCTCTGTTTCTCACGATCACTATCAGCATCGTAATTCTCACCTATAGTTGTGAGCGTCCGTTCAACGTTAGGTGATAGAACAACATCACGTCATCGCGTATTTCCGATAAACCCTCGTGGTATATTTGTTTCTTTAATATACGTCGCAAATTGACGCCATCCGTGCGGGTTTGTGGTTTTTCGCTGTCTTAACGTCTCGAGAACCAGATCGATAATGTTTGAGTGTGGGGTGATCTCACCTTTTATTGTGACAGTACCCCTTTTATCCCAAATACATCTCAGCTCGTATTCAGTATACGCTAGAAATCAGTACCTTTCTTCCTACGTGTAACCGGAAGTGTTGATACTATTTCGTCGTCTGCCAAGCCTTTGCTTTTCGGGAATCATCATAATCACTGATGGTTATGCTAGCAGGTTCACGTAATTGATGGGAAAAGTGCAGATATGTTTGAAGGACTTTATTGTACTGTTGCCATTTGTCATGGTCAGTCATTTTGGTTTTTAATACTTTATCAATATCGTTACCCATCCGCGTTAAAATGTTTTGTGTAACATATGGCGCTTGCAAGCGTTATATAAGTCCAGTGGTAAAATAATCTCCTTCTTCAGATTCTGATCCATTGTTATTGAAACAGATTCCCCAGGATTCCGCCGTGTAATGGTCCTAACAGGAGTGGTAGAAATGCACCGCCTTTCTGTACAAGAAACTGTTTCTTCCTTTTTATAGATTCGCCTCTCTGTGCCAAGCGTCTTAAAGTGTGCTTACGCTGAGAGAGTCGCTGCTTCTGATCAGCTGACATAGGTACACGACCTTTAAAATGTTATATGCACACTCGCAAATACATTCCACCTGCTTACTGTCCAATCGATATCCTGGTACGTAGGATATCGGCGTTTTCGCTTAAAACCTCAACCATCATATATGATGTAATCCTTATGTTTTAAATTGAACAATAAATATCCCTGGGGGTTTGAAGTGGCATCCTAGTATGCAGCCTCTAAAAATTTCTGGTTGTCCGGCGAAATCTGTCTTGCTAAATGCTGTATCTGAGCTCTGTCACGTGGGTTCTTAAAAAAATTATATAATGCGCGTTAAGTGAAATATCGCACTGTCCACGTCCTTGATGAAATATGTTTTGAGTTATAAAAACACACTTAGGTTTCTACGATGACAGCCCTTTGTAAAAATATCAACCATTGAGCCGTTAGTTTCACGCATTAGATCATCAATTATTATTAAGGCCGGTTTTTCACCGTAAAACTGCTCCATATCAGGTAAACCCTTCTGAAATTCCACAGAGAGATCTTTAAATAACGACTGCGACTCGCTGTAAAACCAGATAATTTCTTCAAAAGCTGTATGGCAGACAGTTTCGGTATTTTTTAGAAAATGTACGATAAAATATGATTTTCCACAACCAGATGGCCCGCTACTATTGCCGAAAATGGGTGCTTAAACTGACTCTCCACATTGAATCGCTAAACGATACTAAAGCGGTACTCTGTCAACATCTCTACTTAAATAACAAATTTCACACCAAGTTCCGAAGGGGCCACGACAGGGGCGTAGGTCCTAACACAAGCTCCTGCCTTATATGGTTACGGTCACCTTATTAGAATACAAATTTCTGGCCAATGAGGGGCCACGACAGGGGCGCAGGCCGTAACATAAGATTGAGCGCCTACATGGGAGTCCCTACACTTGTCTTACAACATAGTTCCTACATTTGTCTTATAAGAACCTCTTTATTGTTAAACACAACTTCAAATTTCCCGCGCAAGACCAGGTCCAAGGCTCAAGGTTAACCTGTTTCTCAAGGCCAACAACTTTCTCAAGGTAAACAACTTTCTCAAGGTAAACAATTTTCTCAAGGTCAACCACTTTCTCAAGGTAAACAACTTTTTCAATGTAAAAAATGCGACCACATGTGCCTCAAGGTCAAAAGCGAAAGGTGAGGTGTCCTAGTGGGCGGGGCTTGTGGCGTAAAAAAGTGGAGGTGATTCTACTGCTAAATTACAGTTATTCCTTGTAGTCACAGAACTGATAGAATATTCGAAATAATCGACATTTGACATAACATAAAGGCTAATCGTGTTACCGTGTACGTGTACGTATCCGTAATTACGTCCGTATTAGTTCTTATAAACTGCAAATTACATCTATAAATTACTAAACAGTCAACAAATTGGTAAGGTACCCAAAAATTCGAGTAATGAATAATTTCGCAATTATATTTTTTAGGTTATATTGGTTACTGTCAGTTGTTAGTATTGGCAACTTAATTTAACAGGTATGAAATTTAAAAAGTACAGCAATTTTGTTTATTGATTTTAACCTAGCTTGACTACACCCCTGCTTGCATGCGTCTTTTACCACATGCATAAAAAACTATGCATAGTGTATTTTGTATGGAAAATGTATGACACGAGGCACTAAAGCTTTTTTATTGCCAACTATTTCTTTGGTTTAGCAGCAGATTTTTTTTTTCATTTTAATTGTATTTTAAATAAATGTACTGTATATGGCGTAAAAATAATAAATCGTTTTGAAGAGCTAGTATAAATGCATCAACATCAACATCTAGTACAAGAACATCACCTTTATTAGATATTCCTCTTCCACAAAAAAAAATCTTCATTTATAACTTGATGCAAATATTATTATCACAGAAACAAGGATACTGCATGGACCGCAAGAAAATGCCAAAATTGTTCTAAACCATACTGTCCTGGACATGGGTTGGAGATTCTCTATTGTTATAATTGTAATCCTGACGATAGTCTTGAATATAACATTGAATGAAATGAACTGAATAATTTTATATAATATTTTATGTTTTTTCACACACATACAATTGTGATAACACCCAGATATCACTTTTATTGACATTTGATTGAAAATAATAACCTTTTGATTACATATTTCAATAAAAATGTAAAGCAAATAAACATAAATACCTGTTTTTATCATTCAACTGAAAATTATCAACTGTCATTGTTTCTTATCATAGATGTGTAACAATCCATACAAGTCAAAATGATCCACCTCAAAAATCTATTTCTGGTAAATTTTGTTTGGTAATTTTTTGAAATTGGATTAAAAGCGTTAAAGAAAAATTCTCAAAAACTTTGGGGGTGGTCAGACATGTGGTAAATCTAGGTTAATAACAATTTTTGACATCGGTACAAAAATCTTGTGTATGACTCTGCCATAAAATGGTTTGCGAGTCCTCATAAATTTGCAACGTTTACTAGTACTCAAACACCCAATTTCTAGTCTTGTAATACAAATAACTATTGTTGTTTACTACATAGGTGCAAAAAAATGGAAGGGTCGAAAGTACCACACCCCTTTTTTCTTCAGTTTTTTCTTAAAATCATAGATGAGGTCTTGTAACAACCCATTTTGGGTTGTATTAAAATATACCGTAATTTAGGTTCTTCGTTCATTTAGTTGTAAATATAAGAAACATTTTGTTTATTAATGATTTGTATGAGGTAGGCAACTTAATTTGCATTTTGGTGTAACTTAAGTGCATATCGTCTTAAAGGTTTCTTTAAATTATTTTTTCTGCTCATATCGTTGACTTAATTCTTTGCGCAAATATTTCCGCGCAACGCGTCATCATCATCTGACATCCTAAAGCATCCATCTTTTTCTTACTTCTTGTGGTACGCCATTGATTTGATGGTAAGATAATTTAACTCGTAATACTAAAAATTAAAACATTTGCTCTTTTCAGGCGCTTTTACTTTCTTTTTTTTACTTATACACTTTTAATTTTATCGCTTTTGATTGCACAATTAATTCTACTGTTACGTACGCTTTCACTTTATGATGGCGTTTTGCTTTTAATGCAGATCTTAATGTGGATTCCATTATTTATTTTGAACCTTCAATAGAATGCAATAAATATTGGTTTATTCAATTTCAAGAAGACATATTTATAAGAAATAAAATTCCATTTTGGGTGTGGTTTACAACGTAAAGTATTATTTAGAGATATTGCGCAATATTGATACAAGTATTACATCACCTTGGTTTGCATTTCCGCATTGATTTTATATAATACCAGGGGTTCTCAAGAAGATTTATTATATTTTGTACAGGTATTTATATTTATAACAATTAATTAGTAATTTAAGGCTATAACTAGTTTTAAGATATATTTTATTTAACCCTAACTGTTAATAAACATAGTTTGTATGTTTTTTTATTTTTTTACATTTTGATAAAATTTTTATTGTAAGTTATTCCGAGCATAATTAAAAAATAACTTGGCGCCCTAGATCATTTTTCTTAGTGTTAAATTGCATTTTTATTATGTATGAAGTGAAAATAACACAGCATATATCTGTGCTAATTAAGCAAATCAAAAGATTGAATCGGCCCTACTTTAATTTACCGACTGAGTCAAAGCCATTATTTGTAGGTGAATGGTTTGTACCTCCAGTTAGTTTAACGATTTGTTCGGAGAACATTTATATACCATTTATTAAATTTTTTAAACCTCTTCAACCACATATTATACTCTGCTTAGATAAGGTATCTCAAAATCCATCGGAGGTATAATTAAATGTAATTTTTAAAAAGTTGGCATTGGCACCCTGTATCTTGAAAAAAGACATTCAAATGAAAATTGGCAAAACTCCATTACCATTACTTTAACCCAAAGGATACATACTTATTTTAATTGACGTCACAGTAATTTGGCCAAAACAGTTTTCGTACATTTTTCGGAAACAAATATTCAATGTTAATATGCAGTGCCAAAATAATCTGATCACAGAGATAAACCTATATATGAATTACGAGGTTAAAAAACTATAATGTTCAAGTATATTATCTAGAATCCGTCGATTGTATACAACGTTCTCGTTATACGCCAAGATTTTTGGTAGCATAACATTTTATTTTCACAGAAATATGCATTTATCATCTACAAGAAGGAAACTTCTTTTCTCATAGTAGAAGTTTCAGAGTTATTGTTCCAGTCTGTAATGTGAACGCATACAAGATCTGGATGTACAAGAGAAAAGTTGTAACGATTATTAATTTTATTACTGTCAACATTGCTTGGATGTAAGTTTCTTAAAGAAAAGACCTATTTACATAACTTGATTTAATGTAAACAATTTGTTAAAAACTTTATTACACACAAAACAGTACAAACTAATTAATTAATGATAATTACATCTTTGTGCTATGTCAAAATGCGAAAACAATTATGTACTACGTAAATAGCTTAATTACACTGTAAACATTTGCGTGACCTTAGAGCATCTAGACTGTTTAATATTTACTACACCACCAGGTTGCTGTTTATTTAATAATAATTTAGTATTGTTTCAGACATCAAGAGAAAATTTACTTTTCATTAAAAAAAAACATAAAGTACAGATTCTGTGTACTTAATGTTGTAAAAACAAACGCTATGTATAATTAAAGCTTAAACATATAAGGTAGCTACGCTTCTATTTTTATGTAAGAAAAAGTTTCACGGGGCAGCCTATACGTAGTATATTTTAAGTACATAAAACATAGGATAGATAATCCAAATTTGACATCAGAATCTCATCAGTAAAACAGTCAGCCGTATCGAATTGATTATTGCTGTTGAGAATGGGTTAAAGTTCTAAACTTGCAAATTGCTCCCGAAATGTTTTTTTCGTTAATATTAATGGGTTGACAGTATTTTACTTTTACAAAAAATTAAGTTTTATTTTTCAATTGATATATACGTCATTATTAGCTATATAAAACTTTTTAAGATTCAACACATTAAACTTTTTAATAAGAAACTGTGTTAATTATATAAAGTCACTTTGTAGACAGTAATTATAGGATGTAATTATTGTTATTATCCAGGAAAATCTGTATGAAATGGGGTGCTGTAAATTAGGCTATTATGTGAGAAAACGTTTAAACCACTTTCTAAAATTGCTACGCTTATTTAACTTCATAGTCAGAGTTAGAAAGTATTAATGATGATTGCAGAAAAGAACATAAAACTTCTATCGAGTTTAATTCTTTCATAAAGGTTATAGTTTGTTATTTTTTAGTCTCACTAAAGAATGTAATAAATTTGTGTGCAAATATTTGTGTTCGCTGGCAAATCTACTTGAATCTCCTTATACATACGTTTAAGCTTGTTTCCCTGTGCATACGTACTCAAACAAACTTCCAGTACTAGGAGTCAACTACACCTGAGACTTTATGCCATCTGCGCTTAGATAATTCTGTTAAAATTTAAACAAGCTTTCGAAATAGTTAGAACATTATAACGGTTGTTTTGTTTTAAGTACAACTTATTGTACTACTGTTAATATAGGTTCATTCATTAAGAAAAGGGTAAGGTCGTAAACCACTCGAGAATTGACACGCTGCTGCCAATTTCCTCAAATTAAATGTTTTCCAATTCAAGGATCAAAGTAGGTTATCATTGCTTAGTTAGTTGAGAATATCATATCCTCCACACAATGATAACTAATTAAATGAAAGGATAAATAGTTTCTTGAATACAGATTGATGTCAACTAACCTTTATCTTGTAACTTGTGTTGATTAAGGTAGCTTTAATTTATACCAACAGTGGCTGTTTTTAGAGGTAATGTATTTAAACCTTTATATTATTGTTTTATAAATTTAAGCAAAAACTGCATTTTTGACGCGATCATAGTTTCATTTTGCCGAATTAAATCTTTAAAGTATTTATATTCAACAGAACCTTATCCTGAATATGAAAATGCAAAACTTTTATCATTCATAATAATAATTCATATACAATATTAAACGTTTGATAACAATTACAGTTATCATCCTAAGTAAATGAAAATAGTTTTAAATACTTAAGTTGTCAAGTAAATTTATAAAATATAAAAACTCAAACATAATAATCAAAAATTATTATTAATTTTATTAAATACATAAATAAAAAGTTTACCTTAAGTAGGATTTGAACCTACGACCTGTATTTTGCTAGAGTACCGTGCTAACCAACTGCGCCATGAAGGTTCAAGCCCCAATCGATGTACATTTTGTCTTTATGTATGTAGAACTGATGTAAATTCTAAATATAATAAAATTAATAATAATTTTTAATTACATATTTACCTTTGAACTTATTCGTTCATAACAAAACTTATAATAATTTAATATTAGTCAGCATCCTTGCGATATTGCAGACTCACATTCCATTAATATAAGTAATTTGATTGTAATCTCATTATATTTAGAATTTACATAGTTCTTCATACATAAAAAAAATTTACATCGATTGGGGCTTGAACCTTGATGGCGCAGTTGGTTAGCGCGGTACTCTAACAAAGTACAGGTCGTAGGTTCCATACTACTGATAAACTTTTATTTATGTATTTAATAAAATTAATAATAATTTTGATTACATATTTACCTTTGAACTTATTCGTTCATAACAAAAACTTATAATAATAAACCTGCTATGTTAATTAACCTTTAGTCGCTACCTGTCGGTATCACATAACGCTACTGTTAGAGTTTTGGCTCCACCAATCTATGTCACTTCACCTTGAAACATTTTAACGATTTTGTATAAGCGGTAATACACAGGAGAGAAACATTAGTATTTATTGGCTTGTGAGATACAGGGTGGAAATGAAACATATCACTTTTGAGGAATCCCTCGCATCTCAGTTATCTTTAAACTTATCTAAGAATTTAAAATGTATTCCTATAAAAAAATTTGCGGCAGAATCCATTGTCGTGGTCAGTTTTTTCTACGAGTTATCACCGTTTTTGTTGTGAAGCAAACATATGTTTGTTAGTGCCTTCGTTCTGTAATAGAACATATGTAGACGGCAAATGTCTCCGTAAATTATGCGTTTTCCGGCCCGGGCCGTCAAAAATAATACTAAATTACAGTTGGTACTTGTTGTAGTGACAGAACTGACAGAATATTCAACATAATCGACATTTGACATAACACAGAGCCTAATCGCGTTGTGAGCCACTTGGCTTACGATCATTGAATTGATTTGTTTTAATTTTCCTCCAACTTGCTCAATCGTCCTGTTTTAACAAGGCGGGCGTGGCTTAATACTGTTTACCTTGAATAATTAGAGTAAAATGGTTTAAACGTATATTGTCCTATTTAATTACAGTACTAAATAACTCATTCCTAAAATTAATATAACTATGTACACTAAATAGGTGAAGCCAATAAACTTAAGAAAATGAAAACAATATTGAACAAAACAATGGTAAAATTATATACTCTGAAATTACTTAACGCTCCTTCCTAGAATTTAAATAATCAGACCTATTTTTAATTGTTGAAAACGAATTAAACTGAGGTGGTTGGTTTACGCGATGTTTTAGTACGGCGTAATCGAAATTAAACAATTATACGAATTGTTTCGGACGAAAATAATGTTTCTTATATATACGATTATTCTCTTGATTAAAAAGAAAGGATTAATTTTATATCTTTACATAGACTTGCGGGAGACCGTTAGCAACTATGCGGTGTTCAATCAATCTGGAGCGTTTTAACTGCGGTTGATGTAGTTTAACAGGCGCTTACCGGTTAAGGATGCGAAAGTAGCTTCTGACATTAACGTTAGCGGTTGCGAGAACCTCTCGGTTTCTTGGTATTTCTTTTCGTCAGGTGTGTTAGTATAATGTTGTGTTGTGGCTGTTTAAATGAAGAGACGTCTAATAGAATCTGAGACTAACCCGTGCTATGCTGTTTAGACGCATCCTCCAGGGGGTGATAGAATTTGAGCGATTACCCTTCTTGCCACCAAAGTAAATGCAAGATGACTGCAGGGCACTAGATCCCACCGTGATAACGTCCTGGTTTGTATATGTTTGTAGAAGATGACATCAGGATTTACAGCCCGCCGTGACAACTTCTGAGGTGTACATGTTTGTAGAAGATGACATCACACTTTACAGCCCGTCGTGACTACTTCTGATTTGTGTACTGGAAATATGAGATAACTTCAGGCTCTACAGCCCGTCGTCTATCTGAGTGTCTGGTGTAATGTGTATGTAATCAACCCAGGTACTTTCAACCACCGAATGCGTCGGCCATGTGATCGGTTAGCTGTAGCGGATTCTCAGGCAGCGGTGAGTGTTGCGACGGTTCGGGATGAACGTAAGTGGCAATCATACACGATGAAACTAAGAACGGAAGGCGCGCGCGGTAGGGATTTGGTTCAAGTCTGGTTTATCGCAATAAGCTATCAAGATTCTGGTCAGGCTTTTTAGGATTTATCGCAGTAAGCGATCAGGTTCCTGGACGGGATTCAGGATTCTATTAAATAACGTGAGTAAGAGCAGCAGGCGCGCGGTCGGGATATTATTTATTCGGTAGCGTCGGCGGATTGGATCGACGCGTAGGCAGCGACGGCTGAACGAATCTACAAGCAAGCGGGCGGTACAACTGCCCAACACGCAAGCAGTAGGTAGACTATGCACCGGATCGCGCACGAGTAGCAAGGTGTCACGGAAAAGATCCGACACACAAGCATCTGATTGGCACTTCTCGTCGCGGCAACGGCCCGACGCATAAGCATTTCTTACGGTAGCGCGTCTTGCGGTTTTATAGAGGATCCGCGGTAGGCGGGGACGGCTTCTTTGCAGGGATGCTGATGTTGTGATTGTTAGAGATACTGGCGTGATCTCTAACGTAAAAACATTCGATGTTTTTTGAAATCTACGTCGAAGGGGATAAAACAATTACTTGTTGTGCAACCTTGTGTAATTATATGTAATTTGATTATTGCGGGATAATTAACAAATAATTAATTAGAAAAATTTTGGTAAAGGCTGCTGGGTCTTTACAGCGTTATCGTGTACGTGTACGCATCCGTTATTTTGTCCGTATTAGTTCCCTATAAACTACATGTTACATTTATAAATTATTATAAATTCAACACGTTGGTAAGATCTCTACAAAATTTGAGCAATTAGTAATTTAGCAATTGTATTTTTTAGGTTATATTGATTACCATCAGTTGTCAGTATTGCCAACTTAATTTCAGCAGGTATGAAATTTTGTTTGTTGATTTTAATAACAATCGTTGACGCCGGCCCAAAACATGTTGTGAATCACTCTGCCATAAAATCGTTTTCGAGTACTCATGAATTTGTGGGCTTCGACTTCGTCTCGGCCTGCAAAGTTTACTCGTACTCGCAAGCATCCATTTTTAGCCTTGTAATACAAATAACTATTTTTTAAATTACTTTTTACTGTATTTTGTATTTAATTTATTGTTTTACAATAATGACGGTTTACTAAAGCAATTAAAGTATGATATAATTAAAATCCCCAAGATGCTTCGGAATTATATTTACAAAGGTAACTTATTTTAAGCGATCAGGGTAACATCTTACGAGTTATTTCTGTTCATATTAGATATCTATACAGACGGAAACATTTCCCAGACTTATTATTAAAAACATTTAGTAGAACATTTATCAATCCCCGCTCTAAGGTATACGCCAAATAAAATAGACAGAGAAAAGAAATAAACGTCTTGAGTTATACAGAAGCCTCGCTTTCCTCTTCTTGCAAGCAACTGGTGTATCCAACACTGACGCTTAAAGAATTCTGAAGAAATACAAGTGTCATCGCTATAAATTCCACATAGCTCAACATTTACACCCTAGCGATGGCGAGCGCTGAATGTTGTTTCGGCACTGGTATTTACAATAAATGCATACTGATTAATCTTTTGGCAGACTCGTTATCTGGTCCGATGAATAATAACCTCATTACGCCCTAAGTAGTCATATAGGGTGGGTTCTAATCCACTTTGTACAGGTTTTACATTACAAGGTCAAGTGAGTTTTATCGTCGTGCACGCACGCTCCCCTCGCTTCAAGGTCACTCGTCCTCTCAAGGTCAAATTGGAAAGCTAAAAATAGAAGTTGCAAAAGCAATCATGATATCCTTATAGTGTTGTCGAGGTCAAAATTGGAAAGCTAAAAATAGAAATTGCAAAAGTAATCATTATATTCTTATGGTGTTGTCAAGGTCAAAATTGGAAAGCTAAAAATAGAAATTGCAAAAGTAATCATTATATTCTTATCGCGTCACATTACATTTCTTACAAATCTAAAAATAGAATTTTAAAGGTGAAAGATTATTGACCTGCAGTGGTATCATATTACATTTATTAGAATTATAAAATTTTTCAAGGTCACAGGAAACAAGAAAAGTGCTAGGTTGTTGTATGTGCCAATAAGTAGATCAAGGTCAATAGTCTAAACCAAACCTAGCTTGAGGTGGGTATTTAACAAGTTGCGATAGGTACTGAAGGACACATTTTTTCTTATATAAACTGCAGCGAGCTGTCTGTATTGAGATCAGTCAGTTAGCAAACATGGAATTAGAAGGGTTAAACCAAAGCACCTATTGGAAACCCTTTAAAAATGCGTGCGAGCTCGAGATATCGAGAAAGTATCAAGTGACGAATAAAGATGTAATTAATACTAAGTATGGTGAACGTATAGTATGGAAACAGATGATTTCAAATGTGCATTACCTGAACGCTTTTATGTGTATTTCAAACAAGAAAAACGCGAGTTGAAGAATTTAAAGCGCTACTAAACACGAAGAATGTGTTCTGAAGTAGTTTGGGTGCAGCCGAAAAAACATAACATTTTGTTTTTAACAGTGGCGCTACAACCCCGTAAACCATGCATTGTTGCAGAGTACAATATAAATTGGCACTGTAAATAAAATATTGTATTGTCTAACGTATAGCATTTTTACTAAATAAAGAAAAAATGAGACTGAGAAGAAACGATTGTATAAGGTGTACAGATTAAGAAACAAAGAAGCGAAGGAGGCAGTGAGAATAAGTAAAGAGGAAGTGATGGCTGTGGAAGGAGAGAAATGCAGAATGATTTTGAGGAAACAAAAACTCTTCTGGAAATGGGTCAAAATACAAAACGTGGCCCAAAACAGAACGCTGCAGGAGTGATGAATGATAGAAACGAAATAGTATGGGACGATTGTGAAGTGAGGAAATGCTGGCAAGAGTATTTCGGAAAGCTGTACAGTAGTGAGGAACGTAAGACTGAAGGGTTAAATAAGGAGAATATAAAAGAAGTGATGAATGAAACTGAGAAGGATATTGGAATAATTGAGGTAGAGAAAACGGTAGGAAGGTTGAAAAACGGCAAGGGAGCAGGCGTAGATGAAATCACTGGTGAAATGCTCAAATATGGTGGTACAAAGCTTATACGAAGATTGCGTGAATTATTCAATGTATGCCTTATGTGTGGAAAAGTATTTGGAAGAATACTGATTGATACAGTACAAGAAACTACACAAACTAAGATTTGGGATGAGCAGGGTATATTTATGCCAGGGAGAGGGTGTGTCGATCAGATGGTTGCTGTCCAGCAGGTGATCGAAAAGTGTTTAAAGGTAAAAAGGAAGTTGTACTGTGCGTTTGTAGATCTGGAGAAAGCATATGACAGAGTGAATAGAGAGAAGCTGTGGGAAATATTAAATGAATATGGCGTAAATAAAGGTCTAATAAATGGAATAAGGGCAGTATACAACGGTAGTCGGGCATGTGTTAGGGTGAGAGGAGGTGTGAGTGAATACTTTAATATTGAGCAAGGAGTGCGACAAGGCTGTGTGATGTCACCGTGGTTGTTCAATGTATACATGGATAAATGTCTTAGAAAAGCATGTAACGATACAAATGGTGTAACGGTTGGTGACGTAAATGTACGACTCCTGGTGTATGCAGATGACACAGTCTTATTAAGTGACAGTGCGGATGAGCTGCAAACCGCTCTGAGGAAGTTTGATACAGTCTGTGAGAGCATGGACCTGAAGGTAAACGCGAACAAAACTAAGATTGTGGTGTTCAATCGGGAAGGTGGAAAGGAGAGTCGAGTATTTACTCTGCAAGATGAAATCGTGGAGCAAGTGGACGAGCTGGTATATCTCGGTAGAATGTTTACTGCAGATGGTACAATTGAGAGCGAGATTGGACGAAGGGTCAATGCTGGAAGGAAAGTGATTGGAAGTATGTGGACGATAATGAGAAATGAAAGCATGAGCCTATCTGCGAAACGAGCAATCTATAATGGCGTATTCGTCCCATCAGTACTGTATGGAAGTGAGACATGGGTATGTCAAAAAGCACGAAAGAAAAATAAATGCTGTGGGTATGAGATTTCTGAGAAGCGCATGTGGTAAAACGAGAGGGGACAAGATAAAAATGAATGCATAATGAGGAGTGTGGTGAGGAAAAGACGATGATGGATAGATATAAAAGCTGTACATTACGTTGGTTTGGTCACATTGAGAGAATGAATAACACAAGATTAACGAAACAAATATATGTGGCTGAGGTTAGGGGAAAGGCCGGGCCTGGTAGGCCGCGTAAAACTTGGCTGAATGTAGTAGAATCTATGATAAAGGAAAGAAAGATAAGGAGTTCTAAAAACAAAAGGGCATGTCAGAGAATATGTATGAATCTTGCGGAAGCTAGGGAGGTATGCAGAGATAGGAAAGCATGGCGAAAGATTGTGAATGAAAAATAAATAAGAGGCAGGGATTGTTTTGCCTACCCCGCAAGGGAATGGCGTGAAGGTTAAGTAAGTAAGTAAGTAAGTATTAATAACTATGGTTTTTTTTGTGTTAGATATTTTAAATCTAGAAAATGGATAGTATGGATGGAAAAAGTGAAAGTTAAAAGAAAGGCGTAAACAAATTTTTTTTTATGTTTAATGATGTGTAATTTTATTTATGTAACTTTAAATAAAAAGAAATACAGCAGTGATAGTAGTGCTGCCTAAACAAAAAAATTACAGAAAAGTACAATGGAAATGAAATTTTGATAGTGCTATATTTTGCGGGCTAATTTTACACACAGATATATATATATATATATATATATATATATATATATATATATATATATATATATATATATATATATATGCCAATACTGACAATTTTTAGTAAAAACTTAGTGCGTATGATAAAAGACAACTGTAATTAACAAACGTACAATGCAACGATTTTTATGCATAATGAAAACTGATGTTTTCTCCTATGGGAAGCGCTTTGCGCATGCGTAGGTAGAGGTTCTGACTTTGTGCATGCTCGGCTATCAACCCATCTATATAAGTTGAAATTTCATTCGCTTCAGCATCATATTTTTTCTAAAAGTATATGTTAAGCACTGCTCGATCGCTTCAGTTACATACAACGCTCTAACCAAAGCAGTCAGAAAGAAGTAATGGTTGTTATAATTGATGTGCAAGGATTCAAAACAGCAAGAAATATATTTACACCTAAGGAACTAGCGATGTATAATGAGGAGCAAGTTGCTCATTACGTATGCAAGTCTTGATCTCAATGGCACACCTTAGATAGTGAATTTCAAAAGCAGGCCAACTGGTTAATTCACAACCACCACTTTATCAAGGGAAATATGAATATACCTCTCCACATCTATTCCCTCGTATACTTTGCAATAGTACGTCTAAGGACGAGAAATAGCGGATTATATTCAAAAAATTTTAAAACAACGTATTACAGAGCTTGAAGAACAACCTACTTTACCTAAACTTAATGCATGCTGCTTTTTTCATACACAAAACACCTGTCACTGCGCTTTGGCTCATGTATATCATTTATATGAAAAAATTGTAATGAAATTCTAATAAATAAAGATTTATTAACTAACATCTATATTATTATTTACCTCAGTGCTCTAAGAAATCAGTCTTCAGGAGATATAATGAATAGACCAACGGGTACCTGTTTTTGAGCTGTTTCTGGAAAACAGGTATCCGTTTCTGGAAGACAGGTATATTGTTTTGACCTGTTTTGGAAACCAGCTACCTGTTTGTGAGCTATTTCGACCTGTTTCTGGAAAACGGATACTTGTTTCTGGAAAACAGGTTTTTGAGCTGTTTTGACCTGTTTATGGAAAACAGGTACCTGTTTTTGAACTGCTTTGACCTGTTCAGGTACCTGTTTTTGAGCTGTTTTAAGCTGTTTTGGGAAAACAGGTACCTGTTTTTGACTACGAATAGTGTACATAAAACTATGTAGCTGTTAGATGAAATAAAACGCAAAAAGAAAATAACAGTATTTTATTTCTGAAATATTACATTAAATTTTTTTCTAAAATTTCATTATCGTATAAAGTGAACCTAAAGTACTTCTATAATCACTTAAATTGGTGGATGGCCATGTTCTGTAATCTGGCTCACACCTCCACCCCAAGCAGGCATTTGAATTTGTTTCACCCTTATTCATGTTTCAGTAATAAATTTTGTGGTGCTCATCGTTTTCCTACGGTTGAAAATTATAGTTAATATTTTGTGCTAATAATATTTCAATGAAAATATCGAATCACTTGTAATTAGCATAATATGCTGCTTTCTCAATACATTCAGTTATAATAAATAAAACGTCTTTATAAGCAATATCTTCTAAGCTAGATTTAACATTTGTTGAATCACCAGGCCATAATAAATAGTATATGTACATTTTAAGCGATATGTCACCAAGTAAATTCATATCATCTAAGATCCTATCTACATCATAAAAATAATTAATAATAAATTCATTTGCACACTTTGAATTTATAGCACACAGTTAAAACACTCATCGGGGATAATATGTTGTAATACATTCAATGCAAGTAAATAGCTTTCAAAGGAACACTTCTCCATCAGAGAACGCTTCAGGTACTTTCTGTAGATTTGATCACTACTGTACCATAGTTCTCCCTGTTTTCTATGTAAAGTTAAATCCGCAAGGTCTAGTATCAGTGAAATTAAAATTTACGAGTCGTTTATCATCGTAAGGATTAAGTATTACTTTATTCTGTTTGATTGTAAACGCATAATGTTTCTTTGATCTTATCAAATGTTGATATCGCCTTATTATGTTACTGTCAAACAAAACATGTTTATAGTCATTTATCGTGATCTGTTTGACGCTTGCATGGCTAGAACCCTTTGACTTTTTTACATCTCTTTCATCAGCCATGTAAGCATACATTTTTGCACGAAGTCGTACAAATTCCACCATGATTACGGCATGATTTTCATCTTTCATTAAGTCGGGGACTTTTTTATTTACTAATGGAATTCCAAAGATGACGCATGGTTTTATTTAAATCGATATATTTTTTTAACCACGGGGACTGCTTAAAGCGTAATATACGATGTACTTTTACCAACTTTAATCCATATTTTAAATATACTTCCAAATTTCTGTAATGAACTATGTAATTACGTTGTGGATACAATGTAAGCAATATTTTTTTAATTTTAGAATTTGAATCAGGTACAGGTGGAACCATATGTTCAGGTGCCAGCGGTAGATCACTGTGACTCTCATGTAATTCTATGGGATAGTCTAAATCACACTCGATTATATAACCAATTTCCGAATCATCAGGATGGTTTATTAAATCTAAAGTTTGAAAATTATTAACAAAATAAAAATCGACAAATGGTAAAAATTGTGACATGGCGGCCCCATATAAGTTATTTACGTCGTAGTACATTAAATACACACTTTCGGAAGTGGGATCAAATTTTTCTCCCATGTACTTATTGTTAGCTTTAGCATATCAATTAGAACACTATGCTACACCGCCTGTAATTCCTATCTCCACAAACATTAGTATATCAATGTCTGTAAATAGTTATAACTTTACTTGCGTAATTTTAAGCATCGAATGCTAAACCGGGGGCTGTATAATAGTGCAGAGGATGAAGTTTGTTAGCACTTAAACAAGTTTGCCGAAAGTTCTTAAAAGTGTCCGCTAAAAGTAGTACGTCTGTTTTCAGATACAAATCAGAGTATTCTCCTCACGATTTAATATTAAATTTTTTCCAAACGTTAACCGCATGTGCAAAACCCTTATCACTGAATGAGATGACTGAAAAATGCTTCCGAGGGAGCATAGTATCGCTTAATTTATCCCATGTATCAATATACTCATAAGAAAACACGGCTTTGCAAACTAGTAGAGAAAATTCATCATCACTGTTACAATTAGCGCCGGTAATCATTACTTAATTTTAGTGCCTGCTATTAACTTCTTTGTTTATGGGCAGCAGTGAAATCGAACCGGGAAACTAGCCAATGACGAAATGTGAATCATAACCTGATAGGTTATGAAACGCAACTAGCAGAATGTGTGAATCTTTATAGTTTAGGTTACAGGTCTGATGTGCTGCTCACCGAAATGATCTTGTAAAATAATTATGGTCTCTAACTTTTACGTCATAATCAGTAAGTGGTTTTCCGCAAATGTGACAAATCACGGCGCTTTCAATTTCCTTACCTTACTGGAACTTAAAGTATCCATGGGGATTATTTTATTGATTATTTCCGTGGTCAAATGTGCAATACTTTGAAGCTCTTTAACAAACCACTGAATGCAATCATTTCCTCCGTAAAGCCTAAATCGAGATAGTGAATCATTCTATGAACACTTCAAATAGTAAGCAATGCTGAAGGGTGGTGTTAAATTAAGTATTTCTTTCGATGTCGGTTGTACACTTTCCTAAAATACTCTCTAAATCGGCATAAATTACAAATGGTACTTTTTCTTGGATTGCAAAATTTTTGAGCTGCAAATTCATTTCTGCTTCGGTAGGCAGCCTATCAGAGCATTGATTCAGTTGATGACAGTGAGCGACACGTTTTTCTAGAAGGCAATCTGAAGAAAAATGGTTTAATCATCGGTAAAAAATAAATTTTTTACACTTCTTATTCGATAGTTGTTTATAAACAAGAACTGGCATATTTTTAATCCAAGTGAAATGATATGTAGTGTCATTATGTGTATTAATAACACCCGTATAGGCAGCATGATGATTAGTAGAAATCACTAAACTATTTATAGGCTACCTGTCACTATTTCGATTTTGACTTAATACAAACGGTAATATACCTTTTCCCTGAATGTAATACAAATTAATCGAGAGGTTGTTCAGTTTTTCAAATTTTTGTACATCTTCCAGCTGAATAGGGAAGTGAATTGAATCATAATTCAAAGCATCTCTAAAATGATGATAACTTGAACCCTTTCCGTATGACGTCGCGCGGGATATAATGCCGAAACAACAGCCCACAGGAAGCAATATTCATCATTATTTGTAACATTTACTACCGCGCACGCTTTACTGCTATGAAAGAGAAAACTTTAATGTAATTTGAACAACCACCTTTAAATGGAACATAGCTATTAATATTCACCTTTACATGTAAAACTTCATGTAATGCCAAACCAGAATCTCTTTCGGAAAATTCCTCTAATTTTGTTTGGTACTTGTAATACACGTTTTCATTACACCACTCAGGTAAATTGGTTGAAATATCAATGAAATAATTTTTTATGGCAAAAGCCTTCAACTTGATAATATGATTGTGAGGTTGGATGAAATTGCAGGCTAAAACAACATTGACCTTTAGCATGGACTGTCTTAGCACTAATTTAACCTTTCGTGCGAAACTATTGTATGCATTTTGTAAAAAAAATGAAAAGTTCCTTGATATTTGCCACGTGGACTATAATTCCTGTAAGTAACCTACCATTAAAACATGAATCTAGAGAGTACGTACATAATTTGCGTGTACGCTTTTTAGTGACAATTCCATTACCTGTTTTCTCTGAAGCGTTCTTTAACTGTTTAAGTCTTACAAGACTTACACTTTAACAATGATAAATTACTTTCGAGTTTAAGCAAATTTTCACCTGTATCTAAATAATTTTATTTTGAATTATATCTCGCAATAGCTTAATATTAGTGTTAATTATACGGATGTGCTTTACAAATTCATTTTTGGTTTTCAACAATGGAATAATACTTTTTGTTAAATTAACAATATCACTACTACTTGGTATACCCATACTCATAGTTACCTTTCAAAAAACTGTATGCAACAAATGCAAAGAACACACACACTGCCCGATTATGCAGCAATGGATACAAATATTTTATTTATTATAACTGATATGTAATAATTTAAGTAACTATAGAAGTGCTATAGGTTTACAATTACAATTACAATTCTAGTCACGGGTTCAATGTACTGACTGACTGGTATAAAAAAAACTGCTCATTATCTGCTTATATAGGCATATATACCCCACATTCAAGGTCAAATGTATATGACCTTGAAAATTTCTATTTTTAGATTTAAACCACCTCTACTTGTTAACAATTTTGCACACGTTAACAGATTTACATGTATATAATCTTAAAATTTTATTTCAATATTCAGTCGTTACATACACATACATACATTAGTACGGGTGGCAAAACAAGCAGAACGAGTTGAGCTACGTGTAGATATACCAATAATCTGTATACGAGATAGTGATGTAGAGAATGATGTTTTGCCAGGTTCTTTGAAAAGTAAGTATTCCCTGCTTAATTTTTTTATTGTTTTTATGTAGTGATTTATTTGATAAATATTTTATTAACCAAACCAATTATTTTGTGGCATCACGCCCCACATGCCCACAGTTGCACAGAAGCTTCACAACAGCCACCTGCACTCCTCCAATATGGAGGAATTGCAGCTCCACCACCACCACCATCAGTTGGAAACGTGATGCGCTGCTGAATTTTTTTAAATTTGCGCCTAATTCTTACTAAAAAAAATTTTTTCAACACGATTGTGTTTTATAAGTGGCAATTTAACCATTTCATGTATAAATTTATCAAAATATAAAAATATCAGCCTTAAATTAACCGATTCAATTTTGAAACAACAAACAGCGTTTATAAAACAATTTTATGTACTTACATAAGTTTAAAGAAAACATACACACATGCATGTTACTGACGCATTTAGTTTTGATTAGGACTCCAAATTTTCAATTATTTTTTAATGAATCTTATGCATATTGAACTGCTGGCATCAAAGGTTATAGCACATTGTATGCAGTCTTAGTCACCATTGCACATTTTGAAATCATTTTTTTACATAATTGAACGAATCAAGTTTGTAATGAAAAAAATATTTATCAAACTCAAGCGTATTATTAGTGGTCGAATGTCATCTCACTCGCACAATTATACCCCCTTTCAGTCTCAGACACATGCAAGTAAGTTGCTAAATACTGAAACTGTTTATCGTTTTTTTTCAAAATAAAGACACGCACACACACACAATTTCTAAAAACATTTCAAAATTGATAGAGTTTGGGGGAAAAAAGCAAATACCTGAAATTTTTTATAAAAACGCACATACGTGTACATACGCTTATATGGAAGTCTATTTATAGTGTTCGCTTGCGTTTTCTTATATTACTCAGCATTTAAGTAGAATAAAAAAAGACTTTTCGTAAATTACATCATAATTTTATAAACAATAAAAAAAAAATTAATAATCTTATTTCGCATTGTACAAACATATCAATACATGTAGATGCACTTTTATTAGTTTAATGAAATTACTCTGTTTTTTTATCGTAACACTAAGTTGTTACTCAAAAATTGTGATTTTTGGCATATCTAAAAAAATATTTATCAAACTCAAGCGTATTATTAGTGGTCGAATGTTATCTCACTCGCACAATTATACCCCCTTTCAGTCTCAGACACATGCAAGTAAGTTGCTATATACTGAAACTGTTTATCGTTTTTTTTCAAAATAAAGACACGCACACACACACACAATTTGTAAAAACATTTCAAAATTGATTGAGTTTGGGGGGAAAAAGCAAATACCTGAAATTTTTTATAGAAACACACATACGTGTACATACGCTTATATGGAAGTCTATATATAGTGTTCGCTTGCGTTTTCTTATATTACTCAGCATTTAAGTAGAATTACATCATAATTTTATAAACAATAAAAAAAAGTTAATAATCTTATTTCGCATTGTACAAACATATCAATACATGTAGATGCACTTTTATTAGTTTAATGAAATTACTGTTTTTTATCGTAACACTAAGTTGTTACTCAAAATTGTGATTTTGCATATATATATATATATATATATATATATATATATATATATATATATATATATATATATATATATATATATATATATATATATATATATATATATATATATATATATATATATACAGTTTGGCCCGCAAAATATAGCACTAACAATTTTTTTGGCATTTTACTTTTCTGTAATTTTTTGTTTAGGCAACACTACTATCACTGCTGTATTTCTTTTATTTAAAGTTACATATATGAAATAACACATCATCATTAAATATAAAAAAAATTACTTATTTACCCTTTAAAAGCGTCTTTCCTTTAACTTTTTCCATTCATACTATCCATTTTCTAGATTTAAAATACCTAACACAAAAAAAAACCATCGTTATTAATACTTTCCTTATTTAGTAAAAATGCTATACATTAGATAATACAATATTTTTTCAAACGGTGTTAATTAATACTGTACTCTGCAGCAATGCATAATTTACGTGTGGTGGGGTTGTAGCGCCAATGTTATGTCCGTGGTTTTTCCGGCTGCACCCAAACTGCTTAAGAACACATCCTTCGTGTTTAGTAGCGCTTTAAATACTTCAATTCGTATTTATCTTGTTTGAAATACACATAAAATCGTTCAGGTGATACACATTTAAAATCATCTGTTTCCATCACTATAGGTTCACCGTACTTAGTATTAATTACATCTATATTCTTAACTCTATGCTTTCTCGATATCTCGAACTCGCACGCATTTTTAAAGGGTTTGTAATAGGTGCTTTGGTTTAACCCCGCTAATTCCATGTTTCTTAACTCACTGATCTCAACACACACAGCTCGCTGCAATTTATAAAAAAAAGAATGTGTACTTGAGCACCTATCGCAACTTGTTAAATAACCACCTTAAGCTACTTTTAGTTTAGACTGTTGACCTTGATCTACTTATTTGCATATACAACAACATAGTACTCTTCTCGTTTCCTGTGACCTTGAAACATTTTAGTTTTTTAAGAAATGTAATATGATACCATTGCAGGTCAATAATCTTGATAATATAAAATATAATGATTACTTTTGCAATTTTTGTTTTTAGCTTTCCAATTTTAACATTGACAACACCATAAGATATCATTATTACTTTTGCAATTTCTAATTTTAGCTTTCTAATTTGACCTTGAGAGGACGGGTGACCTTGAAGCGAGGGGCGCTTACGTGCACGACGATAAAACTCTCTTAACCTTGTAATGTAAATCCTATACAAAGTGGATTAGAACCCCCCCTTCTATATGGCTACTGCCCTTAATCCACAAATAACTGTTATAAGTGCACGCAAACCAAATATTCCATTGTACCGGCTTTTCCTTTTAGTGGACGTAACGTGGGTAACGTATGAAACGTATTTTGAATGTAAAGGAAGTGAGTTTGCACGGGAATTTTTTATATAGAAGGTAAATTTGTGCAAAATATACGCCACTGGAGTTTTTAATAAAGCATATGAAAGAATATTTGAATGTTGTAGAAAGATTTTTATGTTGAAAGCATTAAATTTGGTTGAAAAATGATGTGTAAGTAAATTTTTGCTGGGACGGCACTGGTTAAAGACCTCTAGCTTGCCTCTGCTGCTGTGTACAAAAGAATTCGGATTAAAGAAATGGTTGTAAACGTATGAGTGAGTAAGGTTATGATATATTGGTATTGTACTAATGTGCAGTAAGGGCTATGTATGTATATTTTGTTCGTAGAAATGTTATAATATGGTGCCATAATGAAAAATTCAATGCATGTCTGGGAATAAAGCTTTTAGAATGTGATGGAAGTTGTTGAATTGTGCGGAAATAGAGATCATCCACATATTTTTATAGAAAGTTGAGTTATGGTCTGAATAATGTACAGAGTGAATATAATTACAATTAACGGTTTTTCCGTTGTGACTGAATTTACAAAGTAAATTCGAGATGGCTACGTTTATTTCGCATCGTGTGTGTCGCATTACGTTTTCAGGACTTGGACGCGGCAAAGAAATACGTGAAATCTCAATTCTGATAGGTGAATTTTGATGTTAGCGCGAAGAGATTGGGAGAAGGTATGTAAGGGAGAATTTAATAAGGGGTGACAGTGAAAGAATCGTTCAATTAGAGCTTAAGTCAGTGTTGGATTTTGTTTATGAAAAGGAGAATAGTGAATTCCTTTCAAGAAGTTTAAAAAGTGCTAAAGCAGACTAACAACAAACATTAAAATACTCAGTTGTGTTAGTAAGCACGTGATCCAATAAAGAGAGAAAGCCTGAAGTAACCCTTTAAGTAACAGAATTACAAGTTTGTAAATTTAGTTAAAAGTAGTGTTCGTCAGAGACATTGATTGTCGTATGTGTACAATCGACAGAATCTAAATCGATCGTACAAAGCAAAGAAGAATTCTATTATACAAACAAGTGGAAGTAAACATTATTTGTTGTCACAAACATTTATGTGAAGGAAATTAATAAATCTGATTGCTAAGGTGCATATGTGCATTCCGCGCGAATGAACGACCGACAACTGCGCTCGCGAGTGTACAGCCTAATGAGTAAGCGATTACGTCTTCTGTGTTTTGTGTCAGTGTGGGAGCAAATTTAGACAGAATTACTATAGCAGACCATATGGACTTCACTATATCATGGATAGGTGATTAATTAACGTAAATTGTAAGACATAGTTTTAGGTTTTGTTTAACAGATGCAAGTTCGATTATCTTTCAAGTTCATTTGCTTGTTGAGCTAATAATTTCTCATTATAAGAAAAATGATTCTCGAACTTTATCTATTTTGATGTGTTTAGTGTATAAGATTTTGGGGGAATTTTTAATCTATAAGAATTGATTTTTGTGGTGATTTTGAAGCCACGTGATTGAATATATCTACATTTGAAGATTGGTCAATATATATCCATTATTTAATATGCTTTGGTGTTTATTTGTGTCAGCTGAGAAATTTTAGTATTAACCCGTGTATTTACCTAATGGGTTACACCCACTAATAATTGATTTAATCATTGAATATTTTGAGTTTAATGATCGATTTGAAGTTTCTTTGTGAGCCAGACGATTACAAAATTTAAGTATTTTGAATTATTTGACAGTCAGTAAAATACAGAACACGAATAACAGAATTTCTTTATTAAGCATAAGTTACAGATTTGAGGTATTAAAATTAAAACCTATTGATGAATGTTTAAATACGATGTTTCATAAAATATATAGATATTATTTATGGTGAAGGCACTGACCGTTATATTTTAAATTTTTCGGAAACGAACGAATGTTTTGTTGAGATAAAAATTGTTAGCCCGACTTTTCTTAATTCTTTTCTAAACTGGGTAACGTTTATTTAATTCAGAGTTTATAACAGTTAGAAATATGAATTTATATGTATACGAGGGATACTTAAAAAGTATTCCGATCAACGACCTATGACTTAGAATTTTCATATGTACAGGGTGTGATCAATAAGTTTACGACAATCCGTGTATTTCAAAATTTTCTTAAGCTTTTGAATAAATCTCTATTGGAGTGTAATTGAAATTGAGTTGCGAATGGTTTTACAGAGCATGTTACAATCCTCTCTTCCACAGTCCGTTAGGATTAATTTAACCGCCTAAGACTATTTATTTTAGGAACATTTAAGATTATGGTGGCGCCTAGAGACAATTCTTCCTGGACTGAGCATTGTGAGTTGGAGATTTACGGTAAGTGCAAGGTGTTTGAAACTACCTTTTACTCCTGATATCGACCCCGCCCATTTCCACTGTAGCTGGCTTGACAACCTGCTTATTTCGAAAAGCCTGCATGACTCCTTGTGCGGTTTAGACGTGTCACACGTCCGTCCAGGCTGCAATCAGGTCTACCTATTATTTAGTTAAGGAACTACTTTCTACTATGGCTTTGTATCAATTGGCTCTTATTTTAGATAAGTAGGCTTCAACGAGAAGAGAATAGCGTACCTATTGCACTGGCGAAGTAGCATCTTTGTAGAAATTTTCGATTTTATCACATCTATTGTACCGGTGACCTTTGAGATGATTAGTAAATATTAAATTATATTGCTAAGAAATAATGTTGCCACATTATTCATAACTACTCTGTAAATTAAGTTTTACGGAAAATATAACCTCCACCAAACTCCTGATTGCTGATTATGTAAATGTAACAGTGACAAGTAACTTCAAAGTTATTTCGAGCAACGTACACTATTTGAATCTGCTAAACATTTGGTAAATGCCCTTTACGTCAAAAACGGAAAAGCTTGGCACTAAAATTTGTTCTAGACGACTTCTGATGACTACAGCTTCGCTATTGAATAGCGTTCGGTATGGTACGTGGGTGTATTTTGTTTGTTAATATCATGTGCTGTAAACGATGACTGTAATCGTGATCGAATCGTTGCAATTTGTATAAAAAAAATAAGTAACAGTTCATGATTACAAACGCAAAAGATAAGTATTTTAATTAACATTATTACCTTAGTTTAATAAAAATTGCCTATTATACTGTTTATGAGTATTGATCTTGAACTGTGCACATTTCTAGAGTGCACGGTTAATATGGATAATATAGAATTACCTTTCGTTTATAACAGTCCTATCTATTACTTTCAACCTCATAAAACAAATAAACTGTCTGAGAATAAATTTAATTCGCACGATCTGTATTTGTTGACACATTTTCACGAAAGTAAAGTGATATTCGTGTGTTACCACATTTCTTGTATGATACGATATTGAAGGTTAAAAGTATCCTCACATGTAGTGTCCAATAATAATGAAGCACCCACCTCACATTCTTTGATGTACGAGAAAAGGTTAAAATGAAATTAATGTTGAGAATTAATATCAATTACAATTTCAATATAAGTACGAGCCTACAATACATTTTTTACAAAATACGTAACTTTTGTAACAGTTTAGTGTTTAATTTTTTCAGTATTTTACCATGTCAAGCACATTAATGCATTAATATTCATTTACGTCATAAACACATTTTAGTACAGTGCGTTACTGTGGAATTGCAAGCTTGAGAGCATGTACAAAGAAATCTAAAACACAAATGATTTATCAAAGTGTAAATTTTCACTTTTCAATCCCTCCTATCCTCTTCAACGTTTGGTCCATTTCTAAAGTGGGATACGACTATAAAAACTTTATGTTCTTGTCAGATCATTTATGTAGTAATATTTTTGTTCGCGTGTGTAGAGACAGTTATTAGAGTTCTTTATATATCATTACTTTGACATTTAATGCTTTATTATATCATCAATATTTACAACAAGGATAAGTTATATTATTAATATCTAACATCACAGCATAAATATAAGATATTCAAGGTATTTTTCACGGGTTGCTTATTCAGCGTAGACCTAAATTAGAAATTCTAACTGTACGTTGTAAATTGTAAATCCACTGCTGTCAAGCATATATTTGTTTTTGGTACCACTCGTTTTCTTTTGGGTAATTAAACTACAAAAAACGAGATCCTTATACTTACTTAACAATATCATATGTAAGCTCAATAAAGAAACAACAGATGTGTGTATTTCTAACGAAATGATTCGACCACGAATGTCCTTAACTGTTTGTAAAGCTTTACGTCAATAAAACTAACGATTAATAAGGACTTTAAACCTATGTACACAAAATCTAACATATATTTACGTACAATTTTCTCGAAATGAAAAATCAGAATGAATCTGATTTAACATTACAATGGAATAATTAAAATTTATGACCATGTTAACATATAGATTAACACACCTTTAAGTTTTAAGTTTACATTATAAAACACAAAGAAATTGATGTTTTGTATGTTTTCCTTTTTGTTAACATTTATCCAACATCTACAATCCTAAAAATTATTATTAATTTTATTAAATACATAAATAAAAAGTTTACCTCGAGTAGGATTTGAACCTACGACCTGTGCTTTGCTAGAGCCCCAATCGATGTAAATTTTGTCTTTATGTATGTAGAACTGATGTAAATTCTAAATATATTGAGATTACAATCAAATTACTTATATTAATGGAATGTGAGCGTGCAATATCGCAAGGATTCACACATACCAAAAACTTATAATTTACAATCCCTAGTTCTGTTTTAAACAATTTCACACAAATGTAATATTCAATTTCAGAAATGAATATATATCTTAAATAGAATCAAACAAAAAGAGTATGTAGATCTTGCTAGTTGGGTTAAGCTATGTATGAGCTTAACCCAAACGTGTTTTTGAAATTATGACGCAAAATTATAAAAGGAATTAATTGAGTCAAATCATACTTAAAAACTGCCAAACGCAGTTACGCACCCCAATGGCTAATAAATAAATAAATAATACAAAAACGTAGATAAGCTTAAGCGCAAGTTGCCTCTTGACCGAGGATAGTCACGTTGAACAGCTTACGTTGTATCGCTGCAAGGTTAGTACAACATACTACGTATTCAGAGTGTACAAAATAGTTGTTTGCGGTTGACATAACCCCAAAAGCGTTAACATTGTGGGGGTGGGGTAATACTGATTATTCATACGTTTGCTCACGGCATATTTGACAGATTAATGTTCAGTACTGCATCAAACAATTCTTAAAAATATTTTTAAAGAAATAAGGTCAGTTTAAGAAGTTCATGTATCACTCGTCCAGAAACAGTTTTTGCGAGTAGTTCTGCCCTAGTGATACAAATAAGTATTTTGAGCTTCGGTCCCAAAAAAAGTATGCTTCCAATCCTGCCAACTTCAGCAAACCGTTTATTGTATGCTTAGGTTGGCGATTCTGATTATTCATAAATTTGCTGGCCATGACAATTGAGGAATCTATCGTAACGGTAGATGAGCTTTCTAACAATACGCTGCAAACAGTTTGTGAGGTAGGTTATTATGCTGTTTTTAGCTTTCTGAAGCGCGGCTGCTGTACTACCCACTTCTTCATCTGAGGAACACGGCAAAAGTGGTTTTGTGTTAAGTCAGGGCTGTAAGCTGGGTGATCGAATATGACCCATTCCAATCCCTCCAGGCATTATTTGGACATTGCTGCACTATGTGGTCGGGCTATGTTGAGGGTCGAAACAACTGCAAAGCTCAGTATTCTTCGCCACTCTGAATGGCGCTACGTAGTTGCTGCAAATTTTCTCAGTGATCAACCGCCTTTAACATAATCTGTCCTAAGATTTCGAACACGTCAACCAACAGCGACAAATCTGATTTTCTGACTTGCATATGATTTTTTTCTAATTTCGTATCAGGTGTTTAGTGCGAGAAACATGATCTCAGTTAACATTTTGGCGTAGTAGAAGTATATGTTCGAGATCTTACTTTCTGAATTGTGCGACCTTGAGACATTTCAGTCGTGTGAATATGACAACCTTGGAAATGTGTAATTTTATCATTTTGTACCCTGGAAAGTGGTACCTTGAAATCCAATCTTAGCTACTGTTCCTACCGTAGAGCAAGATTCGCGTGCGAACAGGCCACTTGACACCACCAGCATCTGGAAATTTTTGTAGTGTGAGGGGAAAAACTGAAAATTTAGCACGAATTCCTTTAGACGCCTTTTTCAGGAATATTAGAAATGCTAACGGAATATTTAAGTTAACATTGGGTTTAGTGGAAGCCAATCTTGGAATATTAATTCCGTTTAAGCGATTATTATCTAACATTTCCTGTTATAAGTTCATAGCATTGGGCGTTTAAATTAACAGCGATTAAAACAAAACTTGAAATTTCAAAATATAAGAACAATTCGATTTGAGTGAAGGATAAATTTTACTGAACGTCGTTTGCTTTGAAAGAGATCCAATGACAAATTCATGATTCGAAATAATACGAGTATTTTTCATAAAAGCTTTTGTTTAACGTAACAAGTCTAACGAGTTTCTCTATAGCGATCGTTCAGCTTTGTGTTTTTTTTCTTTTAAGTTAGTATACGATAAACCTCAGATGGATAACTAGTTTGTTCGCGTGTACTTAACCTTGCGATAATAGTAGTGATTAGGGGCCGGTTCTGGACCAGTTCAAGGCCACTTCCCTCTGGTGGTGAGAAATGTAAGCTTTTGGATCTCCTCATGGTCAAACCTTTGGCGGGAAATTTAAATTTTTGGAGCTCGCTAAAAGTAGAAATTGCAATGTTGTCATCATCATCACATTACAAGGTCACTCTGCGGTCAAACGTTTTGGCGGGAAATTTGTATGTCAAGGTCAAAAGCTAAAAATAGAAATTGCAATGTCATCATCATATTACAATTCTGAAAATAGAGTGGTCAAGGTCAAAGATTGTTGATCTGTAAAGGTATCGTATGACATTTCTTAGAAGTATCAAAATAGAATCAATTCATGGAAACAAGAAGAATGCGAGTTGTTGTCTATGTTAAAAAGTAGACCAAGGTCAAATGGTGCTTATATTGACTAAATTGAGTCAAGGTGAAATAATTTTCAAAACTAAAAGTAGGGGGGTATTTAACAAGTTTAAATATGTTGTGATAGGTACTCAAGTCAAGGACACATTTTTGTGATATAAACCACAGCGAGGTGTGTTGAGACCAGTCAGTTAGCAACTTGTAATTGTTAAACATGGAATTATCAGGGTTAAACCAAAGCACCTATGCAAACTTTTTAAAAGTGCATGTGAACTCGAGATATCAAAAAAGTATAAAGTGATTAATGTGGCAGTAATTAATATTAAGTATGGTGAACGTGTAGTGATGGAAACGATTGATTTTAAATGTATATTACCTCAACACCTTCATGAGTATTGAAAGAAGAAACTCGAATAGAAGAATTTAAAACGCAGCTAAACACGAGGGATCTCTTCATGAGCAGTTTAGGTGCAGTCGGGAAAACAACAAACATAACATTTTGTTTTTAATAGTAGTGCCACAACCCCACCACATGATTTAACTAAAATCATTTCTTAAACAGCGTTTAGTCCTGGTGCAATTGCAAGCAAGTACAGTCGTTATGATGCAGACAGCAATAACATCATTTCTGGAACGATCCAAACTCAGAAGTTCACCGTTATATATGGATAACCCACATAGTTGCAGTAACAATATGAATAATAATTTTAGCTTGTGTTGTTGGTGCTATCAAAATAGTGATGGTGGTAGTAGCAGTAAAGATGAATAGAAACATGATGAAGGTTATTCTTCTAACACTGACAGGCAGCCATATAATCTATCTGAAGTGTATAAACAAGCAGCTAACGAATACTTAATCGATTGTATTTATTTATTTATTATAAACTATCGAACGATACTCATCATGCAAAACATATGGAAATTAGATACAGTACGCACCTCAAGCCTGCACCAGTAGTGCGTATGGGGTGTAGTAACTGTAATCAAATCAATAATGTAATGTTGAGTATGAAGGAATTGAATGAGCTTCTAAGGTGGCATTCATATGTAGAATTACAATTTTTCCGATCACAAGAAAATGAAAATAAAATTGATTGGTCAAATTAATCGAGAATGAAGATATAATCTATAATCAACATTTGAATCTCTATTTAGCAATCTTGGTATTTATTACAATTGGGAATTGATTAAAGGATATGACAGAATTTTGAAAACTGTTATGATAGAAAACTACAACTGCTGTTCTGGCACATTCAATTCACATAGTATAGAAGAACTATTTAATTTAAAGGATATAATGAGCTACAGATTGGAATTTCTTGAAACTTACAATCTGGTGTGATTTTATGAAAAGTTCATTCAACAGGTAGTTGACTACCGTCGTTTTCGTGAAAAAGCATTCCGTGATGGTGATGATGACATTTATAAAGACATTCATGATGTTATAAATGCCAAGTACAATACTTATTCACATAACACTGTATTTTTAATGGAAATATTGTATTATCGTCCTGTTTATCTAATGTATAGCATTTACTAAATAAAGAAATAACTATAATTTGTTTTTCTCAATTTAGGTATAAATACCCCGTTTTATCCATCCAGGTAAACAATACTAGTTAAGAAGCGAAAGAGTGCAGGTGGTGGTGGTTTAGTGAATGCTCTAATCAATAAACTTCCGTTTGAATTGCATTTACCTGGTTACCAGTATTGCGGTCCTGGTGCAAAGTTAGAAAAACGACTCGCACGCGGTAACCCCGGTATTAATCAATTAGATGCTCAGTGCAAACTTCACGATATCAGTTACAGAGATTACAGAGATTTAGATAGTAGACATAAAGCGGGTAAAATTCTACAGAAAAAGCTTGGGAACGCTTTAAATCATCAGACGCAACATTAGGTGAACAAACTGCAGCATTAGCAGTCAGTGCCGCCATGAAAGCAAAGAGAAAATTAGGAATGGGGTGTAAACGTCGATCTAATCTGAAGAAGAAGAAAAAATGCAATTGCGGAAATTTATTGCATTTACGAAAAACAATAGCTAAAAAAATTAAACCTAACGGAAATTTCACAGACACAATAAAGTCAGCGCTTCCAACGGCAAAACGTGTGGTAAAAAGTTTATGATGAAAGAAAAACATTAAAGTTCCTAGAGTAATTCCCCTACCTACCCAAGGAGGGTTTTTACCATTTCTTATTCCGTTATTCGCAGGATTATCAGCAATCGGTGCTTTAGCTGGTGGTGCATCAGGAATTGCTAAAGCAGTCAATGATGCTCAAAATGCTAAAACATGCAAGAAGAGAAATACATCAAAAATGTACCCTACTTTAGGGATATTTTTATGAGAGATAGCATACCTAAATTACCACGGCAAAATGAATCTGGAATTATTAGCTTAGGTATCCAAAGAGGACCAGGTACACATTGGGTTTGCTACAAAAAGCGTGGTAAAAAGGTATGGTATTACGATAGTTTCGGTAATCTTCGACCACCGATCGGAGTGATTAACTACTTTCGGGGATGTAAAATATATTATAATTACAACCAAAATGAAAAGCTTAATGCAATCATGTGCGGTCAGCTATACCTGCAATTTTTATATAAATAATCAGCACAACATCAAATTTTCTCAGTTATGTCAATAACATTCAGTTTAGAAAGGTATTGGTAACATAACTTCTATCCTCCGATAGAGGTAGATTTGGGGAATGAATACGTTATTGGATTGGTTGGATTTTACGGCTGCAACAGCATTAGAAACATTTATACAGGCAACGATAGATTTTAATTTAGAAAAATCCATCTCATCCGCAAGTGATTAATATTCCACACAGTGCATATGCGTTAGATTAAATTAGCGATTATCTAAAATCTGAAATACCCACAGAAAAGTTTATCATTAAAGCAAACAACTATGCACTTAAATGTGAGATAAACAGTTCATTTGAGATCGATTTTACTAAAGAAAATTGCATTGGCCGCATGCTAGGGTTTGAGTCTAAAATATTAGAACCAAATATTTTACATACATCTGCGTTAGACATCCAAATACTTAAACACACTAATCTACACGTAGAGTGCAACATTATAAAGGGGTTTTATCGAAACGGGAAACCTGCTAAAGTATTATATGAGACTGATGTTTCAGTTCCACCACGTTATCGTCTAGATAAAACTCCAAGCAGTACTAAATATTTAGAAGTAATCACTAACATAATTAGTAATATAACAATTAATTTGACTAATCAAAAAAGTGAATTAATAGACTTTGGTGAAAGTGAACCATTCACAGTACGTTTAGAACTAAAAGAACATGGGGCTGGGAATTAATCCAGGACCAATTCCATCTTTCAAAAATTCATATTCACATCATCCCTATAGTGTCATTAATTAGTCACCAACCTTCATTGTGGTTAACATCTGTAGAGAAATACTTTTTAACGTCAATTGGTTTAAAAGTTCTCACCCACAATGGCAGAATCGTTAAACGTCTTTAAAACGTACATTTTGATGATACTATAGTTAAATCAGATATTCACACTTATCTTCCGTGTGGATCTTCTAAATATGAACCTTCCGAAGAAATGCGCACCTTAATTCAAAGTCAAGATCTAATTACGACTACTTATGATAGTTTGCTGTACATAGAAGGTAAACTTGAGCTCAAAAAAGAAGAAGAAAAGCATGCAGCTTAACCAACAATTTCCTGAACTTTCTTTTCGAAGAAATTCGTTATGAGTTAGGTGGTCAAAGAGTGGATGTTTGCAGAAAACCAGGTATAACATCTACACTTAAGGGATATATTTCTTATACGGCAAGCAAAAGCAAAGCACTAAGCCATTTGGGATGGTCACCAAAGAATGAAGAACCATTACAAGTAGAATTCGATGAGCAAAATGGAGAAAAATGTTTTACAGCATGCATACCATTGAACCGCATATTTGGAATAATGGAGGATTATGGTCAAGTAATCGTGAATATGCGCCAAGAGTTGATTTTAATTCGATGTAGAAGCGATACAAACTGTTACTATGGTGAAGTTGATGACGCAATAACCTTAAATAAAATTCAGTGGAAAGTACCACCCTTAACACTTAGTAATGCTGCGAAATTTAACTTGTTTCAAGGAATCAATAAAAATTCTATTATGAATGTTGCATTTCGTCAATAGGAGTTATATGAATTACCTTCTTTAAAACAGGAAACCTCAGACATATGCCAATAAAAACATCAACGCAACTGGAAAAACCACGTTGGATAATTGTTGCATTCCAACAAAGTAAAAGGTACACGAAGTCAGCGACGATATTGACTGTTTCTATTTGAGTCAAACTTACAGTAAAATTCCAAATCAATTAATTCGTGACAATTCGAATCTAATTATATTATTTGAGCAAGATGAATTAAACCTAAAACATGTGTATGAGGATCATATAAGTCCCACCATAAGCATGAAATTATTTCTGGAGATGTGTTCAATGTGCTGAGCAGATCCGTCTGGTTTCATGGTCATAAGCAAGGATGCTGAAGTTAATAATGGTCGCTATTGGAAAAGATTTGATGAACATATAACACCTTAAACTGCTTACAGTAGTTTAGTGGGTACTGATCTATTTAAGTATTAACAGCTATCTGTTTATGTAAACAGCTATCTGTTTGAGGTAAACCGATATCTGTTCAGTAAACTCGCTTTGCTACAATGCATAACAAGGAAGTGATATTAAAGAAAAAAATTATTCAGGATCGTAAAATGATACAGCAGAAGTATAACAGTATTAAAACTGCTTGCATTGATAATGAAAGAACATTTGAAAGTACTTATATACCCTTCATAGAACCTCTAACTGAAATAGTAAATAAAATCAATCCAGATAAAAAAACACGTAAAAGGAGACCATTGCCGTTAAACCCTAAAAACCACCCCTATTCATATTTCCGAGAGAGCATGCTACTACCCCCACTAGCCCGCTAGCTCAAGTTCAACGGACTCCAGGCTTTACTCCATTAGGTGATTCAAGAAAGGGTGCTACTAGCCCATCAACTCAGCTTCCGTTTTTTCAAACAAATCCTCCTCCAGGTCTTCGTACACCATCTTTATTAGATACATCTGTTGTAGGAGAGATTAATACAGAGGAAGAAGAAGAACCTCTTAGTGTCACAGATGATTCTACTACCCGTAATGAAATCAGAAGAATTTCTCGAGCAGTATCATGAATTACCTCGTATACACGTTGAACGTATTATGAGGGATCCTGAAGATGCTATTCATCATACTTATGGAGTCCACTATGATACCAAAACTGACAAATGGGCAATTGGTAATACTCCCGTTGCAATTAAAGGAAACGATATGATTATTAATGGTGTCACGTATAAAGGGACTCCAGGTTTATATATCTGCTTATTATGAATGAACCCAATTTAAATCTAGTAAATTCAAAGGATAGAATAGATTATAGAACTATTTTAGAAGCTACTAATGTTGCAAGGCAAGATTATAACGTAAGTGGGCAAATTCGAGGGAGCCGCAGCAAAAAGTATACACAAATAATGAAACCCTTGCTATCATCATCATCACCCACAACCAATCGAGGTGGAGTTATGTTTTTAAGGAATTAACAAACAGGCCGATTGAATGTAAATATTGGAATGATATACATGAACTAATTCGTGATCTAGAGGTATTGTGGGCTGAAAAATTGGCAGGGAATACAGGTGTCGTGAATGACACAATATCAATTGTAGATGAACTGTATTAGGATGGACAGTATAAATGAGAATGCATTGATGTCGACATATTATAACTAAAATGACCCTTGACAAATTTGGACGTTCACGTGTCCAGTATCAATTCAAGAAATTAACCCCTCAGTTTAAACTGATTGATGATAATCAATTTGATATCGAGAATAGGAGACTCAGCAATGTTGCCAGCCTCGTATATCCTCAAGATGTCATCACTAAGCAATACTATTTATCAACAAGATTCAATTTGGATGGAAACCGTTTGGCAAAGTTGGCAGAGCCGGAAGGAGTAAAGGATATCTTGATTTTTGTCTACAAGAAGTTTAGAAAGCTTTTAAAGGAAACTCTAACGATTATCTAGTGTTGGAGTAAGAACTATATCAACTTTTTGATGACCTTTGGCAAGCAGATTTGGCTGAATTTAACACATATGCTAAACAAAATAAGGGCTATAAGTATATATTAGTAATTATCGACTGTTTTTCGAAATAATTATGGACTAAAGGATTAAAAACGAAAACAGGTCAAGAAGTTACCAAAACCATGCAAACAATCTTAAAAAAAGGACGTAAATCTACCAATCTGCAGACATATGCAGGAAAAGAATTCTACAATGAGCATTTTACTAAACTAATGCGGCGTTATGGTGTCGATCATTACTACAACTATAACGCAAAGAAGGCTGCAAATTGCGGAACGTGTCATCAGAACCATTAAGCGTGCTCTATATAAGTCATTCAGCCTACAAGGTAATTGCAAATGGATTGATACAATTGATACCATAACCATGGATTATAACAATCGTAAGCATAGAACTACCGGAATGAAGCCCAAAGATGTCGGTAATCATACAAACCTAGAGGTTTACACTCACATAAAAGTATTCGATAGGAATCGACATTCTGTGGGTGACATAGGACGAATCAATAAATTTAAAAGTATTTTCGCCAAAGATACACCCAATTGGTCTAGTGAACTATTTAAAACGCGTTACTAACCTCACTACGTACATGCTGGAAGACATGGAGGGAAAACTTGTACTGGGAGGGTTTTATGAACATGAATTACAGAAAACAAAGTATACTGATGTGTATCTAGTAGAAAAAGTGCTTCGCTCGAAGAATAATAAGTTATTCGTAAAGTGGTTGGGATTGGATGAAAGATCATGGATCAATAAGGATGATATTGTTTTATAACATTTAACTTATAATTTGTGAAATAAATTACTTATATTAGTTATATAGTTTGTATAAAAGGATGTAGCTCTTAGATGAAGTAAAACGCACAAAAAAAATAATAGTATTTTATTTTTTAAATATAAATATTACATTTGTTTTTAAAATTCCATTCTCTCATAAAGTGAACCTAAAGTACTTCTATGATCACTTAAATTACTGGGTGGCCATATCCCCGAATCTGGCCCACACCTCCATCCCAAGCAGGAATTTGAATTTGTTTCCCCTTTATTGATGTTGTCTAGTATCCAGTAATACATTTTGTGGTGCTCATCGTTTTCTCACGGTTGAAACTTATAGTTGATATTTTGTACTAATAATATTTCAACCAAAATATCGAGGAGCTTGTAGTTAGCATAATATGCCTTTTCTCAGTACATTCAGTTATAACGAATAAAGGTTCACATCGTCTAAGATCCTATCCACTTAATCAAAAGTTATCGAATTGCCTTTATCGGTATACAATTTCATAAAACTTTTAATGGTAATGTCTAGTTTAATTTTTTATCAAATAGTGTCTTAATAATAACTTCATTTGCACAATTTGAGTTTATAGCACACCAGTAAAAACACTCATCAGGAATAACAATATATTGTAATGTATTCAGTAGAAATAAATAGCTTTCGGGGCAGGACTTCCCTATCAAAGAACGCTTCAGGTACTTTCTGTTGATTTGATCACTACTGTACCATAGTTCTTCCTGCAATTTGTTTTCAAGACTGTTCGTAATGATAAAATTGTTGTCTGAAACAGAAGACGAATAAAATGCTATGTATAGTTAAATCCCCAAGGTCTAGTATCAGTGAAATTGAGATTTACTAATCGTTTATCATCACAATAATTAAGTACTACTTTATTCTGATTGATTGTAAACACATTATGTTTCTTTGATCTTATAAGATGCTGATAACGCGTTATTACGTCACCGTCAAACAATACATGTTTATAATCATTTATAGTATCTGTTTGACGCTTGCACTGGTAGAGCCCTTTGATTTTTTTACAATTTTTTCATCAACCATGTAAGCATACATTTTTGCACAAAGTCCTACAAATTCCAACATTATTGCGCCATGATTTTCATCTTTCATTAAGCCAGGTACTATTTGACTTAGTAATGGAATTCCAAATATATTTTTGGGTCTATAATGAGATGTATCGGATTTATCAATGTCCTCTTTAATGCATTCATAGATAACGAGAACTGAAAAGGCGTATATGAGGCTATCCGTATACATGTACAAGATCTTAGCATTATTATAAAACTTGGGTAGCGTGTAACTGTAATGAAGATTGTATAAAAAAGTTTTTGAAACGTCTAAAATACTGAATACTGCATATATAGGTTTATTGAAATATACTTCTAACTTATCCATTTGAATGATAAGCATATTATCAAATATTGTACAACTATGAAAATTTGGTTTTGCTACGTAAGCACTAGCACCATAGCGACCCTCCCATTTCTTTACTAAACGTATATCCTTATGCTTACGTACATTCTCCATCAGCTTCCCAAAAACGCTATTAATCATTAATTTATAAAAAATTTTATCAAATTAATTTGTAGATTGCTGGCGCATGGTGGTATTTAAATCGATATATTTTTTTAACCACGGGGACTGTTTAAAACGTAATATACGGTGTACTTTTGCCAACTTTAATCCATATTTTAAATTTAATTTCAAATTTCTGTAATGAATTACACAATTATGTTTAGGATACAATGTAAGCAATATTTTTTTCATTTTTGAATCAGATACGGGTGGTACCATATGTTCGGGTGCCAATGGTTGATCACTGTGTATATAGCCAATTTCCCAATCATCGGGATGGTTTATTAAATCTAAAGAGTCAAAATTATCAACAAAAGAAAAATCTCCAAATGAAGAAATTCTGACATGGTGGCTCCATATAAATTATTTACGTCGTATTGCATTAAATACACACTTTCGGAAGTGGGATCAAATTTTTCTCCCATGTACTTATTGTTAGCTTTAGCACATCGAGTAGAACATTGAACCACACCACCTCTAATTCCTCTGTCAATAAACATTAGCATACCAATGTCTGTAAATAGTTCTAACTGTACCTGTGTAATTTTAAGCATAGCAACGAGTGCCAAACCGGGGGCTGTATAATAGTGCGGAGGATCAGGTTTGTAAGTACTTAAACAAATTTGCGGTAGGTTTTCGAAAATGTCTGCTAACAGTAGAACGTCCGTTTTTAGATACAAATCCGAGTAATACCCTAACGATTTAATATTAAATTTGTTCCAAAAATTAACTGCATGTGCAAAACTGACATCATTGATTCCCTCATTAGTGAGATGACTGAAAAACTCTTCCTTGGGAGGGAGTCTGGTCTCGCTTAATTTATCCCAAGTATCGAGATATTTACAAGGAAACTCACGTTTGATAACTAGTAGCGAAAATTCTTCGGTATTGTTACAATTAGTGTGGTAATAATTTTTTTACTGTTTTCCAAATAGTCCGACAACTTTTCAATACTACTACTCATAAATCTGAAAGAGTCAATAAATCTAAACCTAATTTTAGTACCTTGTATTACTTTCGTGAAAGAAATATATCTTTCTTTGTTTATAAGTAGCAGTAAAATTGCACCGGGAACAGTAACCAATTCTCTAAAGAGGAAATGAGAATAATAACCTGACAAATTATGAAATAAGACTGGTAGAATGTGGGCGTCTTTATAGTTTAGGTTGCAATTCTGGTGTGATGCTCCCTGAAATGCACCAGTAAAATGGTGATGGTCCCTAACTTTTATATCATAATCAGTAAATGGTTTTCCGCAAATGTGGCAAATTATTTTATTGATTATTTCGGTAGTCCAATGTACAATGCTTTGAAGCTCTTTAACAAACCATTGAATGCAATCATGTTACGTGCACAAAAGGATTGTGGTAAAAAAAGAGAAAGTGTGCGGTAACACGAATTAAGAAATTAACCGGAAGCTCAGTCAGTCGGTTGGGCACTTAGATGCGTGAGCTGTTTGGCGTAGGAAAGTACACAGAGAGATTAAAAGGGCACCACTTGATTAAACTTTTGTATCGCCCCTGGATCAAGAAAAGTGGCACGGCACAAGGAGAGAGACGTTACAGTTAAAATAAACGCTGCACTAAGTCCAGCCAGGTAAAAGGTCTAGCGAGGAATTTTGATCCTAGGCCACGGAATAAAGAGACAACTAACTATCGTTTAACACCAACTTGTTTAATATAAATTGTTAATATTCGTATTTTAACAAAAAATATTACTTACAGGGTAGATAACCAGACAATGTTTATATAAAATGTGATAATCTAAGAAACAATAATCTGAGCAATACACACAATCGTTATCCTATGTTGGGACCGCTATCCTTTATGTGACCCAAAATTTGAGAGAAATTAAACAAACTAAAATAAAATCTAACCCAAATGGTCTAGTGGTAACCCATTTACCTTTTTGGAAAGTGCTAAACTTATAATTTAAACAAAGTATTGAACAAGTTTTATAATATGATGTTAACCCTAAAAATAAAACAACAAAACATATGTACAAAGTTAAACAAATAACTTTAAACCGAAATCTTAGGAAGAGCTCTCCTTAAAACTGGTATTTCAGTTTTAAATCAAACCAAAGCGCACTTTAAACCCCAAAATATAAACTAAACCTTCTACTAGATGTCTACCATTGCTTTTCTTTTTTATAAGCGCAAAGAAATTAAATTTACTTGCAATTAGCAGTATAGGCAAAGCGAACATAATACATACAGGTTTAGAAAGGCTGAGTTTGTTACTAGCTTTATAAGTGTAAAACATAAATATAAATAAGCACAAATGAAAATCGTAAGTACGAACTGACTCTATTTATGTATTTCTAAGAATTGTAATATGATCATGATGATGATGACCTTGCAATTTCTATATTTAGCTTTAAATTTTGACCTTAACATTTCGACCTCGATGCGCTCCACAAATTTAAATTTCCCGCCAAAAGTTTGACCTTGAAGAGATCCAGAAGCTTACATTTCTCAGCAACAGAGGGCGAGTGACCTTGAACTGGTCCAGAACCAGCCCCTAATCACTACTAATAATTAGCGAAATACTTAGTATGTTTACGCGTATTTTTTTGTTTAACTACGTTGAGTTTACAGTAACGTAAAAATAGGTTAAAGAAGGCCGTTGACCGAGCAACTGATTTGATAGCGGGTTTCATAGCTTTGAAAACGTATAGACACTTTGAAATTTTTACAGGTAAAAAACCTGGACCATAATTATCGTACACCTGGAGTTGGAGGCCGCGTAATGTAAGTGAGTACTTGACTGTTTAAACTGGCTGTACTCTGTGGGCGCTCAGGTGTGCTCTATCGATTTTGTCTATAATAATAGTCTGGCGTCCTTTATTAACGATGATCAACCACCAATTTGCGACTTATCGTGGTACGGCCATCTACCCTAAATATTAAAATTCTGTTACAGCCCCCGCGACCCATATATCCCACTGAGCAGTGGGCACATCTTCATTATCTGCTACGTCTGGTGTTAATTCCGTTTTCACCTATAACTGCAGGTAGTGAAAGGATTTTAACACTACTGTGCAATTCCTCTCTAACTGTTGTCTTGCTACAGCCGTTCAAAACTTACAGTTGATTTCTATTACGGGGAAAAGTGGACATTTACATTTTCTGACTTTTACGGTTTATAAAACTTTATGTTAGTCATCTTTAATGTTTTTTCATAAAAAATTGTAAATTAACGTTATTCTTGTGCATACTTTACTCAACTTGAAATATACGTTACACGATTTTCTATTCAAATGTTTTTATTACAAATAACAAAAGCTTGATAATAATGTTTTATGCACCGAAACAAGATAAACTATATTATAACTCAATAATTGACTCAAATGGTTACCGCCAACAGAAAGCAAACTAAGTTCCAATACAAACAAATATCGTTTATTTAGCTTTGTACATTTCATTCTCTGTTGCTTTAAAATTTAATGATTCGGTTAATTAATCAATTTTACCTAAGCAATTAATTCATTTAGCTCTATACGATTTAAAATATTTGCTTATAATGGAAAATTTAGATAACCTAAATTGAATTTATGAAACGATTAAATGTAAGGTACCGCATTTAAGTACATTTATAAGCTTAGTGGATAGTGTCGAAAAAGAAATTTCAGAATTGCAAATATGAATTAAATGATTTGGAAATTGTATTTCAGAATATAACAAGTTCCAAATTTAAATCGAGCTGTTTTGAATGAGAAATATCTTCAATCGTACAGAATTAGCGCAATCGATTCACTAATGAATATTCTGAATTATTACTAAATCTAACGTTATTCTTAATAAAGTCAACATCAACTCAAACATAACAAATAATTTTAGTAGTGATATTGTCAGAGGAATGAGCGGTCACAAATGTACTTGAATCAAATTTAAACTACCACAAGTTAGCGTACATAAATTACATGGTAACTTAAAAATATGTTTACTCCTTGAATTTTAATGTTGATAATAATAATTAATAATAAGGAACATCCCTGTTTACGACCTTCCTTGAAATTTGAACGCCTTAAAGTAATTTCACTGCAACCTCTTCATGGTCAATTCCCCAAGCTGTATTTATGTTGGTAACATGTACGCATCAATAATGAAATTTATGATCCCTTATATAACGTATAGAAACGCATATCCTTATTTTGCAAATGTCTCCTTAATCATTTTGCACATTTTCGGCCATAATAGGATTATACTTGTTAGATATTTACCGAACCTAGTCGTGCGTGGTCTGCTTATTATATAAATCATTTAATGATATTTACTGTAACATCAACATTATTTGTAAGTCAGTAGCAAATGGTTCTCCAGCTTCTCCAAGATATTTACCTTCCAATCTACATACACATACGTAGGCATAAAAGGTTATACAATCCAATTTTTTCACTAACGCCGGGCGCATGTTTGCGTGTGTGCGAGTGTGCATGTGTGTGTGCGTGTGTGCGTTTGTGCGTGGGAGCGTGCGTGCGTGTGTGCGTGAGTGCGTGTGTGCGTGTGTGCGTGTGTGCGTGTGTGCGTGTGTGCGGGTGTGCGTGTATGTGCGTGTGTGCGTGTGTGCGTGTGTGCGTGTGTGTGTGTGTGTGTGTGTGTGTGTGTGTGTGTGTGTGTGTGTGCGCGCGCGTGTGTGTGTATGCGTGTGTGCGTGTGTGAGCGTGCGCGTGTGTGCGTGTGTGCGTTTGCGTATGCGTGGATATACATATATATATATATATATATATATATATATATATATATATATATATATATATATATATATATATTAATGGTTCTATTTTGAACGGTAAATTAAGTGAGCCATCTTGAATTGTTAGACGGGACGCCGTGCAGAAGTGAATCATCTGAATCGATCCTGTCACACGACGGCAGACAGTGCGTTTCTATCGTGCAATACTGGATTATTGTGAGATAAACCAACAGTGGGTAACCTTTTCATATCATTCTCTAGTGCAAAACTGAACTATTATAGTAATGGCAGTATTTTGAACGGTAAATTAACTTATTTCCCAGTAGATTATTCTCTTCAAGAAAGAGCCAACTGGTGATAGCCCTCTTTAGCTCCAAAATTTCTTGAAATTATTGGAGGCATTTTGAGATACACTGAAATTTCCAGTTATATTGTTCTAGGTATAATGTTCTATTATGGAAATATCTCCTCTTCGATTGTTAGAGGCGCTCGAATGACTTAAGACGAGAGGAGAAGTCGTTTCCGTATCTGTCTAAAAACCACTGTAACCTCTTCGATAACTACCTAAGTCGCAGTTTTGCAATTTGTTATGAGTTATTGATGGTAACTTAGTTGCAGTACTGATTTTCGTTTTCAGGAAACGAAAATCAACAGAGGAAAACAAATGGTGGAATTGTCCAAATTCTAAATATGCCAAAATCTGAACTGAAGGTAAATTCCATACTTTAATGGTAAATTTCTATTCAGGAACCTAGCTGTACCTCTTAATTTAAGTTTCGATATAAGATGTTTTCCTTATGCTCACTTACTCAGACTAACAACAAACCACTTTGAATTTTTAGTTATTAAAGCCTACGATTTTCATCGTTCATGAGTGCAAATCAACCTCCGAAACAATGGGGAATTGAAACCTCACCAATCCAAACGAACGAAGACGCTACTCCATTCTCAAAGTAGGACGCAATATTTCAAACTTAGTATTCTTAATTAGTTTCACTGGAAAGTATTTTATGGTTTCTATTTCTCTCAAAACTTTCAAAGCACGCTTATCACGTCCATGAGAGCAATCAACCTCGGATTGAGACTGAAACCTACATGACAAACGCTCAAGGCGCTGCTCCTTTTCAAGGTAGTGATGCAAAATTTCAATTCTAGTACTTAAATTGATTTCGAAGTATAATTCCGTGAATTATGATTCCAGTTTTGGATTTCAGATGTGACTGTACATGAGAGCGGTTACCCAGGTTAACTAACTTCTCCGTCGAAATCCGTCAGGCAGTAGTTCGTCCTCGTCAAGCAGTTCTAATCGTCCTCCAGTTCGTCGTCGTCCTCGTTCGAGCGAGGACTCGTGAATTGATTCTGTTGATTCGATCCTGATTATGCAGTCCAGTACTTTATCTCGATCATTCGAGAGCATGAGTCACCACCGTCTCTAAAAAAATATCGAACCCAGTCCTGTCCTTCTGAAGAAACTGCGGAGAAACCAGTTCGCAAAAGGAAAAGGAACACTTCAGAATTGGAAGAGGAACCACTTGCTAAGACGAATGAGGAACCACCTGAATAAAGTTAGAAGTCATTGGGAGTGCGAAAGAATTCTGATAGGCAGCAAAGAAAAATTCATCAAGTTGAGGGAAGCCAGGAATGGTACAGCCTCCATGCAACGAAGCAAAATGTCGCTTGAAATGTGCAGCGAACATAAGCGAGGAAAGGCGCAGAGAAATTTTCACAGAATTACTGGAACCTCTCGAATATCCATTTGCAGAGAACGTTCTTGAACAGTTGTCTTTTTAAAATCAACCCCCGATACCGCTATGGTCGATCAGATAAAACACAAAGAGCCCTTAACAAAGCATTTTATTTCACCATTGATGGACGAGAAAAACGTGTGTGCAAGATATTTTTCTTGGTCACTCTCAATATCAGCGCTCGAGCTCTCAGCATTGCGATAATGAAGGAAAATGTCAACATTGGGGGTATTGTTGAGCCAGACCAAAGAGAAAAACACCAGAAGCAACCTACTCTTCCATCTGAAATGAAGGAAGGTGTACGAAATCACACCAACTCTATACCTCGACTCGAAAGTCACTACTGCCGATCGAATAGTAAAAAGGACTACATTGAAGGCGGAAAGTCGATTGCAGATATGTATCGTGATTTCGTCGAGATCAAGAAAGAGGCTGGCCAGACGTTCGTTAAGTACTCAATGTACGCCTTTGTATTCAACACAGAGTTCAACATTGCTTTCCACTGCCCTAAAAAAGATCAGTGTTATTTTGTTTGGGAAAAACTACAGCTCGAAGATAATTACAGACAGCATTTGAGAGAAAAGGATATGGCACGATCAGAAAAGGATGCAGATAAAGGATCAGATAAAATTGTGACCGTTTTTGACCTACAAGCTTCTTTGCCTTGCCCCCAAGGAGAATCATCAGATTTTTATTACGTGCCCAAATTGAACATGTATAACTTTACTATGTACGAACTACAGTCGAAGAAAACGTATTGTTTCATGTGGCATGCAGGCCAAGCAAAACGTGGTGCCAACGAAATTGGCAGTTGCATCTGGTTGTACCTCGAAAACCTGAACAGAACTGTCGATACCCCAGTCGATGTCGTCTTTTATAGTAATAACTGAGGAGGTCAGCAAAAAAATCGATTTATTTTTTCCCTGTTCATGTTTGCCACGTGGAATCTTAAAAATATCAGATCTATAGCCCACAAATTCTTGGTAATTGGACACACTCAAAACGAGGGAGACAACGTTCATTCTGTGATTGAACGAGCTGTAAAGAAATACAGAAAAGCCCCACCGATCTACGTCCCGGAAAATTATGTCTCCATCGTTTCACAAGCAAAGAAGACACCTCCAACTTACGCTGTCGAGCAAACAGATTTTTCCGAAATCTTCGATTTGAAAAAGCTGACAGCCGACTTGAAAATACCGGACGCTTTATTCAATGAAGAGGGTGAGAAGGTACCAATCGCTGATATCAGTGTGATTGAAACCCACAAGGATGAGCCCGGATTTTTCCGATATAAAACATCTTTCTCTCTGCAAGATTTTAAATCTATCAACAACAAACTAGTCGAACTCAGTTAGTTATTCAACGAACCGTCCAGGCGCAGTTCATCTGCATCTATGCAAAAGTTTAGGTTTCATTTCAAACCAGGTAGCATCTCCAAGGCCTATACAAGGAAGTCGAGCATCATTAATAAAAAATATGCACTGCCTTTCTCTTTTCCAAAAAAGCCAATGGTGTAGCTGTCATGCCCCAGTGTTACAATAGATATTTTTTCTTTCACTGAAAATTTATTTAGTAATGGTTTTGCGATCTAGAATTCTCACTCTTTCCATGGGTTCATTGTACAGAAGCTATGTCTTATAATAAGTTGTGATTTTCTCAAAACAATGAAGAAGCTTACTGCATCCACAAATCGTGATAAAAGTGCCTACCTAGTCTGAAGAAAAGTTACCACTGAGATTGAGAGAATAGGGATTAGAAAAAGTAGTTACCGTACTTTCTGTTAGTTTTACACTTTCTTTCCTATTTTTATACTTGTTTTATAAAGAATAAAGAGTTTTTTCAAGTTTTTGTATCAATAAAGACTGGAGTTATCTTTGACGAATCTGAAATATTTCGGTGCAAGAAAGGGACATCTTGGAATTTTGCCCATAAATTACTCATAAGAAATAATATTGGTATAGAGAGGGGGAAAAATTTCTGGAAATCTAAGGGAAGTTCTATGATAGTGATGATTCGTGCAAAATTTCAGCAATCGGATAACGCAACGAACGGATATCAAAGGAACGGAAGAGAAGAAACTTAAATTGGCTCCCCTGAAAAATCGCCTTTTTTGAGTTAGACCTGTCTTGTTCTGGACCAACGATATGTCTAAGATCTACCCAGGTTCAATGGCTATAAAGTAATGGTAGACATTTTGAGACTCTTTTTCTTTGTATTCCGTTATAGTCTGTTCTATTTTAATTCGTTAGTAGCACAAACTGATTCTGATATTCAGCACTTTGCATCACAGCGCTATTTCTAAATATATTTTCATTGTATTTATGCTGTATTTTTACAATCATTCAGATGGCTTTAAATGGCAACACTCCAAAACCAGTTTTTAATATTCGTTGTTATTTAATTTGAAGTAATTTCATATTTACTGCTTACAGCCTTCTGGCGTCATTCTACCTGGGTATACAATAGATGTTACTTAACATCATTATGAATTCACTCCTTCCTTATTTTCTAAATCATTTCGAAGTTCCTAATGAGCGAGAGACTAAACATTTTCTGGGTTTCACTAGTACAGCATTCTATGTACTCACGCCGATAATAATAAAATTAATTGTTCTTAAATATAAATGCAAAAAATTAAAAAATACAAATTAGTACGTTTCGTATTGTATTACATAATTTAAAATTCTCGGGGTGTGAATTTGAATGGTGGGGGTTATAGGAGGATGTACCAGTGAGTCCTGAAGATATGGCTTCCGTCAATAGATGGTTGACGTGTTTTACAGTTTTGTCACAGGTAGCTAACTACGACGGTTGTTTTGTATAAGTAGATTTGCTTGGAACACCCAGTATTTACTCGAACGGTACCCGTTTGCATAATTCAATGCAAAATATACTTATTCTTAACAGTTGAGATGACATGATTACCCTTACTTCAAAAGGGTGACTTTTTAAATCGCATTTCGAGTTCGCTTCTCTGAGGTTAAAGTTACACAATATCGTATTCCTTTCTGCTCTAACGTGTTATAAATGAATAAATTTAGCTTACGAATATTAAACTGTTAAAAGTATGTAATTTGCAGATACGTACATATTTTAATTTATTATCCGCGAAGCACACAAGAAAAATTCTATTCCCGTGAAAAGTCGATATCGAATTTTCGACGGTGTTTTGAGTTTCGTCAAGAGCGGCCATCACGTCTGGATGTATGTCTGTGGTTGTATGCGTGTATGAATGTATGTTAGTATCCACGATTACTCCAGAACGAAAATACGTACGTGTTTAAAATTTTATATTTAAGCTTGTTTTCATTTGGTTTAGAGATGATTAGATTTTGGAGGAAATCCAGCGGCGGAGAGGTTCAGTTTTTGGTTTTTAAGTAATATTTCTAAAACTGCTGCATATTTCAAAGATATAAAAATACTTAGATATAGACCTTGAACATATCCATTAATTATATTACTGTCGCAAACTTTGTTCACCCTGTATCTTCAAAACAAAGGGTTTTTAAAATCATCATAGTACAAAATATTCTTAGAATAGGCCAAGAAATAACCCCTAGAATTTTTCCGCATGGTTACATAACACCCTGTAGTGATAATTTTTCTATTGGAATAATCTGATTGTGCATATTTATAAGCCGTTTTGTAAAATTTCGGTAATTCAAGGTTGAGGCTTCTTCATCAAATTTGTCTAAAAGCCAGAATAACTTAAAAAAGATACGCAACGGATTTTAATGGTGCTTTACATTTACAGTTACTGGTGAAATATCTCTCTTCTATCAAGTTTTGTTAAAATCGGTTCATAGTCAACGATACTTTATAGAGGGCACTCAGGTGCCTTGTACGTGAATAACTCCAAAATCATTCACTTTAAATAAGAAGTGAAGAGAGCTTTCTTACAGTTTATTCCATTTTGCATAAGCTTTGTTTATGACAATTTTTGTTGGAGTAATAAGTACACATTAAAAAGTTTTTAGAAAATATATCGAAAACTGTCGGCTTGTGTGAAAATACCTTTATTAGGGAATATTTTAGATACGTTTCCTTTATGTAAGTAAAATAACAAATAAGTTCGATAAATGCGATTTAATTAATAAAAAAGATAACAATTTATTAGGATTGTAATTGTAATATGTCAAAATTGGAAAATTGGTTCGCAATCCAATGTATTTTCTTATGTTCACATCATACATAGTTCAATTTAACTCATTTGAAACTGTATGCTAAAAATAAAAGAAAAAATAATGTCGTAATTATTAAACTAGTTTAAAACTTAGTTAAGTATCAAATGTCAATTTAAAATAACATACATAACCAGTCATTTTTCTGAACATAAGATATATTTATCATATAATTAATTCAAATAAAAGTGAAAATGGTTGTCATTTTACTAGTATTTGGTAGTCTAGGCCTACATTGCATTTGAACGTTTATTAATCCTTGAACAAAATTTAAAAAAATGTTGATTTTGCAGAATTAAGATTTTTTAGATAACGTTACTGATTTAAAGCCGTTTAGCCAAATTAAAAAAAAGATTTTAGCAAAATGAATTCACAGCGCCGTACGTATATAAACAATGCAATCCAAATATGGAAAAACATGCATTTCTATTTAAAAACATGTAATTTAGTGACAAATTATATTGTTAAATTAGTCTGAGAAAACTGTTGCTATAGTATACAATTACGAAAACTGATCTATTCAATCATAATTCAATTAATCAGTTTTTATTAATTTTAATACTCTCGTAACACATTTTCGTTTGGTACAATATGACATGAAGTTTGATACTTTTTATTATAACTCTCTGAAAATATCGTTATAGATAAACGTTATAATGTGATAGTCAATATCCATTTTTCTCCTAAAGTTACCTGTCACAATTATTATATCGATCCAGCCATGCAATTTTTGAATTTTTTTTGGATACGTTTATGAGGACGTCCATGTCGCTGGTTTTGGTGTACGTATTTGTACTTTTAGAACTAAAGGTAGGTTCTTGATCTTGGAGATTAAATTTACATTTGTGTTACATTGAGAGAGGTATAATGAAGTACGTCATCCATCCATGTCCACAAACAACATTACTAGTACCTAATAATAGCTTCCACAGCACCTGTATTATTCCTTTTCATGTTGAAATTTTTTATTGACTTTATTTTTGAAAAGGCGATGTTTTGGCCAAGGCTGCTCTACAAACTTAACCCACTATACTAACAAAACACCAGAGACTTTCTTTAGGTTGAATGGTTGTGAAGGTATTACAATTGTTAAAATAACTAAATAAAGTGAAGGAAATAAATTCATCAAATAGTTTGTCGGATTATTAAAGTGGCTGAAATATGCGGATTCTACCAAACTCAGGACTTCTAGCACGCATCCATTATTCATTACTTGCCAGTATCTTCCCACGCTTGATTAATGTATCTGTTCTACATTTTGTGCTATTTAAATAATTGTCGTAAGTATTGTATTGATTTTATTTAAACGTATATTAATTGATCCTGCACAAATCAAACCTTAACTTCGTACTTATAACAATCAATACTAAACAGACTTTGTTTCAAAACAATTTACGAAGAACAATGCATCATATTGATTATGTAGTAATATCATAATTCAACAATACTATAAATTCAGAGGTAGTAATAGGTCAAGTGCAAGAAGAGGAAGGAATCTAGACTGCAGTCTTCCTAATTTTTATGTTCTTTTGTGTCTATAAATAATATCCGAATATATTAAAACTTTTATTTTATAACCGTCCCCTAGATTTTTTTTAGATTTGCACAATTTATTTCCAGTAAGTGCAATTTTGTGTTTAGAAATATGAATATGCTGAAACGGTATAAAACAAATATTGATGATGAAACAAAATTTAGCGCAGCAGAGTTCGTTTTTTTGAACTTCACCATCGTAGCGGTTTCTATTTGTTAGTTATTTTAACCGTGTTCTGTTTTATTTACTATGATAAACATCAGGGTTCGTAAAATTAAAATAGGACAAACTTTTTTAAAATATGTTAGATATCGTACCTCTTACTTATAGGTACTCATTTCAAAAACACTGTGCATAAATTCCGGTAGAAACCATTGTTCCATATTTCCTCGGATGATAAATAAAACAACATTCCATTGCTATTAAATAAAAATCAATATTCATTGATGGATATTAAAACTTCAAAAGTAAAACAGCGCGCGCTGTAAATATTGAATTAAGTTGACTCCCTCCCTACTTTATCTCTTTCTAACGCGAAAGGCTAAGGATTGGGTGCGTAATGCACCACTTCGTGCGTCTACCTTTCTTTCTACCATTGTGATGCTATATAACAGAAAAGGTTTGTGAAACTAATATAAAGTATATTAGAAAAATGAATCGATAGCGTTTTAAATGTATATTACGTCACATGCGTTCTATCTTCAGATACAGTTATTTTCAAAATTTTGCAAAACTTGTTCATATACAAGAAACGAAAACTTACGTAACATAAAACTAATTGCACATATTCCTTGACGCTCATATGCTGTAATAATAACAATATGTATATTTTAAACTAAGACGTCAAAATCATCTGCTGAAACTGATTGCACACAAACTATTAATTGTAATATATAGACCACAATATATGTATTTGCAACAACAACATTGTGTATATTTTATACTAAGGCGCCAAAATGATAGTGTAGTTTAGTTGTGAAAACATTCATATAATTTTTGGATAGTATGAAACCAGACGTCAAACTGGTTGCTCACAAACTATTAACCAAGATATATTGACGCTTATATGCTTGCAACAACAACATTATGCATATTCTAATCCGAGATGCCAAAATGATTGATTTGTTACATTAAGAGGACATGCAACGCAGCAAGGCTCTAGAATGATGTTTGGTGTAGTACTATAATGAACGGGTTCCAGAATAATTGTCAAACGTACGAAAATTATACGTCTTGTTCTAGGTGACGCCAAATCAAGGAATTACGTACGGGACGCTATAATGATTGCGTGATGTATACATATACGTATATATATATATATATATATATATATATATATATATATATAACATATGTGTAAGATCTACCCAGGTTCAATGGCTATAAAATAATGGTAGACATTTTGAGGCTCTTTTAATGGCTTTAGGGTTTAAACTATTTTCATTGTATTCCGTTATAGTCTGTTCTATTTTATTTCGTTAGTAGCACAAATTGATTCTAATACCATTAAAATTATTTTAAATTGGTGTTTCTCAACCTATTGGTAGGATAATTTTTGTTTCGACTTCATGGCATATGCTACTTTATTTAATACATAACAAGTAATGATTTTTATAAATAGTAAGGTAAAGAGAGATAAAAATATGGCAAACCATAACCACCTATAATTGCCATTAAAAAAAAGCAAGTTTGGGTCGTAGTTTTTACCAGTTCTACATATTTAGCTTAAAACCGTTCATGAACCTAAAGTATAGGTTAAGCTCTCATCGTAGTGACATTACAGTCACGTTAAAATTCTTGACATTGAAACTAACTTGTCCAAAACCTCTTTCTTAAAAATGGCTCATATACAATGTGAACATCATTTTATGAATAAAACAGACACACAAACGCACAGGCACACACACACACATTCATCACAACACATACACACACACACGATCACACACACACACACACACACACACACACACACACACACACACACACACACACACACACACACACACACACACACAATACATACACGACACACAGACACACGGACACACGGACACACAGACACACAGACACACAGACACACAGACTCACAGACACAAGACACACAGACACACAGACACAGACACAGCCACACAGACACACAGGCACACAGACAAACAGACACACAGACACACAGACACACAGACACACAGACACACAGACACACAGACACACAGACACACAGACACGCAGACACGCAGACACACAGGCACACAGACACACAGATACACAGACAACCAGACACACATACACACAGGCACACAGACACACGACACACAGACACACAGGACACACGGACACACAGACACACAGACACACAGACACACTGACACACAGACACACAGACACACGGACACACAGACACACATACATCACAACAGACACACAGACACACAGATACACGGACACACAGACACACCGACACGCAGACACTCAGATACACAGACACACAGACACACAGACACACAGACACAAGGAAACAGACAAACAGATACGCAGACACACAGACACACAGGCACACAGACACACAGACACACAGACACAGACACACAGACACATAGATACACAGACACATAGACACAGACACACAGATACACAGACACACAGACGCACAGACACACAGACACACGACACACAGACACACAGACACACAGACACACAGACACACAGACACACAGACACACAGACACACAGACACACAGACACACAGACACACAGACACACAGACACACAGACACACAGACACACAGACACACAGACACACAGACACACACGACACACAGACACACAACACACAGACACACAGACACACAGACACAGACACACATGCAGGCACACAGACATACACAACCACACACACACACACACACACACACACACACACACACACACACACACAAGACAGAGACACACAGACACACAGACACACAGACACAAAAACACACAAACATACACACACACACAGACACACAGGCACACAGGCACACAAACATACAGACACCCAGACACTCAGACACATAGACACACAGACACACAGACACACAGACACGACACAAGACACACAGACACACAGACACACAGACACACAGACACACAGACACACAGACACACAGACACACAGACACACAGACACACATGCAGGCACACAGACAGACACACACACACACACACACACACACACACACACACACACACACACACACATTAACGAGAGAACACACAGACACACAGACACACAGACACACAGACACAAAACACACAAACATACACACACAATTCAAGACACACAGGCACACAGGCACACAAACATACAGACACACAGACACTCAGACACATAGACACGCTAACACACACACACTACAGGCGCACAGACACACAGACATACAGACATACAGACATACAGACATACATACAGACAGACAAACAGACATACAGACATACAGATATACAGACATACAGACACAGAGACACAGAGATACACATGCACACAGACTACACATTAAACATACACACGACAAACTTTTACAACACGAATGCACGACACACGCACGTAATGCATAAACGACAGTAAATAAGAGTGCGTACAACGTATAGTAACTTTATGCTGCAGCGTGAACATTCTGTGGTCAGTGTGAGAGAGACGCAGTAAGAGATGGAATAAGAGTCAGATACCAAGATCCCTACAATACTATACGTATGCGTATTTGTTTTATCTTATATATTTGGTGTTGATGTTTTTGATAGTAGAAAATTTTCAGACATTACAACCAGCAAGACTGAGCAACAACGTTTAAGTTAATCATACCACAACAAACAGAAAGACGAACAAAAACAGGACGTCCATGTCGCTGGTTTTGGTGTACGTATTTGTACTTTTAGAACTAAAGGTAGGTTCTTGATTTTGGAGATTAAATTTATATTTGTGTTATATTGAGAGAGGTATAATGAAGTACGTCATCCATCCATGCCCACAAACAACATTACTAGTACCTAATAATAGCTTCCACAGCACCTGTATTATTCCTTTTCATGTTGAAATTTTTTATTGACTTTATTTTTGAAAAGGCGATGTTTTAGCCAAGGCTGCTCTACAAACTTAACCCACTATACTAACAAAACACCAGAGACTTTCTTTGGGTTGAATGGTTGTGAAGGTATTACAATTGTTAAAAGAACTAAATAAAGTGAAGAAAATAAATTCATCAAATAGTTTGTCGGATTATTTAAAGTGGCTGAAATATGCGGATTCTACCAAACTCAGGACTTCTAGCACGCATCCATTATTCATTACTTGCCAGTATCTTCCCACGCTTGATTAATGTATCTTTTCTACATTTTGTGCTATTTAAAAAATTGTCGTAAGTATTGTATTGATTTTATTTAAACGTATATTAATTGATCCTGCACAAATCAAAACTTAACTTCATGCTTATAACAATCAATACTAAACAGACTTTGTTTCAAAACAATTTACGAAGAACAATGCATCATACTGATTGTTGATAATTGTTAACAAAAGCGCAACGCTCTTTTGAATAGAATTTGCTAGACTTACACGCTATACTGGTCGCTGACTTCTCTTTAGTTCCAATATAATCACCACAATTCTTAATAACGCAATGAATCGTTTACACGGAGATGATATAAAAACTCTACGGAGACCATTCATCTTTTTGGTTCTATGAAGATGTTTGACAAATTTAATAAAATTATCCCTGTACGAGTATAACTTTTAATAATAGTGTAATGCACCGAAACTCGTCACTGTTAATGCTATAAACGATAGTAAATAAGAGTGCGTACAACGTATAGTAACTGTATGCTGTAGCGGGAACATTCCGTGGTCAGTGAGAGAAAGAGACGCGCAGTAAGAGATGGAATATAGAGGGAGTCAGATACCAAGATCCCTACAATACTATACGTATGCGTATTTGTTTTATCTTATATATTTGGTGTTGATGTTTTTGATAATGTGTTAGAAAAATTGTTTTCTAGTACATTACATATTTTTTCCATGCAAAGAACATGAGGCAGATCAAGATCTGTTTATTATTATGTTGTAATATCATAATCCAACAATACTATAAATTCAGAGGTAGTAATAAAAGATTCGTAAACTTAAAAATAATTTTATTTCAGCAAATGTTCGAAATGTCCTCCGTTAGTCAACTAACGCCCGAAATGGTTCGAAATGTGCAGCAGGAATTTGTAGATCGATTAGGCTATTGTCAGTTGACTAACGGAGGACATTTCGAAGATTTGCTGAAACAAAATTATTTTTAAGTTTACGAATCTTTGTTTTCGATATAATAAAACGTTATAAAAATTATTTTATTTTTCGTTTTCTTCATGATCTTTTTTCAATTTTTAAATTTTGAATGCGAATAACTCCAAAACGCTTGGACTTAGGTATAGCACATGCTGCATGACAAATGTTTAGAATTGTAAGGGCAATCCAAAAATGCAATAAAAAATTGGGTTGCAATTTGAAAAAAAAAATTTTTTTAGCTAATCTTTTTTGAGACACCCCGTATAAAATTTTTTTTTCGCAAAATATGCCCCGAAAAAATATAAAATCGACGGGTCCGAGCGATTTTTGAAAAAAATTGTGCTTTACGAGATATTGAATTTATTCCTTCCTTTACGACCACCCGGTATATATATATATATATATATATATATATATATATATATATATATATATATAATAGAAACAGCTCACGTCACTCGCACGCACACGCACGCACACGACACGCACACGCACACGCACACGCACACGCACACGCACACGCACACGCACACGCATACGCACACGCACACGCACACACACGCACACGCACACGAACACGCACATGCACACGCATGCGCACACGCACACGCACACGCACATGCACACGTACTCACACACACGCACACGTACACGCACACGTACACGCACACGCTCACGCATAATCCACGCACACGCACACGTATATCACACGACACGCACACGTACACGTCAAGCACACGCAAGGATGGGCACACTTCAACGTTTCACACGCACGCACCACGCACACGCAGCCTACACGCTACGGAATGCACACGCACACTCACACGCACACGCACACGCACACGCAACACGCACACGCACACGCACACGCACGCACACGCACACGCACGCACACGCATACGCACACGCACACGCACACGCACATGCACACGTACCACACACGCACACGACACGCACACGTACACGCACACGCTCACGCATATCCACGCACACGCACACGTAAATACACACGCACACGCACACGTACACGATAATCAAGCACACGCACACGGAATGTAGCACACGCTCACGCTACACTGCAAGCCCACGCACACGCACGCCTACACGCTCACGACTACGCACACGCACACGCAGCACGCACACGCACACGCCACGCACACGCACATGCACACGCACACGCACACGCACACACACACGCACAGCACACGCACACGCACACGCACACGCACACGCACACGCACACGCACACGCACACGCACACGCAGACGCACACGCAACGCATACGCACACAAACACGACCACGAACGCGCACACGTACACGCACACGCACACGCACAGCACACGCACACGCACGCGCACACGCAACGCACAACGCACACGCACTCGCGCACGCACACGCACACCACACGCACACGCACACGCACACGTACACACAGGCAGACGCACACGGACACGCACACGCTGACGCACACGCACGCGCGCGCGAACATGCACACGCAGACTCACGTACACGCACATGCACACGCACACGCACACGCACACGCACACGCACACGCACACGCACACGCACACGCACACGCACACGCATACGCCACGCACACTCACACGCACATACACACGCACACGCACACGCACACGCGCACGCTCACGCTCACGCGGACGCCCACGCACACGCACACGCACACGCACAAGCACACGCACAGCATACGCATACGCACACGCACATACATACGCATACGCACACACAAAGACAACGACGCGTGCGCGTGTAAATCCGTTTAAGACTTGGTATCGATTTTCACGATAACTCAAAGAATACCTTACTTAAGGATGCGTAAGAAAGCATTTATTCTTAAAATTTTAATATACGAAATTTTTGTTTGGGTGGTTTCCATGCGACAGCATTGCCATTGTTACTGGTAATAGTAAGTACCCACCAATTATAACAAAAATGGGCGTAGGTTACCAACATCACAAGGTGAAAAATATGAAACGTATTTGGGTTTCATAATTGTATAAACGGAAAATAGAAAAACAAACTATTGATATTCTACAGAACAAAAATTATACTAACAAAATAAGGAATGTTGTTTTGATTGTTATGCAACGAAAGAAAGCAGCTTAAAAATATACATTCATAATTTTTTCTCATTTGAATAAATACATATTTTTGTCAAATTTTTCATTAATAATGTAAAATCGTCATCTTAATCTTGTTCGTTTTATGCTTGGTTTATTACAATTTTGTTTCACTTTGTAAAATCTTTACAACCTGCGTAAGTATTTTTCCTTGTTATCTTTGTTCATTTTAATTGGGAATTTTGAAAGTGTACCAAACATTAATATGGAATTTTATGTAAAATACATTTTTCTCCTTTATACTAGCAATTTAAAACATCGATTGGGAAATTGTTGCTACTTAAGTATTCATCGCAAGCATTTCACACTTGCGGCATAACTACGTGTTCATGTCAATCGTAATTTAGATGTATACGAATAAGAGTTAACAAAATATATAAAATAAAATATAGAAATCACATGTATTATAATAACAAGAAAATGTAAAATACATTTCATAGTCAGGGTTATTGATTAAATGAATATGTATTAATTTGTAATCTAAAATCCTCGTTTAAATTACAGAGGTTGTAAATAACAGTTATCTTTGGATTGTGTTAGTTTTTGTTTTAACAAAACTATTTAAAAACCATAATCCCGTTTTAACGCGATTCAGTTTGAATTGTTTTGCTGTAGTTAAAATAAGTTTGGGTTTAGATCCATTAGAAAAAGCGCTTTATTCAAATACTGCCTTTTATGTGTAACGTGCCAAATTTTGGCGATCGTTACCTGAATGAAATTTTGAATTCTTGTTATTTATAATTTTTTTTGCACTATTTGTGTATATTTAGGCATATTGTAGTATTTTTTCTTCCAATAATGAAATTTTATCGTGTGTAATGGGTATTTAGCGACATTAATTTTTTATTTTATGCGCAACGAGTGTTAGAAATCTATTCCATTTGTGCTACGTCCAGACGCACATACATCATCTTAAACTTACTTCCCTGCATAAGGTATGAAACTGCTTTTAGTTACATTTTTGTATTAATTTATTATACCTAATAGGGAAATTCCGTGACTTTCGTTAAGAAATCGTTGCCCGTGCGTTAAGAAAATTTTGTACAGTTTGAAAATGGAATACGTATGGTTGGATTTCATGTTAAAGGAAGCATGGGGTATGCCGCCACGAGTTCAGGATGGCGCGCATATGGTACGTTAGAGTACACAATAGTTGTAGATACCTTCTGTTCTTGTGTCATTAACTATGGAGGTAGGTGCGCCTACTGTTTAGTTATGCCCGCTTTGACAGCTATAGCATGTCTGTGTTGGTTTCTTTGCGTCGAGTACACATTGCGTTTACCTTTACACTATTGAAAAGTGCTGGAAATTATCTTTGCTTTATATTGATGTTATGCCTTAGCGTATCTTCAAGAAATGCAGTTTTTGACAACAAGATCGCTTCTACATAATATATAAATTTCACGTTGAATGTACAAGTAAGTATATATCCCTTTTTGTGCAAATTACGATTTATTAAATGGACAAATTAGATGAATTGACTTACGAACATTACAGTAAGGTCAAGCTGGTCTAATATTATTTCGGAAGGTTTAATACTGTTGTAATGACAAGAAAATAGCTGACTTCAGTTAGTGTCTTCTAAAGTGAAAACAATTGAGTACTTGACCTTGCTTGTGGTATTTTGTTGACATAGATTGTAAAGTTTTTGATATTTCATTGAAGTTGTATAGTTTCAATCAACTTTCATTTTGAAATAGTTCTACGTAAAGATAGGTTATGTTTTTTTGTGTAGTTTTAGGTATCTACTAAGAATTTGTCTGCTATAGTAAGGTTTTGCGGAAAGTTAAGTACCGTTTTATTTGCTTTTATGCTGAAATTAATTAGCAGATATTATTTTGGTTTATTAAATATACAAAGAAATACAGCTGTTGTGTTGTTTACTAGCTGTACATGTGCTATTAAAGTACAACTCTCTCATTTTTAGTTGTATTGTAATTATTTAGCCTAAAAATTGAGTGGCGCCTGAATTATGCATATCTGATTTATAGTCATGGATATTATCTCTGCATTTGTACATTATCAAAATTGTTGTATGTTTTGTTTTCGGAGTTTTCCTGTAATTAAAATTATTATTATTGTTATTCCCTTACGACCTTATAAAGGAAACGAGCTCTCAATCTACAGTAAGTATCTTAAGTAAAGTGCGCTGATCTCGGCTGTATTTACCTTTTTTATGATTATAAGTACAAATCTTTTTTACCATAAGCGAAAGTTTTTATTTGTTGTAAGTTGACTTCCAACAGGAACAAAATGATTTTTCGTTTATTTTTTAGAATGTGATAAATTGAAAATAAATCCTACAATTCTCTAGCAATAAGGTATACGAGCTCTACCGTAACATTTAGAACCAAATTTGACCGCTAGTGCAACTAATAACTATAATATTAAGTGAAACATTGCGAACTTTAACACCTTAAATGTGCTTTCACACTTACATCGAAGTTAAAAACTGTAGTTAGTCACTCTATACATTTTGATATAAACACACGGGCAAACCTTTTCTTGAACCCTTAACTCGATTTTGATAATTTTTTTTAATTGTAGCACGTTTCTGTAAGAACATGTTAGATATATTACTGATTTTAAACGATTGGCCGAAATGTCATACACAGAGCTGAAAAGGAAGTAATGTTTTTTGTTAATATTTGAGACACTCTGTAGAGTGATCGAATAAAATTTGATATCATTTCATAATGTGAGATTAAAGATTGATCTTTTCTGAGCATTTTCGTTGTTTTATTTACTCTGATATCGCACTTATTAGGGGCACTACAGGGTTTTGTTGAAATTAGTGCATTGGCACACCTTTTATGGGTTGTTAAGAGACCTGTTTTGTTTATGTCACCGGGTATTGTCATTGTGAAGTAAAAGTCACATTAAAAATTTTGATTGTTAAAAATCCAAAATGGGTGACTTGAATCCTACTGATGTGTCGAGAGGCGTAGCGTTGGTTGGTTACGGTTTACCGTAATGTAAGACGTTGTAGGTAAACTGGGAAGTATAAAAAGAAGAAAAGGCCAAGGTAGAAAACGGACAACTACGGCTATATATGACAGATTTGTAGTCTTACATACATCATGAAACAGGTGTAAAACAGTACCATAATTAAGAAACGAGATGGAAGAAGTACGTGGAATTAAAATAAGTAATCCAACCATTATCAGAAGGCTCAAGGAAGTTGGTTTGAAAGCATATAGAACGCAGAAAGCTCTACAACTTCAACGACGCGATCGAGTGGCGAGTCTACACTTCTCTCGGAAGCATGAAAATTAGAAAAATGACCAGTGTATCCACGTTATTTTCATAGATGAAAGCCGCTTTTGCTTTAACTGCATCGATGGCAGGGAAAGATTACATCGCCGCCGAGGAGAACAAGATATAAAGACTTACCAATACTCTTTCCATTGAATGAAACCGTAACCATATTCAAGGACAAAAAAAATTGAAGTTATTCTGATATATGCAGCACAATCCAGAATACAATGTGCTGAAAACTAGTAAGATTGATACCAGAGGATCTTCGGCGCATACGAATTTAAAAAACCACAGATATTATCCCTATCGTACACAAGTACATCAGGATTTCCATGAAAGGGATTCCGAAAATTTTTGTCTTTGGGTGTTTCAGAAGGATTAATCGTGACGTAAATTTTCTTAATGAAGAATCACAAAGAGAATTCTCATCGATTCGCTACAGCAAGTAACCAGTACAGGTGGTCGGTGCATATTGGACGGGAGTATGTATGGAGACATTGTTGCGGGGGCAACCGCCTGAAGCCAAGTGCCCCCATGAAGTAATTCTATTATAACAAAGGGAAATTTAATTCTATGAGGTTCCAACCGCAGAAGTAACAAGCAAAGACTTTTAACCGGTAGGCCTCTAGTGTAATCTTATACATTTTATGTAAACGGTATATTTACAGTGTAATGTATCACTAAAGCTATTGTGGTATTGCAAACCGGTCTGAAGGAATAATATATATATATATATATATATATATATATATATATATATATATATATATATATATATATATATAGAAGTTGATGCGAGTATCAACTTCAATTCTAGATATGGGTTTTTATCAAATAATATCCACCTTATATGGAACAGATGTGACTAATTCCATGAAACAACTTCTAAAATACACTATCAAAGAGGCCAAACTTATTAACAGGAGGAACTTCTTATTACGATGTCGGAAAAATGGTTTATGCCCCAACCATATTGGAAACCACAACAAAAAATTGTTGTCCTTAGTCAACACGAACAACACACATTTTAATTACAAGATCCAACGATTAAATCTGAGGTTGGTAGCTAAAATTTTAAACTTAGAAATTGACATAACTGTATCAGATCTCAAAGTTAACAATAAAAATTTAATTGACCTGCATAGTAAAATTTCAAAATTGTTACCCGCTAGAACTTATCTAGAGTACAAAAGATTTTTAACTTATAAACATAATACAATCTTCCAAAAAATTAAAAACATAAATTTAAAAAAGATTTCTGACTTAAACAATAAATTAATTTCAAATAAATCTAATAAATTGTTGAATCCAGATAAGTGGTTTGTTGATAAAACTTCTATTGGTATACCTGCTGAAATTAAAAATTTCCTTTCTTTGGGCGGTAAATTCGGACTTCCCATACTTCCGGAAAAAGTAGATGTAATCAACTTAATTGCTGATGTGGAGTCTGTACTGTCAAAATTCCTAGTGAAATTCAAGACATTAAAAGAGGCCAAATCACCAACGTTATTACCAACTATGTGACAAAACATCATTCCAAGATTGACAACCCGTTCCTCAGTATTATAAAAAATACAAAACATTTTCTCAAAGAAAACCCTGAAGTGGTCATACTAAAAGCCGATGAAGGAGCAGTCACTGTGGCTGTTGATAAGCATATCTACCTGTCAAAAACTAAAGAATTGTTAGCAGATCAAAGAACTTACAAAATCATTAACAAAGATCCAACTAATTCTATACAAGTCCATCATAATAAATTAATTCTGGAATTATTTAATAAAGGTCAACTAGATGATGCCAGCAAAAAACTACTAACCATTTACAACTCGTCCGTACCTAAGCTTTACTCACTACCTAAAATTCACAAAAATCCTATCGCGTTTAGACCTATTGTGAGCTGCACTAACAGTCCCACTACTAAAATATCCAAATTCTTAGCAACTGATTCCTTTACTTTTGTTTCTTCAATGCAAGATTTCCAATTACCAGATAAGCATGTAATTGTTTCCTTTGATGCTGTATCCTTGTTTACGAATATTCCCACCAAATTAATCCTAGATCTTATCAAAATTAAATGGCCTGTTATCAAACAATTCACTACTTTAGATGAAGACTACTATTTCATGAAATGCATTACTTTTGTATTCAATAATGGGTATTTTGCATTTGATGGACTTTATTACAAACAATTAGATGGAGTTCCTATGGGAGGTAGCTTAAATCGTGTTTTAGCAGAAATTACTATGGATTTCATCATCGAAAAAGTGAAAAAACTAATACCATTCCAATTTTCTTTCTTATTTAAATACGTAGATGACATCATTTGTGGGTTACCTGTTGATCAAGTTGACAACACCTTGAATGCTTTCAATTCAATACATAACCAACTTCAGTTCACCGTTGAAAAAGAAGACAATTGTGGTGTACCTTTTTTGGATACTAAATTAATTAGAACACAAGAGAATAAAGTCGTCATAGACTGGTATACAAGGCCTACTTATTCGGGACGTTACATCAATTTTAAATCAAATCACATAATGTTACAGAAGATCAACACACTAAAAGGGTTAAAAAACAGAATTATCAGATTATCCCATCATAGTTTACTACAGAAGAATCTTCATAAATTATCTAACATGTTCATCGATAATAATTTTCCTAGAACACTGGTTAATAAGGTAATATTCAATAACAGCACTCGCCAAATTAACATGAACAACCAATTGCCTACCAACATAAGTTCACAGTCAGCTATCAGTACCGTAACTCAGAAAAAATTCTCAAGACTCCCTTACATCCCGGAGATTACACACAAGTTAACCAATATTTTAAAACATGAAGAAATCAAATTTGCCTTTTACAATCCTTCACCACTTAATCAATTTTTCACTAATATCAAAGACAAAACTGAACTTTTAATGCAATCTAACGTAATTTACAGTGTACCTTGTGCTACTTGTTCCAAGATTTATATCGGTCTTACTACTTGTTGGTTAAAAAACCGGTTGAGCATTCATAAAAGTGACATCAAAACTAAAAAAACAAGGTGTGCATTATCTGCACATGCTCTAAACAACAACCACTCTTTTGAATTCGACAATGTTTCTATTTTAAACTGATCTAATAATAAAACCACCCTCAAATTTATGGGAATGGTTGCTATCAACAAACACATTCACAACTCAGTCAACTTTAGATCTGATGTAGACAACTTAAATGTCAATTATTGTAATTTGTTATTTATATATAATTCCACTAAAGCTTTTTAGCTACCAACGTTCTTGTCAATTAATTTTACCACTTCTTGGTTACGACCTTGTACTGTACTTAATTATAATTTATTCAAATTGTTAACCATTGTTTAATTAACTTACATTCAATTAATGAATGTATATTCTGATTGTTAATCCTAAATGTTAATTTTTATTTTATTTTATGTATCAATAGTTCTTAAGGTACGTTGTCGTTCACATTGTATGCGAGTGTGATAACCACATAGAAATTCTCCATTTAACTTTTCATCGCTCTGTCAACTATGAACACTAACACAACTTACGTAAAATTGAAGTCAACTAGTTCTACTTCCAATTATAAGTAATTGGTGTAATTGCTCTTGGCAATTGTCTTTCCATAAGCCGAATTTCAATTAACAAACTTTTATTGTAAGTAATTTAGTAATTTTTAACATTAATTGTAATTAGTCTAATTCATTTTTAGTTTCTGAAGCTAATAATTTATTAGCGAAATATTGAATAATAAATACATTTAATTAACTTGGCTAGGTCTAATGCCCAATAACCTTTAATTCTTATATATATATATATATTATATATATATATATATATATATATATATTGGGGTACTTTGTAGACAATTATGGATACCGGTTAGTACTCTAAAAATCGTCATGAAAATTGATGATTTTGTAAAACTGGTCGTTCCTACTAACCACATTTAACCAGGCATTCAGCTGTCAATCACATCAGCGGATATGAGGATACTGTTGGGGGTTCGGGTATGCATACTTTTGTTGCTGCTACCGTTCTTATCGCAAGTGCACATAACAAGTTTTGAAGTTGTCATTTAGCGTTATACGTGTATAAACAAGTTTCGCTCAACGAAGGAAACAAATTGTTTAAACTGTGGGGCTAAGGAAAGCTAGATGTGTTCGGCTGGATGGTTCTTATAAAGTTATAAAGTACATTATGTCATTGGTTAACCCCGACGATAAAGTGAGCATAACCTTTAACCTATAAATTTTAAATTTGAACTAGTGGGGTGTTTGAATTTTCGTAAAGAATCCAAAGTGACATTCCATATGGAGATAACATGCGTCTAACCGCCAACAGGGAAAGGGAGACATCAAGTGTACAACAATTTTAGTGAAAAATCCACAACGCAACGTGAAATAATTACTATAGACAATGAAGATAACTTATGTTTTCCAAGAGCGTTAGTAGTGGGCAGGACGATCAAGGTATAATAACATTAGGAAAAAGGATGCACTACAAAAACACTTAGCACTAAACCTAATAGAAGCCGTTTTGCTTACAATTCCGGATGAGGGCTGTAGTATTAACGATTCTTATGAAAAGAAATTAAGATCACTGTATAACCAAGAGCATTTTAACGTTATAAAACTTTTAGCGACAGCATTTTGCTGTAGTTATGGCAGTGCATAGATGTGAAGCTACATGCCGCTGCAGTAGAAGAGCTCTAGTTTGTGAAAAATTAAGCGAGGAAGTTTATTGCTTCGACTGCGGTAAAAGCTTCTATATACTCAATAGTGCACAAATCCAACGTCTGCTTAAAAACGTTTAATGTTAATAACCGAAAAACACCTAATTTCTGTGGCAAAGTGTTTTCTAAACAACGCAACGATTATAAAGCATTTTTGTTTTATTAGACCAGTAAATCCTTACAAAGAGAACGATGGAGTTTTATTTTTATTTTATTTTCTAGAAACTCGTCAGGAAAAATCTCACCCAAGTAAAATTTGACGAGGCAAACCATTTCGTATTTCTGCAAGTGTGAACAAATATTACAGAGAGAACACTGTGTATCTTTAGCCACTTATTGGAAGTAAGAAAATTGTTCAAAAAGATTATTGTAATTCCCCACAGTGATCAGGGGTGTAATCATCAATTTAATTTAAATTACACATTTATAAACGCACATCTTAAATCGGAGATCATAATGAGAGGATCTAAAATACTAATGATGAAATTTGATTTGATTTGATTTGTACTAAAGGTGTTTGGATTAGTGACGATTATAGTAGAAAGGTATTTTCATCATCTAATTAACATTAAAAAGAATTATGACTTGATGAGTATTTAGATCTCGCTACCTCACACTGATTACCATGACCCCAGCTGTATGAAACACGAAAAAAGAGCTGAGTTTCTAAAATGGTATGAAGAAATGGAATCAAAAGGTTATACATTTAAAATGTCGGAAGACTTAATGAAAAATTGCAGGTCTTATGCAGACATTTTAAAACATGTTTTTGATGGAATGTTTTGTTGGCTTGCTGAAACCGTGACGATAGCCTCAGTTTGCAATCTGATGTATAGGTAACGATTTCAACAACCCGATACAATTGATATTATCCCTAAAGGCGGGGATCGAACAGCAGACCAACAATCTATAAGTGCTAGACGATGGTTAGCTTCTATTCAAGATGCGGGTAAACAGAGTGTATATAACTTACGGTAGATGGTTACTGTGAATCATCAAACGAAATTTTTGAGTTTTGTGGATGCTACTATCATGGCTGTTGGTTACAATACCAATGTGAATCCCCGCTGTTTGACAATCCACACAATACCATGCAGCAGAGTTATGAAAGTACAAAATCCGCCTTTAAAGTTTAGGATATAACGTCATCGAAATGTGGGAATGTACATTTTTACTAGAATTTAAAACAAACTCAGAAATGTTATACATAAAATACGCCCCGCTTATAATTGTCGAATATGGTCAACAAATAATCCACATCACATCGTTCAGGAAAGCCTTGAACACAAGAAGTCACAGCTAATTCTATCATTAAATCATACTTTTTAGACGAAACGTAGAATACAACTGTTATTGGTGAACACCTGAAACGAACCGAGCACGAAGGATTTAAATACATGATTTTTATGCAGGATGGAGCGCCCCCACATATATAGCGACCAGTTACTATTGTTTTTCAATATTGTGTTATAAGCATACTTTTTTGTAAATTCAAGGCCTTCAAGATCTGTTGGTCTTAACCCACTGAATTACAGGCTGTAGGATTATTTAGTATATTTTTGTTTAGAACACGACTAAAGGCCCTACAAGAATTTCATTTCGACGGCTTTCGAGTTCTATTCGTGTTTGTCGCAATTTAAAATTTAAGTAATTCTTTTTTTATAATTGGGTATTGAAGATTTAAGTAACAGCGGGGGAAATCAAGGAATATGGCAAATTATGATTAAGATTGAAGTTAGTCTAGACCAGGATGCTGGTAGAGATTCACGTTTGTTTGTTTGCGGTCAACGCAATACACGGAAAAGGGTAGTTAAGTGGGGGTTGGAAGGAGTTACGCCTGCTGGAGGTGTATTGAACTACCGTTGGAGGGTGTTCCGCTTTCGTTGATTCGGACAATATACTGGTTCATCACGTCCCTTTTTTGTGTTGTGTATGGTTTGTCATGATGGTATATTTGGACACATAAGTTGTTTTCGTGTTCTTCGGAGTGCTTAACCATGTTCTGTGGACCTGCTGCTTCGCAATTTGGGTTTTATTATTGCGGATTAAAGTAACGAGCTCCTGGATTAGATGATAAGTTTTGCGTATACTGCCGACTGCGTACAAATAATGCAAACCGATGTAAATAAAAAGTTTTTCGTTCTTTTAAGATTTTAAATTAGTAAGCGTTAGTTAGAACTTGTATATAGTAGAGTAACGTGGTCGAATCTTATGGATGTATTAGTGCAATTACAACCAGTTGTAATATCAATCAAATGTATTGAAAGGAAAAATATTCACGAGTTAAGTCATACTGGAAGAACCCGACCACATTTCCGCCGCCGACGTCATTTCTAGGTACCAAGGTTGTCTGTATAACAAATATAAATTGTGCATTTTGTTTTGCTGTGGTTGACAAATTTTAATAAATTCTTGTGTATTTTTTTGTTTTGTATGCTAATGTTTGAATACGCTATTTTTCATTGATGTTTGTAGCGTATCCATTCGTGAGATAATTCTAAATTTACCTGAGTGTTTTGTTTTATTATGATCCTGACGATTTGTATCAAAATTAAATGTGGTTATGAGTTACAAGGGAACGCAACTCATTGGTTATAACCTTTGTTATTTTGGTTTTTATTTCAAATTAGTATGGTCCATACTAAGGCTAGCTAGTTTTACAGCCTTTTAAGTAAACTAGATTTTATTTGTTTAAAGGATTTGATTTATGTCACAATCGCGTGACCTTTCGATAATGGTCTTTTCTTATTATTATTCAATATATGTATGTATATATGTTACCGTACTTATTGTGATTTTTAAAGTGTAAACCCATTTGTTGTTCTGCATCATATTACGCATATTTGGAGTGTTTGTTTTTATGTGGATCATGAAATTAACGTCTTTATGGTTGTGTTTATTTGAAGTAAAGTAGTTACATTCGAAAGACATCATTGTTTATTGAATTTTTAGCGTAACTTTTAAAGGTGTGATGCAATACTTGTTTTCGAATTTGAGCAGATTCTATACCGGATGGATTGAGATAATTGCGAATGGATGTAAATTGAATTAAAACGATTTCTCTTTTTGACGCAGAATTAGATTATGAATTGACGTAACTTAAATCGGTTGATGACCGAACAGCTGATGTATTTTGTACATACGAGGGTGTAATTAGTCGACCTCTTTGAAGTATTTCCATAGGAACCAACGTACCGATTGCAGACATTACTGATGTTGCCGGGTATATAAGCAGTTTGTTATTTGTTTGAAGATGAGCTGTATTTTTCGACGAAGTTATGTTTTACATTCCGATATCGACCTTTGATAAATTTTATGATTTCGTAGATTTTTGAGCGTGGTCGTTTAGTTTTGTAGTCACGTATTTTTCGTTTTTAATTGTATAATTAAATTACCGTATTGACCAGTTATTTTTGGGTGTGTGGATAATAATTATTGACGTAAGTCAATATTGTTGGGACAGAATTTGTGGCAGTAGAGTAGTTTTTTTTTTGAGTGAACGTTTTGGTTTCCTGTTAGCCCAATCTAAGATCTGTTCATGACGTTTTCTCACTATAAATATTTTTAACAGGTGGCGCCTTTTTGACATTTTCTCCTGATCTGGACGTTTTTAGAGTTCTGACGAGTGCCCTTTTGCATCTTTTAGTAGGAACCCCGCCCACGCCACTAAACTATGCCGTGGCACAAATTGACTTTACGGGCTTGATGCTCTAGTGAGTATTTAGCCTGTAACAGATCGTCAAAAATCTGATAAGTTTACTACAGTATTTGAAGTATGGAATAAATTTGTGAGTAACCGTATTATGTGCTATAAACCACTGTATTATGTGCTATAAACCAGGAGCAAACATTACTATTGATTAACAACTATTTCATACAAAAAACAGATGTCCATTCACCCAACATATGAGTAATAAACCCGATAAATTTGGTATAATGTTTTGGATTGCAGCTGACATTGAAACAATGTTGAATGGATTTCCTTACTTGGGATAGGGCGATTCAAGACCAACTAATATGTTATTATCTGAACATGTTGTGAAGAAAGTAATGGAACCCTTTCTGAAAAAGGGGAGGAACGTACCTGTAGAAAACCTTTTACATCTCTCAATTTGGCTAAAAGTTTGTAAAAAGGTGTCGGCATCACTAGTTGGAACTGTGAATCGAAGTAGAATATCTTTACCAGCTGCTTTAAAAAAATCGAGAAATGATTTGTATTCTGCGAAAGTTATTGTATGTGACGATATTTTTCTAACAAGTTGTCAAGCGAAAAATGTGTGCATTCTCAATAGAATCCATAAATTTGTAATGATTGATGAGGGACAGACGAAACTACCAGAAACCGTAAAATTCTTCAAAATACTAAATATGGGGTGGATGTTTTCGACCAAATTGCACGGAATTATACAATCAAATCGTCTTTCAGGAGGTGGCCTCTACTAGTATGTTTCAACGTACTTGATTTAGCAGCAGTAAATTCATGGATAATTTGCAATTTATGTACAACAAAAACATAGGCGTCGAAAATATATTTTTAAACTCGCTGGTGAATTCAGGAGTGAGTATTTACGTACCAGAAAATCCACTACACATCAACAAGATGGGTCGCAATCAACAAACAAGTGACGGCAATGCCAAACTAAAACATGTGCCAAGAAATCAAAAGACAATTGGAAAATCTGTAAAATAGTAGTATATGGGAAATGCGTTGGCATTATAACTAAATAAATTAGATGTTCAGGGTGTATTTAATTACTCATTGTGTATTAGTATCTTCAAAATAAGAAAATTTCAGAGTTTGAGTTTATCTTGTTGTCTTTACAATGTAATTCTAAACTTCGGTCAATTTGACCGGTATCGTATGTATAGGTAAATAAATTATGCCGTATTTCTAGGGTTAAAATGATTATATTTACCATTTCCCGAACTGCGTACGGTTCCTCACGAATCATCCTGTATATGTAGTTAAGGTACGGGACGTGGCAGATCTCATAAGTGGTATTTGAATGCAGTAGAACGGGCGTTAATAAAGGCATCAGAGGTGTTTTAGGAATATAAGATGGTTCAGAATCAATGCATTAATCTTGCGGAAGTGAAAGAGACACGCAAAGATTGGACTATGCGGAAAAAAATAGTAGAGGAAAAATACGAATTTTACCTGCCCCAGAAGGGAATAGTGTAATGGGTATTTGTATATGTATGTACACCCAGCGTTAATGAAAAAGCTCATCCTCGAAGTAGTTTTAAACACGCACACAACCTTTGTACATCACTTTAAATGCAAAACTGGTCAAGTAGATTTTCTATTATTTTGTTGCACAAAGCAGATCCAAGCCCCCTCAGGGCGCGATATAGAGCCAATAAATTGAAAAGGAATCGTTAAATTACAATACAAAAAAAAATTAGTTTCTTTATAAAAGTTTTAGGATTCAATTTCCCATAAATGGGCATTATATTTCATTTTGAGATTTCCTAAAAAAAACCTAAATTGACATTTTTAGAGTTTCTGGTTTCTTAGAAAATATTTGGGATGTGTGTAAATTAAATAATGCCACCCTACCTATGGGAAATTTTATGCCGAATAACTAGTTTTATTTTAGAAATTATAACGTTTTGCAATTCAATTTAAATATTCATCTTCTCAAATGATCTCAGATGTAATCGTAATCAATCAATGTAAAAAGTATGAGAATGTATTTACCTATTATTCTGGTATATTCGGCATGTACAAAAGGTTAATCCGGAATTAATTTACAATACCTTTGAATTAATTACGTGTAATTACTACAAGTAACAATAGAACTTAAAATTGCATTGTGAAAATAGGGTATAAATAGGAGAACATATTATTAAATATTCAGTTATAACCAGTCTTAACTTTGTCGTAACTATATTGTGAAGCTTTATTTTAATTTAACAAAATGCCCCCTCGCGCAGGGCAAACGAATAGTTCGTTACAGCAAAAAGGAATAATCCTTGGTTTATTGAATAGTGGACTTTCAATAAGCGAAGTGTCCCGTCGATGTAACCTATCGGTAAGTAATTTTGTTACGTAAGTATACTACACAGTTTGATCATATTATTTTTGCTTCATTTTTTGCTCGTTTTTTAACTGGATCTGTATAAGACTAGTTTTTAGTATGAAGATGACGAGATCGATATAAAGGAAAGGGCGAAAGATCGCTGTTGACTCACGGTCCTGGAAGGGCACGTGTGACCACCATACAACAGGATCAAGAAATAGTAAACTTAATCAATTATGCACCTTTCACTAACTGCATTCCAAGTTAAGGAGCGATTGCAAATCCACTGCAGTGAAAACACAATACCGAGATGTTTATATGAAAATGGAATTCATTGAAGAAAACCGGCTAGGAAGATTATACTTTCTTCAGAGCATGCTGCAGTGTGTTTGGATTTCTGATGAAAAGACGTTCTCAACAGCGCAAGATGCTCCAATTAGTTTATGGCGCCCCGATAACCAAAGGTACGTTATGTCGTTAGCAATAAGCGGGCAGGTGTATGGGGATGGATGAGCAGCGCTGGACCTTGAGAATTGGTCCAAGTATCTCCGCCAGCGTTTATCACCATTCGATATATAGAAGTATTGGAAGATGTGCTTTTACCTTCAATTAATATTTTACACCTTTTGCCTTTGCCAAATTTTAACGGGCGGCATACGTCGAATAACGCAGGCTTATATTGAAAATGAAGGATTTTATATTAATTATTAAACTATGATTAGATAGTATTATTTTGTTATGTTTCGTGTTATGGAAAAAAAAGCACCGTGTTATCAAGGAAATAATGAAATCAAAACAATTTGGAATTGCATTGTTACTTGTATTTCTTCTAATCAGTCTAATTATATGGTACATTAATTTCATTGAAGTTAATTCATATTAAAATATATTACTCCTATTATCAATTCCTGTATGTGAAGAAATGTAACTGACTTGGAGCAGTTTCAAATTCCTTAAAGTAAACCATAATGACATTTAAATTTATTATCTAATTCCATTATAATGCAACAACAATAAGATCATTTGTTTGATTTTAAAGATACACATATATTCTAATTCGTTAAAAATATAAAACACAATTATTTTTTTTATATACAGATTTTTAAGGCAGTTTTGAAGCAGGCATTACGAATTTTCATAAGAATTCTTTCATTAACAAACTGGTTGTTTAGGTGTCCGTAATATAATGGAAAATTTACCTGACTATTACAATACGTTTGGGGTTATTGCTAACATTTAAAGGTTGTACAAAATTTCGACGTTAGATCACATCGGGGTGTGGGCTTTTTCATTGACGTCGGGTGTACATGTATAAAAAAAAAATTATATGTAAAGTAGTGCAATATTTTCTAGAAGCTCGTGTATATTCAAGGTTTTCAAATTTACGTATAACATTGTAGTTTATAACGCATTAGTAAACAATCATAATAAAATAAAATACCTACAACTTTATACGATGAAAATGTACAAGGTGAGCAAAGAAGAACGGCGTCGGCCATATCTTCAACTGGGATTATAATACAGCTTCGGGAAAAAAATTTTATAACAAAAGTGACCTCGTGAAACACCTGGAAATTCTTTCTACAATTGTAGGTCCACCGCTAGAGGGCGTAATTGAATACCAAAATTTTAAAAAGCCAATTTTACAAAATTTGACAAATTAAAGGATATTTTAAATACGATAATCAGGTACTACGGAAAATTCTGCGTACTTTTTATTAAACAAGTTTTAGTCTATCTTTTCAAATAAGAGGCGGGCGAGAGTGGGATCCTAGTTATGAAAAAATGCCTGTAAGTCCGGTTCTGGTTAATCGACCTTCGCAAGCTTAATATTGTTGAAAAGAGCTCTTTTCCACCAACGTAAGGATTATATACTCAAGCAACTTAATAACCAATGTAAGTAGTACATACTCAAGCAACTTAATAGGTAATGTGCAGATTAGAGCGCGGATTTATTTTTTTTTTTTTCAGAAATCTAGTTCTCTTTGGAAAATATTAAATGGAAGCATGCAGATTTAACAATGGATTATGAAAGTAGACCAAATTCGCAACAAAATGACGAAAACTGCATGTCGATACCTTGTTTCTATTCCGGAAATATCTTAAGAAACGTGTAAACGGTGTACATTTGTGTCAAACTTCAATTAGGCTGGTAGGGGAAAGTTGTCTATATTGAACCGCCTCCTAAATTGGACCACGGCCATGTTTGAATGAATAAGAGCGATGGTAGCGACATTTTTTAAATCCTCTTTGACTCTTGTTATAATGGCACCATTACAAGTGTTTGTGTGGCAAACGTTGGAAATTCAAGCAGAGCTGTTATTTTGATTAAGACAAGTAAGTTTTACCCTATTCATATCGCTATTAAAAAGATCAAACCCAAATACATTGGAATGTTAAACGTGTGATTTTAGAAAGCAACTGGAGGTTTCATAAATTGAACCACCATGGTGTTGCTTAAATTGGACTGGTCCAATTTAGGAAACTAGAATTATTTCTTATGTTTATGTTTTTAAGTGTTAGAATTCGTGTCAATATGAAGTACTGCAATAATTAAAATAAATGTTTAACATTATACATTATACAGTTGGTGTCAAATGCATGGTTCAACATAGGCTACCCATGTTTTACTATGTTGCAGAATTCCTTTCAATAATAGAAAAGGCATAAAATATGGTAAATGAAGTGAAGCGGATATGGCGAAAGCCTTAGAGGCCTACAAAGGCAAAAAGTATAGCTTAAATGAAATATGCCGCATGTACAGTATCTCAAAAGCGACGTTCAAACGGCATTTGTACTGAAAAAATAAAAATGCTAACCAAGAGCGTACAATCTTCGAAAGATCCACCGTCTTTTTACCGGAGTTTGAGGAGAGGTTGGCAGCACATATCCTTAACCTAGACAAGATGTTTTATGGGGGTCACCATAAAAGATGTCTGTAATGCAGCGTATGAACTGACGGAGCAAACCAACATCAAACACAATTTCAATAGAGAAAAAAAGCGGCTGGTAAAAAGTGGTTTTATGCATTTTTGCGTAGTCATCCCAACATTTCATTGTGGCAACCAGAATCTACTTCCATAGCTCGGTGCAAGGGATTCAATAGAGGTATTGTTACCAATTTCTTCGACCTTCAAGAGAAAATTGTGGATGAACCCCAGCTTAATGCAACAATAATATTCAATGTAGACTAGTCTGGCTTTTCAACTGATGCCAAGAATTGCCAGAAAATTCTATCCCTAAAGGGAAAGTAGGTTCGGTTGCTAGCGACGAACATGGGGTCAATATCACGATGGTTTTATTCGCTAGTGCAGTCGGCCAATTTGTTGCACCGATGATAATATTCAAGCGGAAAAGAGCTAATCCAGATCTCAGAGTTAGAGCACCTTCTGACTGCGTGGTTAAGATATCTGACACCGGATACATCAATAAAGAAGTGTTTGACACCTGGCTCAAATATTTTATCAATGCAGTAAAACCAACAAGGACCAATAAAGTTTTACTAGTTTTAAACGGCCACAGTACTCTGTTTAAAAATCGTGAGGCAATAAAGCTGGCACGAAATAATGGAGTCATTATGTTACAGCTTCAGGGGCATACCACCCACCGGCTTCAACCCCTAGACGTGGCTGTATTTAAGCCACTGGAGCTAACGAGAAATGGCTAACGACTAATCCGGGATTGATAGTTTCTCAACACCAAGTTGCTAAACTCATTGGTGAAGCTTATGCCAGGGCAGCTGTGTTGGCAACTGCTATGAATGGTTTCAAGAAAACGGGAATTTGGCCGATAGACCGTAATGTTTTCAGCGATGTTGATTTCGCACCTTCAGATATGCTCATCCCAAAAACAAGTGTAGACATGGCTGAACATGATAACACTGAAAGTATTTCCGGTTCCAGTGATGAGGATATGACCTTGAGTCGCTACAGTAAAAGACCAGTTGCAACAAAAGGTCAAAGAGCTTCAACATCAGCTATGGAACAAATAGCAACTACATCACCTGAAGTTGATCCATCCAAAAAAAAAGTAGATTCTATAGAACAAATATTAAAAAGTCCAGTTGTTGATCACAAGAAGATGAAACCAACTGAAGTATCCAAAAAGCACAAATCATTACATCCACAACCTACAAAGATGATCTTGAAGTTAAGCAGGCATCATCAAATATTTCAAAAAAGAAAACTGTCAAGTGCAAAATAAAATCAAACTCCGACAATTGTAAGAAAAAAAAACATTCATGTCAAAGAATGGTCCTGCAAATTTTGCTCTGAGAGCATTGTTGAAGACATGATTTAGCACCTAAAATGCAGAGACTGGTAGGATTTGACTTTTTTTAATGTTTATTTAATGCATTTCTGTGTTTTGATATTTGCTTTTTAAATAAAAATTATATTCTCTTGTTCCTCTAATGTCTACTTAAAGTTTTACTTAATTTTACGTAAGTGAAATGGATGGTCCAATATGGGAACCCATTGGTTCAATTTAGGCAACCAGTCGCCTACAATGGAGCAGCTACAAGGGTTTCGGGTTATATTTTTCTACGAGAAATTATTCAACCAGGAATTCCGAGAAAATTACTAGTGGTCCAATATAGGCAACCTTCCCCTAAACTTTCGCTACATAAAAATTGAAGTATCAGTAAAACTTGTTATTCGATAACTTTTATCAAACAATATATATTAGCAAACAAATTTTGAAAATATAATGTATATCACATACACACTAGTTGTTAATATATTAAATAAATTACCAGTTGAAATAAAGTAGGCTATGATTAATACGAAAACATATGCCAAAAATGATTAGTTTTGTTGCAGTTGTTAATTCATCCAGGTAATAATTTTCGATATCATAATTACAAAAATATGATTCTTACAAATGAAGAAGCTTTTGACATGTTGGCTGTTTATTTCGAATGACATGACAGCAACAGAATACCTATTTCTCCGAATCGCTCATAACTGTATACTACAGCAAGTGTATCGAAGATGTGGTAGAGATTTATTAATCTTATTCGCGTGCGCAATCTTTAAAAGCCAGTACCTATCTATAATTTCCATATTTTTAATTTTTCAATTATATCTAAGTAAATGTCATTATGTCATAATTAATTTGTGATAAAATGTTTAGTTTATTGAGTGTTTAATGTGGTCTGCCATTTTTTGTCCAGCTATATTAATAAAAAATCACATAAGTTCAGTTCAGTAATTACTTAAAAAATAAATTTTACTTAGAAAATCCACTGTAACAATATCATAAATAACTATTATTACCAAAATTGTATTATTGGTATCAAATAATAAAAATATAAAATAATGAGAGGCCAGTCGCTAAACTTTCGTTAAAGCACCACACGAGTTAAAGCACTTAAAGACTTTTTTCTCCTGTTAACAACGAAATATTTTTATTTCAGATTGCACCCATATCACACCAAGGTTTAAATGCTTGAGATTTCAATAACAAACCGAATTATTGTAACTGGCTAATAAATATGATTGGAGAAAATCCTGAAATACTTTCACGTATTATGTAGTAAGATGAAGCAACATTTCGGAGTGATGGTAGGTGCAAAATCAAAGTCGTTGGTCTGTAAGTGTGGTGCGGCATTCTAGGTAGACAAATAATTGGGCCATATTTTTTAATGAAAGTCTTAAAATATTTAGATTTTTTAACAAACGAATTACCAAGTTTTTGTTATGAATGAATAAGTTCAAAAGTAAATATGTAATTAAAAACTATTATTAATAATAACTTTGAATTACCACTTGTTTTAGAAGACGTGCGATTGGTAATTCGTCATGATATGTTTTTCCAACATGACGGGTGACCGTCATATTACAAAGATGTTCGAAATTTTTTAAATCACACATATCCTGACAGATGGATAGGATGTGGAAGTTTATTTCACAACAAGGGCTGACATGATCGCAAGGATACGAAATGCAATACAAAGCATTTCAGCGGCAGAAATTGAACTTCCGTCTTATCCACCAGCTAGAGACTTGAATACTGTATAGAAAATGATGAACAATAGTTTGAACATCTGAGGTGGCACTAACCACATTCTTAGAGTTGTTTGTTGTAATTTTTTTAAATTTTTGATTGTTAGATTGGTTAAATTGTTTTCAGATTTGTTTGCTAATATATAGGGAAAGTTGCCTATATTGAACCGCCTCCTAAATTGGACCACGGCCACATTTAAATGAATAAGACCGATGGTAGTGACATTTTTTAAATCCGCTTTGACTCTTGTTACAAAGGCGTCATTACAAGAGAATTCGCGACCATTGATGCACGTTTTGCCTCCGTACGATGTGTTTGGTGATTTTTGCTATTTCGATGTAGTTTTTATGAATAATTCGTAAGTGTTTGTATGGCAAACGTTGGAAATTCAAGCATCGCTGTTATTTTGATTAAAACAAGTAAGTTTTACCCTATTCATATCGCTATTAAAAAGATCAAACCCAAATATATTGGCATGTTAAACATGTGATTTTAGAAAATAACTGGGGGTTTCATAAATTGAACCACCATGGTGTTGCCTTAATTGAACTGGTCCAATTTAAGAAACTAGAATTATTTCTTATGTTTATGTTTTTAAATGTTGGAATTCGGGTCAATATGAAGTGCTGCAATAATCAAAATAAATGTTTAACATTATACATTATACAGTTAGTGTCAAATGCATGGTCCAACATAGGCTACCAATGCTTTACTTTGTTCCAGAATGTCTTCCACTAATAGAAAAGGCATAAAATATGGTAAATGGAGTGAAGCGGATATGGCGAAAGCCTTAGCGGCTTACAAAGGCGAAAAGTATGGTTTAAATTAAATATGCCACGTTCAAACGTATTTGGACTCCAAAAATAAAAAGGCTAACCAAGAGCGTAAAATCTTCAGAAGAACCACCGTCTTTTTACCGGAGTTTGAAGAGAGGTTGGCAGCGCATATACTTAACCTAGAGAACACGTTTTATGGGGATCACCGTAAAAGATATCCGTAATGCAGCGTATCAACTGGCGGAGCAAAACAACATCAAACACAATTTCAATAGAGAAAAAATCAGGCTGGTAAAAAGTGATTTTACGCATTTTTACGTAGTCATCCCAATATTTCATTGCGGCAACCGAGTCTAATTTCATAGCACGGTGCAAGGGATTCAATAGAGTTACCCAGTTCTTCGACCTTCTAGAGAAAATTGTCGATGAATGCCACCATAATGCATCAAGAATATTCATTGTAGACGTGTCTGGTTTTTCAACTGTTGCCAAGAAGTGCCAGAAAATTCTATCCCTAAAGGGCAAGCGCCAAGTAGGTTCGGTTGCTAGCAGCGAACATGGGGTGAATACCACGATGGTTGTATCCGCTAGTGCAGTCGGCCAATTTGTTGTACCGATGATAATATTCAAGCGAAAAAGAGCTAATCCAGATCTCAGAGTTCTGACTGCGTGGTAGAGATATTTGACACCGGATACATCAATAAAGAACTTTTGATACCAGGCTCAAATATTTTATCAATGCAGTAAAACCAATAAGGACCAATAAAGTTTTGATTGTTTTAGACGGCCGCAGTACTCACTTTAAAAATCTTGAGGCAATAAAGCTGGCACGAAATAATGGAGTGATTATGTTGCAGCTTCCGGGGCATACCACCCCTGGACGTGGCTGTATTTAAGCCATTGGAGCTCTATTACACTGAAGCTAATGAGAAATGGCTAAGTACTAATCCGGGATTGATAGTTTTTCTATACCAAATTGCTAAACTCCTTGGAGAAGCTTATGCCAGGGCAGCTGTGATAACAACTGCTATGAATGGTTTCAAGAAAACGGGAATTTGGCCAGTAGACCGTAATGTTTTTAAAGATTTTAATTTCGTACCTTCAGATATACTCATCCCAAAAACAAGTGTAGACATGGCTGAACATGATAACAATGAAAGTATTTCCGGTTCCAGTGATGAGGATGTGACCTTGAGTCGCTACAGTAAAAGACCTAGCTTCAACATCGACATCAACATCAGCTATGGAACAAATAGCAGCTACATCACCTGAGGTTGATTAATCCACAAAAAAAAAGCAGATTCTATAGAACAAATATTAAAAAGCCCAGTTGTTGATCACAAGAAGATGAAACCAACTGGAAGTATCCAAAAAGCGCAAATCATTACATCCACACCCTACAAAGACGATCTTGAAGTTAAACAGACATCATCAAATATTTCTAAAAAGAAAACTGTCAAGCGCAAAATGAAATGAAACACCGGCATTTCTAAGAAAAAAAGTATTCATGTTTATTTAATACATTTTTGTGTTTTGATATTTGGTTTTTAAATAAAAATTATATTCTCTTGTTCCTCTAATGTATACTTAAAGTTTTATTTAATTTTACGTAAGTGAAATAGATGGTCCAATATAGGAACCCACTGGTTCTATTTAGGCAGCTGCAAGTGTTCCAGATTATATTTTTCCACGAGAAATTATTCAATAAAAAATTCTGAGAAAATTACTAGAAGTGTACAACATATTAACGTATATGGTGTATAAATTTGAAAATGTTTTGATTTGTTTTCTTAAAGTTAGAGCCCTAAAACCGAATAGTGGTCCAATATAGGAAACCTTCCCCTATTGTTCCATAAAAATTATCGACTACCGAAATTTACCTATACCTACCCTTTTTTATTTACTTTTGGTGTGGCGGTCAACTGAAAATAATAAGAGGCATTTCTCTTTACGTTTACAATAAAATAATTTTTAATTGTAGGTACAACAAACGAAAAGTTAACAAAGATTACCTTTTAGATAAAGCCCTTTACGGGGACGGTAACATGTGTATCGTTTACACGATTCTTAAGATATCTCGGGATAGAAAAAAGGTATCGACATGCAGTATTCGTCATTTTGTTGCGAATTTGGTCTAATTTCATAATACATTGTTAAAACTGCATGCTTCCATTTAATATTTTCCAAAGAGAACTAGACTTCTAAAAAAAAATAAATAGCGGCCTCTAACCTGCACGTTACTTATTAAGTTGTGTTGAGTATATAACACTTACATTGGTGGAAAAGAACTCTTCTCAATAAGAGTAAGTTTGCGATTAAGCAGAACCGGGCTTACAAGCGTTTTTCCATAACTAGGTTCCCACTCTCCCCCACCTCTTATTTGAAAAGATAGACTAAAACTTGTTTAATAAAAAGTACGTAGAATTTTCCGTAGGGCATGATTATCGTATTTATAATGCCCTTTAATGAGATAAATTTTGTAAAATTTGGCTTTTTACAATTTTGGTATTCAATTACGCCCTCTGGCGGTGGACCTACAATTGTATAAATAATTTTCAGGTGTTTCTGGAGGCCACTTTTATTATAATTTTTTTTTCCAAAGCTGTACTATAGTCGATGAAAAGGATTAACAAGCAAACAGACCATTTGATATGTAAAATTTTCAAATTGTTGAAAAAAAATTACTGTTACAATTAATCCTACCTTCCATTTTATAACATAACGAAAATAAAAACAAAAATAATCCACTTAAAAAAATGAATAGATAACATTTTTCCAATTCAGTGGCATTTAAAATTTCACATGTGTGCGTTAATAGTATATTTCTCACTGACTGTGGAAGTAACTATTAATCTAATAAAACAAGATTACATTTAAACCTAGTGTTTGAAAAGGGTATTCACTGGTTCATTAAACTTGCAATAAATTTGCACAAATTAAAAGTGTTATCAATTCGTTTATAAATTTTAATTAAAAGTTCATTCTGTCGTTTGTAATTTTTATATTAAGTGGAAAAAATCAAATTGAACTGAATACCATTAAACGATTTCTTACTTTATCGAGTATGAAATTTAAATGCGAATTAGAAGTTATTTTACTTCATTTGATAACAACTTTAAATCCCTGTAAAGGCAGTTTCAATTAATTTCAGATTATACTGGTTTTATTACATTGAATACAACAGTAAATGTAAAATTGTCCTGAATACCTTCATTACTACAAAACTATAACAATTTACCACCCTATTTAATGAAGATATTAAAGTGAAATATAGAATAAAATTGAACTTATTTAATGCCTAATAGTGTATTTCTCCAAGGAGACTTTGGAAATATCACGTAAAAATCTTGGAAACGTATAGCTTGCTAAAACTCGGATTATCAAGGGAAACGAATGCGATCAATCTACTTACGACGTATGTACAGGAAAAGCTAAAAATCTACCCTGAAATATTTTTGGAGAAGACAAAGGAATCTGATATCTACTTTACATAATTGATTACTTGTTAAGTTTGAATATTTAATAAGATGAATACAACAAATTATTACTACCACAGTATCTCTAAATATATTAACAAAATCTCTACCGCATTTAAATGCGAATTTGACATTTAATAACGAAAGCAAACATAGCGTAAATTAATTAAATTGAATTTATATCAACTGTGATTTGTTGAAGTGGATAATAGATTTAGAAGCTTACTGTTTTATATTTGCTAACGTACATAAGTTAAAATAGGTAATAATTGTTATTATTCAAGGATGAATAACTTATAAAAGGTGTGGAAATAGAAGTAGACTTAGCTCTCAACATTCTCATACATCACTTTATCATATCGAATAGTTTAGGTACACTTAACATAAAAAAAATGTACGGGAGAACCGAGCCAAGACAGAAAAGTATTTATATCTTTATCCCTAATTCATAAATCAAGATTAGTTCACGAGTTTTCCCAGAGATGGAGCAATTTGGGATTTGAGATTTCGTATGAAGGTATACACAGGGTAAGTCAGGGTTAAGCGAAAATTTAATTTTAGGCAAACGGTGTCTAATAAAATTGTATCCGAAAATCCTTCCTAAGAGAGTTAGTGTTAAGATAAGTTTATGAATCTTGGTACAGGTATTAAGGCCCCTCTAGATAGCTTGGCGAAATATAAATCGATCGCAGCGCTCCCTAATGTAGCGGAGTGAAAGTTTTTCAAAGTTTAACCTGAATGCTTATCTGCCACAGTCAAGATGAGGGATTAAATCAATATTCAGAATAATTTATGCAAATCCCTTTATTTTTTCACTAATTTACAGAAGATATGAACACTAAAGTAACTTGCAATAAAATTGATTTTTTTTATTTTTTATAAAAAGTTTTAAAACTAATGTCACTTTTATTTTATTGTATAAGTACCTCAATTCTATCCTTTGCTTTAATTACACGTCGTCAACATAAAGTGTTATTTAAATAAATTTTATAACAACAAATTCCTCTTATTTTCTAATTAGTTCATTACCGGATGTTAAATTTAAAGAGATATATGTACTATAATTAGGTGTAGAAAATGACTAAATAACTTTCCCTTTAATTAACCGTAAGTATATCCTGTAATTACATACTAATTATTGTAATTCCTCAAATATTCTAATAAAATGTAGACAATTACGGGGTTGCTATCAGTATACTAGCATTTTGCAAACGATACTCATCGATCAAACACCAGTTGGGAATTTGTGATTGTGTCTAAATATGTCTCAAGCAAGAAAAAGTGTAAGTTTTCCAAGAAGAAGTGGGAGTCTAATATTAAAAAGGGCGAGAGAAGCGTAAGTACCTATATGCAATCTTATTTTATTCAAAAGTTCCCTTCGTCTTGTAATTATCATAAATAAAAAAAATATGTACGATTCAATATTAGCATATCCATGCAAGTGGCCCGAAATTCTTTTTTGTTAGTTTTCAAATGACAGAATATGTAAAAAAAAATTATAAAGTAGATTTTTTTATTGATAAATTCCTTCTACTGGAAATTGGGTAATATTTCAACAGAAGCTTGCATCCACCCCCGTTCGGAAGACGAACCTGTAGCATCAGCTCGCATCATAATGATGACGAAGACTTTTTGGTGTTCGGTACTGATAATTGTCAAGAAATGGTGACAGACGTAATACGCTAAGACCAATTTGGTGTTTCTTTTGATGAAGACAGTTCAGATGCTTCTTTATTGTTGTAAAACGATACAGAATCAGATCCCACTCAGAAACACAATTTATCAGGCCGCAGGATCATAGATATAAAATATTTCTTAAATGTGTTGAAATCACTAAAACACGTTGGTTTGGTTGTTATTTTTTTGATATAGATGTCACATCAGAACAGATAGGAGGATTATAAAGTACGCTTACATTTAAATGTAATATGTGCGGAAAGACAGATGTGGTAACGACTGGTGGCACTGATGCTTTTTTTGGTTCACCAAACCGTGCTGCCGTTATTGGTGCTGTATCAATTGAGAGTGGATATACCTAATTTGCTGAGCTTGTTGCAGCAATGGATAGACCACGGTTGGCTAACAACACATATTTAAAACACCACCACAGCATTTTACCCTGGTTCCATAACTTAAACCAACAATTAATAAGCAACGCTGCAAAAGAAACCGAAGACCACAGAAGAAAAAAATAAGAGTAACATTCCAATTATATCAGTAACAGCAGACGGAGCTTGGGGGAAAAGATCTTACCGTAGAAACTATTCTGCACTTTCTATAGTTGTAAGATCTTGTATATGGGTGTAAAAACGAATATTGCTGTTTGTGTGCCAGAGGCCATGATGTGGGTGATCATGAATGTTTCCGGAACTGGACTACGACTTCCACTGCAATGGAATCTGGTATTATTTGCGAAGGATTTACAGAATCAATTTCAGGGCATAACCTAATTTATGGCCAATTGACGGTGACGGAGACAGTAGTGTATACAAACATCCCCGAACAGGGCCGCGTTTTCGCCTAGGCACAATAGGCAGATGCCTAGGACCCGCTGACAAAAGACTTCTATTGGCTATAAGATTAGATAAATAAACAAAATGTTTGCATGGATTTCCGAACTGAAAAGCTAAAGTTGTTAATTTAAAACAGCTTTACATTCAAAACTCAAAAGCAAATGTGCGTTGCTACTCGTATATTTGAATCAGCTCGCTTGCACTTGCAAGTCTAGAAATAATTAGTCACCGGCGATAAGGATTGCATTAGAAGCGAAAGTCTCTATCCCTCTATGAAATACGATGACGATCCGATGACGCTGACCTTCTAGAGAAAACCAAAACCTTCATGACGTTTTACATTTGCTTTATAAGCGGAACGTGAAATGTGTTGAGGAGGTAGTGTTAATATCAATGTTTTAATAAATTTGTTAATGAATTTCGCACTCGGTTTTACGTGTTATAAATGTAATTGCGATTAAGTTATAAATAAATCCGAACTGTTATAAATAATCACGTAAATAAGTGTATCTTACAATAGGTAATTGGTATTAGATTACATCTACTGGTACCAAGTGAATAGTAATGTCGTATAAACACGTCAGTGGTTGAGAAAAGCGAAAAAGACGGGAGAAACTAGAATTTGAACAGAAGAAGACGAAATTAACCCTTTCATCATTTTTGCTAACATCTAAAAAACAATGTGCGGATAGTTCTAACTTATTTTCTGTTGCGCGTGATTGTGATTCAGAATGTTCTAAAAAAAATTTTGCGGATGACGAAAGTGTTTGTGGTTCAAATACTGATGCATCCATACATAATACGTGTACTACAGAGACGGATGATACCTCAGTTGTTACCAAAATATAAGATGAGGTTCATACCCATACCGATACCACGGATAGGGTTTGTGTGTTCCCTAGAGACATTTCTCGTTGGCCCCAAACAATCACCACAGTCATGGAAAACTATTATGTACGATGTAAAGCACCGGCAGTATTTGGGTCATTGAAATGCTCAAGAACGACATACAAAGAAGGATCACGAATAGTGCATAGGTCCTTAACCACGAATGCATTTATTAGGGTGAATAAGAATGGAGAAAAATTGCATCTAGAATTGCTTGTTCATGCAGAAACCAATAAAATGGCATATTCCTACATTTGCAAACTATTTTCATGAAAAGAAACGAAATTATCAAAAGGCAGAAATGACCGGAAAAATGTTTCAAAAATATTAGCAGAACATGAAAATTCTGTTGATCACATTTCATCGATGCCTGTATTTATTTCAAGAAGCAGGAGTGAAGGGTGTATAGATACAGCTGTTATTGAAGCCAAAAAGTCGGAGCGATTGTATTGGAGACAAATTTTGAAGCGAGTTGTTGCTACGGTGAAGTATTTAACATCCCATAGACTGGCATTTCGTGGAAAAATTCAAACGTTCAACAAAGAACACAGCGGAAACTATATTGGCGGCGCTCTACAGTATCTGGATGAATTAGGTCCTTTTTTACGAAATCACTTAAACAAATACGTAAACTTGGGAAAGGGACATGTCCACTATTTGTCATCTACTGTTTGCGATGAATTTATTACTCTCATTAGCGATCATATAAGAAATAAAATATTGGAAGAACTAAAAGAAGCAAAATATTTTGCTTTGATTGTAGACTCTACGCCTGACATTGCACACATAGATCAATTAACCGTTATTGCGCGATATGTATTGAAGGGTAAAATTAACGAACGTTTACTTAACTTTATTCCCATCACATCCCATACAGCAAGAAATTTGGAAGAGGTAATTTCAAGCAAAATAAAAATTGATATTCAAAATTGTCGAGGTCAGAGTTACGTCAACGTGGCGAATATGGTCGGTTGTCATAATGGACTTCAAAACTTCATTAAAGAACAGCGTCCTTCTGCGGAATTTGTTCCATGTGCAGCCCACTGATTAAATTTGGTTGGAAATGCAGCAGCGGAAAGCAGCATGGAGGTAACAGCGTTTTTCAAGATTGTTCAAGAACCGTGTTTTTTTCTCCGCATCCACTCACAGGTGGAATATACTTGAAAACTGCATGACGAAGAACACTTAACAATTAAACCTTTATCTAATACCAGATGGTCTGCGCGATCTGATGCTGCTAGAACCCTAAAAGAAAATTTAACTAACATTAAAACAGCGTTGAAGGAACTTTCCACAACTCCAACCAAAAAATCAATTTCTCGAGTCGAAACAGGCGCATTATTCAATAAAATTGGCGGATTCGAATTTGTGCTATTAATGTGTATTTGGGACAGAATTTTAAGCAGAATGAACTCCGTTAGTAAATCACTGCAGTCCTCTAAGGATTCTATATCTACTGTAGTAGCGCTGTATGATAGCATAAGCAACTTTATCTCAAATATGCGCAACCATTTTACTGACTTTGAAAACGGATCTGGGAAAATTATTCCAATAGAGTATACAAAGAAACGAGGATTAGCCGAAAAATATTCTTTGATGAGAATAATGACAACAATTTGCAATTAGAAGGAAGGGAAGCTTTTAGAGTGAATGTGTTTTTGAATGTGTGACTTGTACAGAAATATAAATAATAAGTTTAAATTTATTGATAATTACAGTGATGCATTTGTACAATGTAAAGATTGCATAAGTGCAGTTTATTGTCTGGATGTGGATGTTGAGGAACTGGAAGTAGAAATGGAACAGTTTAGTGAAGTCGAGAACTTACTTAGTGCATTTGATAAACTTAACTTTATAATTGAGAACAACATTGTATTAACATTTCCAAACGTTGAAACTATACTCAGACTTTTCTTAACACTACCAATCAGCAATACCCAAGGAGAGCGTTATTTTGCGGTATGAAATTGGTAAAGAATTATTTGCGGAGCACTCTTTCGGAACAAAAACTTAATGATCTGTCCATGATGTATATTGAAAAAGATATTCTCAACACGTTGTGTTATGATGATATCATTAATACATTTACTGACACCAAAATTAGAAAACAAAAAATATAAATTTCTTCATTTTAATTTCAAATTCTATAACAAACGAAATACACCCACGTACCACACAAAATTAAAAAAACATCGAACGCGTTTCGATAGCGGTCGACTATGGCGGACTAAAGAAAATTTCTAACATATATACCATCAGCGAGTAACGCTTCGTTGTTAATCTGGTGAAAGTGAAAGTTATGAAAGTTTAACGAGTTCTGAGTAGTTTTATAATTTTAATATTTATTTTCTATCAGAATAAGTAAGTCATTTATATTTAGTTATATTAGTACCTATTTTAAATAAACGAAGTTGAAACCGTATTTTTATTCTTGTTGGTTATAGAAATGCAGATCTGGTGGGGCCCCTAGACTACTTATGTGGCTAGGGCCTGAAAAAAAATAGACCCGGCCCTTGACCCGTCTTTTTATATAAGAAAAATAGAATGTCGGAATCTTTTGCTTCGTAATTACATCAATAAACTCAGCCATCCTAGTAGACTGTCGATAACCAAAAAGGCGAAGAGATCAAATATGAAATCCTTCAACTTTAGGCCGTTTCCGTAATGCAGTTGTAAAAGCGTTAGCGCACCGCAAAGTTGAAAATGGACCTATCGATAGCAAAATTGAAAACTTGAAGAAAGATAATAAATTGCCCTTTGCATATTCTAGGCAGACACGACAAATGTCAAGAATATTTTTGTAATGGCACTAAGAAGAACGAGGTAATAATAATATTTTTGAATAGTATTAGTTTGTTATTAAACTATTTGAGAACGACTAGCAGACCAAGCATTTAGTTTGCTCTACGAGACCGATACAAATACAGCAGAAACATATAATTCGGCAGTTGTGAAATTTGTAGGAGGTAAAAGAGTGAATTTTTATTTAAAAAATTCATACCAATTGAGATGTGAAATGACCGCGATCTCTTTTAATAGCGAGGGAAATTTATTATCGCAGACCACATGACGCATTTTTCAAACTCGCAAATTAATCGTTGTAGGAAGAAGGTATTAATACAATATTTTTTTTAACAATTTATTATTTCTTGCACTTTAACTTTATATTTGGATATTCAAAATCTCTTATCTCCTTCATTTTAATGCATAATCGGCTAGCTTATAGATAACACTTTTCTTTTTACATAAAAATGTTTTGATTGAGTTAAATTTTGTGTTTGGTTACTGAAGCATTTCTAAATAAGTTTCTGATTTAATTCTCAATCTTCGCTAGAAGGAATTGTTTCACAAAGAAAATAAAGTTTCTACTCGAGAGTGCTGAGTATTCATTGTTTTCTTCACTTATTTCGGTTTTAAAAGTATACCATTCATACAAGTTGTATTCCATCTTAGGGCTTTGAACCTTCCGTTGAACTTTACTTGGAACATTATCTCGAACTTTCCGATGACTCCTCAGTTTCACTTGCAGTTTGCCACGTGCCTAACCATCATATAGCACAAAAAAGAATGAGTGGGCTCGACTAAACTCAGGCGTACGGTCGGAAGACCGCAGAACACTCGGATTCGTGGTTGTTTTGGAGGTATAGCTTAAAATGAAAGTAATCTGGTTAGATAGGAACCGGATATGAGTAGGCGCCACAGGCTTTAATGAGGAAATACTCAACAAGTATTGAAAGGAGAGTAAACCCTGTAAAGTCTGAAACAGGATTTACCAAGCAAAGAAAGAAATAAGAATGAAAGGAGGAAGTAAAAATGAGTTGACAATTCCCCCGATAAAGTAATTTTTATTGTCGATATCCTGACAAAAGAGTAAAATAAATAATATATATATAAATTAACATTCCACCAAAGCAGGCAAGCAGTGAGCCTCGGCTTGTGCCCACGGCAATTATAATTTAAATTTCACTAACATAAAAAAAAGTTAAATTATTATATGCCTCCTTCCGGCCGTTGTAAGATCTTACTCTTCGTATTCGGTTATTAGCTAATTTAACACATAATCCCATTGGGATGTTTAGTAAGATAAAAAATTAAAAAAATAATTAATTAATAAACTTGCCTTACGCTTCACACAGTATACAGTAAATTGGAAAGCTTGTTCGGTCCACAGTAAACAAAGTAATCAAGAAATTTATAGGAAATAAACTGACCCGAACAACCTTGTCCACAAGAAAAGTAATGTACATAACACATAAAGATTACGAGATAAAAATTACAAATTTATATAAAATTGAATGTTTAATATTTGCTTTAGTTCACGTAATACAGATAATCGTTACACCCGGTATATTGCAATCAAAACAGGAGTTAAATCGTTGGGTGAATGTAGCCACAGAAGCTAGAATTAATTAGTTCAAAATGGAAGCTAAAGATGTTTAGGTGTGGGCTATCTATTTTAATGATTCAATTAAAATTTTACTTGTGATTGAGTGCAAAATATTCAAAGCTGAATTAGTGAATATATATATATATATATATATATATATATATATATATATATATATATATATATATATATATATATATATATATATATATATATATATATATATATATATATATATATATTATATATCGTTTTAGATAAAAGAATTTTGTGAAAGTTGGAAGTACCTTAAATATATGAATTTAATTAAGAAGTAACAATTGTCGATTCTCTGATTGCAAAATTAATAATATCAGTCCATTTATTTTCGTTGTAGAAATTCACTAAGAACCTCCTAGGTGTAATTGAAATTTGGAAGCACAATCGTGTAACCAGGTGATAAAAAAAAATGAAAATCTGACCTTTATTGTTGATACCACTACTTATTTGATCTTGCAAATTTCGGGTACTATTCCAAGGATCTAGCAGCCTTCACGTATATGGTCATAGATGTCAGCAAGGATCTTATGCCTTCCAGCGATAATCTGGTACTTCGAATGTAACGTAACAGTAGAATGTGAGCAGACAATTTAAGAAGGAAAGACGTTAGAAATGTAGGTAGTACGGAGATGCTCATACGTAGGTAATACAGAGATGCTCGTACGTAGGTAGTATAGAGATCTTACATAGGTAGTACAGAGATATTCTTACATAGGTAGTACAGAGATGCTAAAAGAAGGTAGTACGGAGATGCTAAAAGAAGGTAAATATAAGTACGATGTTTAATTAATTATGACCGTTCATACCTCTTACAGATGACAAACGAGCCGGTGGTGAACATTCAACGTAATTTCGATTGAAGTGTCTTTATATATGAAGAATTAGTATTGAATGCTTTTATATTCGAAAGCCTGAAAACAATTTTAATTACCATGAGGTTATCGAAACATGTGCCACTTACCGAAGATGTGGACGAATGAATAATTTCAATTATATCCGCCTTTTAAAAGCGTTATTAATACTTTTACTTAACCAAGTATTACTTTAAGTGAGAATTTTTCAAAAAAAATGATGCTTCAGCATCCAGAACCAGAAACGAAAAATGGCGAAATGACGTTCTTAAAAGGAAGAAAGAAAAATTGGTCAACACCTTAAAAATCAATTTTACAAACTTGAGAAAATTTTTATTTAATCATTGTTACCAAAAGTTAAAAATTTGTAGAAAATATAGTTATTATATGTATATGTATTATTTGACCCATAGAGATCCTAGGTTTCTTTTCAACTGCTTCAGATTACATAATCCGAAATCCTAGAGATGTCGCTGAAGGCATAAATTTGATTGGTTTTAACTAAATAAGAGATGTGTACGAAAGTTATATATGTTAATTTAAATGCAATTAAAGATGCGTAAAAATTTGCGAAATAGTGAATTGGAAGCATTCAACCTAAGAACAAATTGCTGTTTCTTTAGTAAGTAAATTTGACAAAATGACGAAAGTTATCAAAAAGAAACGTTTTCCAATTAAACACGGAACAAGTTATTTTTGTTCTGGTAATTGTCGTTACTGGTCCATATTTTTTTATGCAACTAATACTATAATAAGAAAAATTACTAGAATAACTCCTTGCATTCACTAAAATATTTCCTTTTTCTTTGTTTTTTTTGTTTGCAATCTATAATTATAATTGTTAAAGATAGTGGATTACTTTATAACGAAATTACTTACTTTTTCATTCGATTTTTAACTTAATTGTTGTTTAAATCGTGCTTTTAACGACGACCGTTTTGTAAATAGCTGTCTGCCATATTTTTATCTTTTAATGTTTATGACATATTAACTATCAAACAAATCTGCGCACAGTAGTTTAGCTTTAGATATTTTCCACGTGTTATAAATTTTTAATTTGATATCAGTAATTTTTTTAATTTTATTATTTTTCTTAACGTTCCCTTCCAAATTTCTTAAATTAAATTTATGTTAGGACATAAAAAGTATTCTAAATTTGAATTATCATTTAGCATATTAATTTTTTACGATTAAAAAAAAATCTGCTTTACTTTAGGAATGCCTTCCGAAATTAAACAGGTTCTTATTTATCTAAAATTATAATTTACTATAAAATTATCCTTTTCGTACTTTTAAATTTAACCAACGTATCTACGTTATACATTTATCAATTCACTTTTTTGTTTCTTTGCGCACTTATCTCATTTTGGACGTTAATTGCCAATTTATTTGTCTTTTGTTGGAATTTATTTATTTGGAAACTCGTTCTATTTTTATATGTATTCCTTTATGTGATTTAATAATTATTGGTTTTGCTTTATCCCACAACACTCTTTTCTTTTCCCTATTAGCTTCTCCTTTCTCCTTTCGTACAGCTACCTACTCGACGCTTTCTGACATCGTTGCTCTGGAGCCTGGATAATGGTGAATTCCTCTTTTGGGGAGCGGCTCCTTGCACCCTTTTTACCGGAGCTTCCTTGGCCCCGCGCAAACCGTCTAACGCCGCCGATCCCTTACGTCAGCAGGTGAGTAGTGATCCATCTCCTTGTTCTCTTTGTTTTTCGTCTGCTTCGCGTTTCTGTACGTAACAAAGGGTTTTTAATTTTCTTTGAAATCAGAAAATCGCGAAATTAAAAAATGAATCAATATGTTTAAACAATTACATATGTATTTAGCAATATTAATAGTAATAGGCCAATTTTGGTTATTCATTATATTGAGGGGTTGAGTCGGTTTGAACTAATACCAAAATCAGTTGTCGATGACGAAGTTGATACTGCAGGCTGGTATTTTTGCTGGAGGATCTTCGTCGCGATTTCCTGCTTGTCAGTTAAACACGACTACATATCCCTCGGCGACGGTTATGCTCTTCCATCCGCCGCCTTGTTTCAAAGATAGCATATCCGAGGGAAGCAGACCCGTATACGTATGTGCATTTGGTATTCCCAAATAAGTGACAATTAGTTTTGGGAACTTACCAGATACCCACTGGTTGAGTTTGCCTAAACGGTGAAAAACGAATAGGATTTTATGAGTAGTGTGTGACGGTCTCAAGGATCTATATTTTCTATAAATATCTATCAGGTTTAAATCTGTCACATTAAAAATTCGACTTTTTTCCGTTTTAGAATCCGGGACGGTATTTATTATGTTTAATAACATCTATAGCCATTTTTTTAAGTTCATCCAGTCGACAGGCACCGGTGACCCCAAAAATTAAGCATGTCTAGAAAATAAACAGGTTAGTATCAACGCTAAATTAAATTAAAATCACTACCTTCCGCTACATGAGATAGTTTCGACCTGGTGCTTCAATCTAAAACTTGTTCACATCAGTCTAGTAAATATGTTCAAATTTTTTGGTTTGATCCTGTGTTATTTTTAATGAACGCTTTTAATTTTGGAAATTTTGATATTGCAATATTATGCCTAATCAGTATCGTATATTTTAGCATCGAACATGTACTCCAAAGTGTTGACGATTTGTATTTTTCTCCTTTTTCTAAGAAATATGCATTTTCAGTATCTTGCTTTTTATATAGATCGGCGGACTTGTGAGGCAACAAACTTGCTATTGCATTAGTTGCCGCTTCCTTTAAATCTGGCAGTGTACATATTATTTCATCTTCGTCGTTATATGACATTTTGTTTGCATCAGTTATGTAACTAATTAAAAGAAAGTAGTGTTTAGTATAGAAAGGCAATTTAAGAATTGTATCTACGTACGCTTTGTTACAATTAAATTGTGTTGCTTGTCACTACACAAATAATTAATAATTAAGTTGACGTTTATCCGCGTTTATTCGTCACTCACACCCACTCTCGCCTACTGCAGAAAATTGTAATACAATGCATTACTTCACTGACTATTCCTGGAATTTAATGGCTATTCTGGAGTACTTCACTGACTAATTCGGATAAAATTAGTTAACAGTTCGACAGTTATTCTAAAAATTATTATTATTAATTTTATTAAATACATAAATAAAAAGTTTACCTCGAGTAGGATTCGAACCTACGACCTGTAGTTTGCTAGAGTACCGCGCCAACCAACTGCGCCACCAAGGTTCAAGCCCCAATCGATGTAAATTTTGTCTTTATGTATGTAGAACTGATGTAATATTAATTATATTAATAATAATATTGCAGGCTCACATTCCATTAATATAAGTAATTTGACTGTAATCTCATTATATTTAGAATTTACATCAGTTCTACATACATAAAGACAAAATTTACATCGATTGGGGCTTGAACCTTGGTGGCGCAGTTGGTTAGTGCGGTACTCTAGCAAAGTACATGTCGTAGGTTCGAATCCTACCTACTCGAGGTAAACTTTTTATTTACGTATTTAATAAAATTAATAATAATTTTTAATTACATATTTACCTTTGAACTTATTCGTTCATAACAAAAACTTATAATAAGTTATCATTCTGTTTAAAGTCATTTATTTCTTGTAAGAAAAGTAAGAAGAAAAGCTCATTAGCAAAAAATTAGAAAAAAAAGGGAATGAAATGCGATTCTTATTATTTTATTACAAAACGGCTGTTACAAAAATGTACAAAACTGCTCAAAATGATCGCCACCGTTTTCAATACAAAGTTCACACTTACTGAGAACAGGTTGCACAGCTGCGCGGTACTCTAGTGGTGTGATCTCTCGTGCTGTTTGAACAAAAATTGTGGTACAGCCATCGCCAAACTGGTAGAATATAATAGGCAGGACACCCGTCTAATTGAAACCATCTAAAACTAATTCAAAATCATTTTCCAAAGAATGAAGAAAAGCTGGGCCATTCGCGGAGGCACCAAATAAGGAACAGTGATTGAGTGGTCGCATAATCCCATCCAAACGTTCACGAAAATTGATTTTGAAAACGATTGTCTTTTATAGCATGAGGATCTTCGAGCTCCTAAATGTGACTATTATGCTAATTAAAGATAACAGCTCGGTTAAAAGCTGCTTCAGTTGTCCAAATCACACTTAGAGGGTAAACAACATCATCTATTAATTTCCCCAAGAACCATTTGGAAAATATTCTTTTTCGTAAAAATACCTCCGGGCCGCATTTTTACACATCCTCCTGTGCTACGGCACCAGTGTGCTGAAATTAGTTAGTTTTTGAAGCCTGTAAATACATTACAAAGGCTCACTGATTTGGATAGCTATGTCATATTAAATAATTTTTTTAAGTTTCCAGATACAGTAAAGTACATGGGAAAAACAAAATGAACAAATAAGTTGAAATACTTAATTATTTTAACTTATTTAAATTAAAAGTAAACAATTTCTGAGTTCCTATTTTCAAATGACGGTAGGTACACAAGTCTCTTAATAGTTTACGTCCTGGACTTTACCGTTAGGCTGAATGTTTTAAACAAGATTGTGTGACATTTTTATTCTTTTATTTTTTGATTCCTCCTTTTCCGGTCTCCCAGACTGAATAAAAAGGTCACATAATGTTGTCAATAACGTTTCCCGGTAATCGAAGAAGAATTAGTGTTTAATGTGCAGTACTGTTGCTCATTTTTGGATTATGAGCTGACGAAGAACGTTTGTTAAGAAACCTTAATATCCGTAAAAACGACAACTACATTACTTAGTATATTTTTTTTAACTGTGGAGACACTAAAAAACCAGCACTACTGCTACATGTAACTTTTATTCAGTAAAATTTTTATAAAAGAAAGAAATCTTCCACACACCTAGTTTCTAACTACGCAATTTTTTACAAAATAGCGTCCTTTTTCGGACGAAGAACCAAAAAGAAACGTTTAAAATTTATTTAAAATTCAATTCTTACGCACCAGGTTGCCAAATTTCTCTAACGGACGCAACGTGTGTTGCCTACACAACCGGTATAAAAATTTCAAACTCGCTCTAAAAATAAATAAAAGTTAATTTAACACGTTACACGCTACATCCTTGCCGAACACATTCATCCACGTATATATTGAACAAACGCGGTGACATCAATCACACAGCCTTGTCGCACACCTTTATGTTTTCTGTAGGTCTACAAACGCACAATACACCAAACAAATGTATTTAAAGTTGTTACAGTTTTCTTTCGCCCGTAAAACTTCACGGGTATTTTAGTACTATAACTATCGATGGTGACAAGCAACATTAAAAAATATTTTGTAGAAAGTTTTGCTGCTTCTTAGCATCTGATAATACATAATTACATCGTTAAGTCTGGTCTTTGGATTAAAACTACATATGTCTACGACGTTGCGTAGCATTGATATATGCACTAGCTAATCTGCTTTGTATATCATTAAACGGTTATAGGTTTGATTTAGAATAAAAAAAGTGTTATATGCACTTTCAATGATTGTCTTGAACATAGGAAGTGAGCATAATTGTTTGCACTCTATTTAAAAGTTCCACCGGGTGTATCTGAGGATGGCAGGTTCTTGTTAAGAGGATTTTAATATTATTCACAGATAATCAATTGAGGACGACTATAGACTAGGAATACTTTGTGTTCCAGAAATTGACTAGCAACATTAGCTCTAGCGGTTCTTGTTAGGAAGAAGGACAGCGAATATTTTGCTAAATGGTCTGATACTATCAAAATGTATACATATTCTTTGCTAAAACTTGATAAGTCGCCATACAAATCAACAAAATTCAACTACCATGGCTTTGCACTTCAACCAGTAACATGTATGTATTTAGAAACCTTCTGTCGCATTTTGATCTAAAACTTTTAAGGTTTTAAATACACCTACGTGGTTTCTAATGGTTAAGTCGTGGTACTCCTTAATCATGGATGAGCGACGCTGCTTAGAAATAGTACCACTTATCTCGTATTTTAGATGGTAATTTTTGGATGTTGTATAAGGGTCTGTAACTGGAACCAAGCGTAAATGTTGTAACGTGTTTAAAGTGATATTCGAATATAACCCGATATACGTTACAGATAGAATGAGTCATATAGTCCAGCTCAGTTGATTCGTAAGGATCACTAATGCAGGAGTGCACTGGATGCGATCAAAAGAAAAAAAATCAGTAGTCAGTGATTAACGTATCTATTAATCTAAAAAAAGAAGAGAGTAAACAGAATCATTCATTAATTATTTTACCACAATACCAATTATTATATTATTTTAAAACGTACATTATTATAATATTGAATAAAGCCAATTATTTAATTAGTAAGTTAAACAATGTAAATCAATATTTATCTAAATCTAGAATACAGGGTGTTCGCGGGGGAACTACGAAGAATTCGTATACGTATTCTTTGAAAAATTTTCAGCAAAAATGACTGTACAATTTTTCTCAATTCCTAACCCCTAAGGAGATAACGGTGGTTGAAGAAAAACGTAAAAGTGAGTAAAGAGAATACTTTTAACAGCTGCTTAAGTCTTAAAATTATCCTAAAACAAAACTTTTAATAACAATTTTCATTAACAAATTAACAAGAACACAACATAGCACAACAATGCACATAAAATAACGAGGTGACAAACAAAAATGGTTACAGTTGTTCAAAATGAGATCCACACTGTAAACATCGCAAGAAAGGTTTTGGTTGCCTATCAAGTATTACCAAAATGAACTGAGAAAATATGTCTTATTTGACATTTCATGTCAAACATTATTTGAATGTAAATACAATTTATCATCTGCTTCGTAACAATTAGAATTACTTTAATTACAATTAAATCATGCCTTATCAATTTTCAAATGAGGAATACTAATCATTCCTGTACGGATTGTTTAACGGTAATTGTTATGCAGCAGCGGCAGAGTACAAAAATCGTTTTCCAAATTGTCGCGCTCCTACTGACAAATCGATAGCCCGGACTTTTCACTGCTTTCGAGAAACAGGAAGTTCTCTTTTGAGACTTAAGCAGCTGTTAGGAGTATTCTTTTTACTTACTCTCCCATACCTCCTTAGGGGCTAGGAATTGGGAAAAATTGCACATAATCATTATTGCTTAAAATTTTTCGAAGAATACGTATACGAATTCTTCGTAGTTCACCCTCGTGGATACACTGTATAAGAGTAAACAGAATGTTCAGTAGATGCAGTAGCAAATTCTTACGTTATTAATTATTAGTATAGTGCACAGTATAGGTATCGAATTCATTAGCTAATCTAAGAAAATTTAGAAAAAATTCCAGAAAGTAATTTGGAAAATACAAAATTAGATTAACTGAATGTCAGTGAAATGCCTGATTTCAGTTACTAAAGGTAGGGCACATAGCTTACCGATATGACGCTGATTCATCTGTCAGTAACGTATGTCTTATTTTTTATAAAAAACACAAGTTTATCCTTGGTAAGACAGTAGTCACTCTTTTACCTTACAGATGTTATAAAGAAACCCCTTTGTTGTTATCACTAAAATTAAAATAAACTTTAACCAAAAGATCACAATAAAATCTTTCTAAATATAACGCAGTTATATTGTTCACAAAACATTTATAATTAAACGAAAGTGAATGTAGATATAGTTATTAATGATACTATGAACGTCATAATGAAACGCGTGCTAAGTTAAACCACGAGGCGTTAGCCGAGTGGTTTATTTACACAAGTTTCATTACGAAGTTCATATCGAACGTCTATCATTCAAAATTTAATCTACGCCAGTCCAAGTAGATTTTCTTTGCATAGATTCGATTTGTTTACAATATCAGAAACGTTTTTGTAAATAAAAGTTCAAAATTATTAAGTGTCCATAGTAATCGATGTTATAGTAACCGCGCTTGTTGGTTGTTGCAATTTTTACGTTGACAACGTCATTATTTGCGTTCAATTTTGTGCTTTACATGAGTTTCACGCACTGATGGACTAAATTTAACAAATTGTACAGACTTTATAATTAATGTTTACAATAAATAAATGTTGGTAAAGATTTTATAATGAAGTAAAAGTTGTAACTAACTTTCTTTTTGCCTGTTTTTTATTTTAAAATTTGCGTGTTATTATGAGTTCATAATGGCACTGGGATCTATTATGTAGGCCACAACGATACCCAAATGAAGATGATAAATATGTCATAATGACACTGCCGTAGATTAATAGTATTTAAATAAAGAATTTTTAGCAGACTTAGCATAAATGTATTCCGCAAATAGTAGAAGCAGTATGAAATAGTCAGTACCGCATTATCAATATACACGTTAATACGCTTACCCTACGATGGTCTATAATAAATTATTGAAATACCGAAATTAATACCAGGTATCTTTCAAGACTTACCCCGAACTGCTCGGGTTATGGAAAAAGAATATAATATGAATTGCTTATTGAGAGACAAATTAAAAGCTGTAGAAATATGGAAATAGTTGCTGTTACCAAAATACTCAAAATAAAAGTTAAATACAATTTACTAGTTATCGTAATGGATGAAATAAATATAAAGATATTGGTTTTCAAAACCACTGTACCAATTATAGTTAATTGTCAGTTATATTGTATAGTTAGGCTAAAAATTAGAGGAAATTAGCGATGCTTTAATACCTGAAAGTGAAGTCCGTTAATAAATTAAGCTTTGAGAAATCTCAGATTGAGTGATGCAGTTTATAAGACTACAAAATCCAATGCATTATTCTTTCATTCGCAAAGAACAAGTTTTTACCTCAAACGAGACAGGAAATCAAGTTCTATTAGACAGTGCGATACGAGCCTGTCCAAATCAAAATTCCCATTTTCGATATCCCATTATAGAAGTAACTTGCCCCTTTGAAAAACATTCGAAAGATAAAAAGTAATTCAAAACTATGAAACAGATATACTGAAAGTTGGAAAGAAATTCAAAAGTGTGTATGATTATATTTAATTTTTGTTGTTTTCTTTTACCTGTAACATTTTATAAGCGCCTTACTATTCTATAACAATAAAATAAATACAGACGGTGATACCAACATAAATTTTAAAATATACTTTGGTAATTTTTTTGGTACTTAAATAGGTGTTGGCAATAGAATATTACCCTCACCTGTAGGTGATAGTAATCCAATTTGCACGTAAATTTTAACAAACTACGTAAAAAATTTGCAATTAAAAATGTGTATTTGTCTATTAAGTATAACTTACAACATTAAACATTTTGTAAGGTATCCAATTAGAGCCAGCAATTAAGCTTAATCAAAAGTAATCTTCAAGGATTCATCCAACTTGATGACGTCGGGATAATTCCTTCCGTAAGCACAGATTATGCCTAGTATGACAACTACACCCTCTAGAAAGGTCACTACAGTCTTTCGCAAGATATCTCGCTGTACAAACCAAGGGAACAATGGCTCTACGATCCCAGAAGTCATAATTTAGGTCGGCTCAAGTCATATTTTAGAACTTTTGAATAAACTACCAGTAAATCAATAACCCCGACGAAACAGTATGCTGTGCATAGATATTTGTACACTTCAGCCTACGTAATAGGTATATTTTCGTGTTTGTTGACTTCTATTTGCGATAGTCTGGAATTGATCGCAATCTTAAGTATCGCAGTAGATTAAATTTTATTATTCAGTTTATATATCATTTCTTGTGGCAATCGTGGTGATACTTTTAGTATGCATGCCACTAATATCAATTGTAGGTTAGATTAGCTCTATGAGTATTCAATTGCTATACAAACACGGATTATACCCGTAACTCAATGACATATACTTGAATTTTTATACCTGTGCGCACACGGCATTTTATATTTTGACTAATATGTTGCTAACAACAATTGTAACTAAGTAAATTGTCCACGAATTCTACGCACCGTTACAAAATTTTGGAGTACACTCAGACATTCATGCAGAAACAATGGACAAAGATTACTTTCAATAACAAATTTATTATACACAAGTTAGGCATTACGAAAGTTTATTAAGTACGTATCCGATACAACAGAAACCTCTTTATTAAACATAATAATATCTGAGGCTCATACGAACCTAACACCTACTGAAAAGAAAACAAAATACAAACCTACTTCTAGAGAAGCAAAAAAAAACTCTCTAAAACTACCTTAAAAATTAACTTACAGACTGAATTTAAAACTAAAAAACGGTAATCCATTTCAAACACTTCGTATTCTTAACTTGCGAGCTTCAGTTACAATTCTTTTGTTTCACTTTGGCAGTTATTCCCAGCACACGTGAGTTGCACCAAACTTAATCCCTCATCTCTCGACGTAACTAAGCCCATCAATTAGGTAGCATAAACTGCATCAAGCCTTAATCCCTTACTTGACCCTATAAAAATGTGCGTGACATGGAGATATCGAAAAAGTATGAAGTTATTAGTGTGGCAGTAATTAATACGAAGTACGGTGAACGTATAGTGTTGGAAATGGATGAGCTTAAATGTGTACTACCTCAGCGCTTTTAGGAGTATTTCAAAGAAGAAAATCGAATTGAAGAATTTAAAACGCTGCTAAACACGAATGAGTTCATAAGTAGTTTGGGTGCACTCGGAAAAGCAAGAAAAATAACATTGTCTTTGTAATAGTAGTGCCCTAACCATATGTAAATTACATATGCTTTAATTAGAATCATTTCGTAAACAGCGTTTAGTCATAGTGCAATTGCGAGGAAGTAAAGTCGTTATAACGCAGGCAGCAATAAAATCATTTCTGGAACGATACAAACTCAGAAGTTCACCGTTATACGAGACAGGTTCAATAAATACACGTTCGGGCGGTGGTACATATAAGCGGTTTATTTAAACTAAACAAAATTGCCTTTACTACACAGACAGGCATCCCACTGCTTCACAAGACGCTGTATACCGGTGTCGTACCATTCCTCTGGCTGTTGACGGAACCATGTCAAAACTGCCTGCTGAACTTCAGCGTCCGACTGGAATCGCTGTCCCTTTAGTGCCTTCTTCAATGGTCCAAAGACATGGAAGTCACACGGTGACAGATCCGGGCTGTAAGGGGGTGCTGTAATACCTCCCACCTCATCCGCGCTATCTGTAACGTGATGAAATCCGGATGGACGTCATCGTGAAAGAGGATCACGCCTTCCGTAAGCATCCCAGGACGTTTGTTCTTTATGGCTGTACGCAAACGAGTCAAAGTTTCACTGTATCGGACAGCATTAATGCTACCATGAAGATGTTTAAATTCAAGAAGTAATAGTCCACGGTGGTCGAAAAAGCAGGTAAGCATAACATTGCCAGCGGAAGGTTGAGTTTTGCATTTCTGGTGCCTTGGAGACGATGGATGTTTCCTCTGCATACTGTTACGTTTCGACTAAGGCTCATAATGGTGACACCAACTATCGCCACCGGCAACAGTTCGGTGCAAAAAGGAATCTCCTTCTTCACGGTACCGCTGAAGATGCTACTGTGAAGGACCCATGCGGTTGGCTTTGTGTTCTTCAGTCAGTTGACGAGGAATCCATTGTGCACTCACCTTTCGGTATCCAGCATCTTGAATTACATCATGGATTGTTCCCACACTGATATCAAAACGTTCTGAAAATTCTCTAAGACGAACCCGCCTATTCTCGACAACGGCTGCTCGCATAGCAGCGACATTGGCGTCACTTTTCGCCTACCGAGGGGCGCCCGACCTTGGCAAACCCGCTGTCGATTGTCGTCCATTACTGAACTTCCGACACCATTCCACGACTATGGTTTTCGAAGGACACTGTTCACCATAAACATCTTTCATTCTCCGATAAATTTGAACAGGGGTATTGCCCTCAGCATTTCAAAACTGTATTACGGCTCGGTGACTGGTCTTGGACGCTCCAGCAATACGACCTGCCATACTGAAACGCATTCTATGAATATCACGAGTCAACTGTCACAGCAGACAACTACATTACCTGCGGCCGTCTTATGCAACTTTCTGCGGTTATAGCAAAAGTAACATTCGCGCTACAGCGCTCGAACGTTTATTTATTGAACCTGCCTTGTGTATGAATACCCCATATCGGTGCAGTAACAATATGAATCATAATTTAACATTTTCTTATTGGTGCTGTCAAAATAGTAATGTTACTGGTAGTAGTAGTAGTAGTAGTAGTAAAATGAATATGAAGAGAAACAAGATGAAGGTTGTTCTCCTCCTAACACTCGCTGGTAATCAACATTTCAACATAAGGATAAAGTGTATAAACAGGCAGCTAATGAATACTTAATCGTTTGTGCTTATTATAAACTATCGAATGATAGTCATCATGCAAAACATATTGAAAATGGATACAGTACACACCTCAACCATGCACCAGTAGAGCGTATGTGGTATGACAACTGTAATTAAAGTAATAATGTGGTATTAGACACGAAGGAATGGAATGAACTTCTGAGATGGCATCCATATGTAGAATTACAATTTCTCCGATCCCAAGAAATTGAAAACAAAATTGATTGGTCGAGTGTAAACGAAGAAGATATAATGATCAACATTATAAATCTCTATTTGGCAATCTTGGTATTTATTAAAGTGGGAACTAATTCAAAGATATGGGAAAATGTTGAAAACTGTTACAATAGAAAACTATAACTGCTGCTATTGCACATTCGATTCCCATAATGTAGAAGAACTATTCAATTTAAAGGATATAATAAGCAATAGATTGGAATTTCTTGAATCTTACAATATGTCATGATTTTATGAAAAGTTCAAACAAGTTGTTGAGTAACGTCGTTTTCGTGCGCAGGAATTCTATGGTAGTGATGATGATATTTATGAAGACATTGAAGATGTTATAAATACTAAGTATAATATTAGTTCACGTAACACTGTAGGTCTAATGGAGATATTGTATTATCTAATGTATAGCGTTAACTAAATAAATATATATTAATAACTTTGTTTTTGTATGATCTCAATCTAGGCATAAACGCCCTGCTTTATTTACCTCAGTAGGAAGCAAGCGGTGGTGGTGGAAGTTTAGTGAATACTCTAATCAATAAATTCCCGTTTGAATTTGCATTTACCTGGTACAAAGTTAGACTATGTGTTCAAGGTAAACGGGTGCCTGTTCGGTAAACCCCCGTTTTGCTACAATGTGTAATAAGGAGATGATGTTAAAGAAAAAAAAGAGAGATGACAAAACTGTAAGTGCGACACAGCAACCTATCATTCTTCCAAGAACTAGTCTTATCTTCCATCAAGCGGATGCATCGGGAGCGGCTCTAATGAAATTGGATTTTGCATTTTGACATAGGTAAACGTCTAGGCGGGTAGACATTAGGTTTACAGTGTACGTTTAAGTAGGTACCGCATAATACTACTGTCCTAACTAGGATCTGGACGAGGTAGTTTCCCCAAGAACTGGATCCGCTCCCAAATACAGATAACCGTTCCCTCTAAAACGGGTATCTGTTTCTCAAATACAGATATCCGTTTCCCAAAAACAGGTATCCGTTTCCAAAATTATTCAGCTGACTGGACGCTAAATCCTACATGTGTTGTGATCAAGCCAGCTTCCAGATGGAAAGGTTTGGTAATGACCAACGATATAAGAATTTTACTCGTTGAAATAATAAAATAAGCATTCCTACCATATCCGATCTTATCCGATCTTATTCGATCTTATCCGATCCTACCCGATCTTATCCGATCTTACCCAATGTTATCTAATCATTATCAGATCTCATTCGATCTTACCCCATATCGATCTTATTCCAATCTTATCCGATCTTATTCGATGTTATCCGAATTAGCTTGTATGTATCACATTACTATTCTTAGAAACATTTTCAAGGTTAATGGTTTCAAGGATGCCGTTTTATAATAGTAAAAGGCTTGCTTGGGGATGATTCAGTTTAGCAGAAATTATGAAAGTAGTATGAAGAGAAAATAAATCAAAAGTATTATGTGTAGAGGACAGAAAAGAAAGGCTTGATGAACTACTAAAGAAAATAAATAGGTTAAAAGTAGATGTAGAGTTATATAAAGTGATTATAAAAATGAATCAGCTTAAAGTTGGCAATGCAACATTATAAATCATGCGAATTTAGTGCAGATATGTGATTGTGTGTGAAGTATAAATAAAGTTGCAATATAAATGATTAATTGGAAAATTGAGGCTGGACGAATTAGAGTAGATTTCGAGTTGTTCACATGAGAATAATCAAGTAGTTACTTGCGAAATTTAGTAAATGTAGAAGAAAAATATTCTGCTAAGAGTTAAATGTAGAAACGGTTTCAACAATAAGGAACATGCTTTGTATATGTATGTTTCCCCAAAAACAGAGTCTGTTTCCCAAAAACGGAGTCTGTTTACCAGCAATAGGTATCTGTTTCCCAAATAGAGGCATCCGTTTCCCAAAAACAGGTATCTGTTTTGCAACATAGGTATCCGTTTCCCAGAATTCGAACTTAACCGATCTTATCCAATCGTATTCGATCTTATGTAATCTTATACGACCATATCCGATCTTACCCGATCGTATTCAACCCTACCCGATCCTACCCGATCCTACCCGATCTTACTAGGTCCTAGCATTGTTTACACAAATAATTATATGTATATTTTCAAAGATATAGTAGAATCCCCGGACTATGTGTTAGCTAAGCCACCAGTACCGATAGGTTTCCTAGGGAACATTTTGGCATCGAATGTCACCATGGATCGAGCACCACAGACGAAACACCTGCTCGGTACATTTGGGTAAGCCCTAGGGATGACCCACCTCTTTAACCGGTAGGTGGATGTAATGTTGTTTTATTAAATTTTAATAAACAGAATATAGCCGAAGAGGCAAACGAAAAACTTCACTTACTTGCGTCGCTGTCTTATATAACCGAACCAACTAAATGTTAGAATACATTTTTTAGTTTATATGCATGTAAATCTGTTAACGTCAACAAAATTATGAACTGGAAGGGATCTGCACGATGTGTAAGAATGAAACACGTGTATAAATAAATATAACATAATCTATAAGAAGTCTAAATTACAACGTATGCGCCTAGACTTGCATACTGAAAACTATTTACGAAGCTTTATGAACGTTGGTATTGTACCAAACTTTTTTTTTCTGTTACCAAGTGAACTCGACAATTTAGTTAGTGTAAAACGCTCGTTTAGCATTTTCTCTTATCCATAAAATTTATACAGACTGTAAATTTTGAAACGTTGAATTTTGTAAAGCATAATATTTCTTTTTGAGGCGGCCTCAGCGCGCTCGAGTACTTACGCTATCGCATACGACTATCTATTGCGCTCACACACTGACTATCCATCTCACCACGAATATACTTATCCCTTTTCACATCGTTTGTTTTGGTTGATGTGAATCATATAAACTTAATCAAAAGTTTCAATTTTGTGTTATTTAGTGTAAAAAAAAACTTATTCAGCATTTTCTCTTACATGAAACAACATGTGTAATTATTATCTATTTTACGCAGGTGTCAGGCACTTATTTATAGCACTCGCTTTCTGAAAGTCATCATTAAACTATAATTTTTATATCGCTAAATTATATATAAACTTGGGCAAAAGTTTCACTCTTTAGTATAAAATCGAAAACTGTAATACGGCATTTCTCGTACAATGTATCTCAACGAATATGTATTGGTTATATGAACTCATAGATTCGGAAAAATACATCACTTAAATCGTATTTGTAATTGTTATTAAATGGAGTTTTAATTAGCATTTTCTCGAATGTCATTGTTTATATGAAATGCGAATTCCTTGATAACTTGTATTTCACTTTAACAAATTATATGTTAAATGAAAATTTTAGCTGTATTTCGAGACTTATCTTTACATGTTATTTTACGATAAATAATAAAAATTGAATATTTATTTAAAACTACTTTAAACAAATACTTAATTAAATATTAAAATTGTTAACATATTTGAAAGTTTTGTATTATTTCTATAATGTATTTTTCAAGTTTCTCTTTTGAGTATTAATCATACATTTACATTCATTATTTTTACAGGATTGCATTGTACTAGTTATCACTAATAATATCCTTGTCGAGGTAAAATGTTTATTTATGTATTTAATAAAATTAATAATAATTATTAATCACTAATAATAACCTTTAGGATTCGGTTTCAAATGTTTGAGTCTAAAACGCATTACGATATGCGAGTAATTAACAAAAGTAAAGTGGTTTTGTTATCTAGATTTAATTATAAATACCCTGCTTTGTCTATCTTACCAACAATGTCAGACAGGAAGCGAAAGAGTGCAGGTGGTGGTTTAGTCGATACTCTAATCAATGAACTTCGCGTTACAATGAAAGATTAGTTTAATTAGATTAGTTTGTATATATAAAATATATAAAACTAAATTATGTTTAGCTTTCAATTTAATTTAATGTAAAATATCATTGTTTTATGTACAATATAAAACTAAACGTTAATTTAAATCGGTACGTCCTCTAAAGTACGTAATATGTTTTCACTGTTTAGTTTATTGCGTCTAATGTCTTCTAACTGTTGCTTAGCCTCAGCTAAAGCCACAGTTAAAAACTCGACATGGTCCGTCCCCGACACCTCACTGATGGTATATTCAGCGAGGATATTGCTTAACCAGCTCACACTCTTAGTCTTACAGTCAGTCAATGTTACAGGGACTTTCGTAAGCTGTGTGGGTGGTTCTGCTGTTGAAAGGCCTTGCTGATAATTATCATGTCGTATTAATTCAATATTTTGCCCCCATATTGAATGGGTCGAAGAGTTGGTGGTGCTAGCGGCTTTGGAGCTGTAGCAACAACAACTAGTGTAATACTAGAGAAATAATAATAAATTTAATTAATAATGTGTTAATAAATACATAAATCGGTACTCACTTTTCAAAATATCTAGCAAAATCATCAACCTTTTAATCAATATCTCTGATAGAGATGAAAGGTATCGATGGCGGTGCTGTTGAGTGGAGGTATTGGGGTTGTTGTTGGGGGCTGAAGTAAGGTATCCTGCAAGATATTGACTCTCTTCTCTAGGGATAATTTGGATTTCTTAGTGGGTGGACCCATCATGATTGCTAGGTAATGAATGAGTATTCGCCTAAACTTTAACCCTATATACATGTAAATCTGTCAACTTTTATAGAATTTTGCAAAAAGTGGAAGTGGTTACTACGGATGAAACTAACCTATGCAGGCAAAGGGGTGACGCAGAATAAGACATGAGACCGCAGATGATTCCCGTAATGAACCCATCTCGCGCAGTACCATGAATCACGTCGTATATACGTTGAACGTATTAAGGCAGATCTTGAAGGTGGTATTTATCACACTTGTGGAGTCCACTATGACACCAAAACAGATAAATGGAAAATTGGTAATACCCCCCGTTACAAATAAAGGAAACGATATGATTATTAAATATGTCACGTATAAAGGGACTCCAGGTTTATATGATCTGCTTATTATGAATGAACCCGATTTAAATCTAGTAAATTCAAAAGATAGAAAGAATTATAAAAGTATTAAGAGTCTCAAATAGATGCGTACATTGCCTTTTTGCTACTGATAATATCTATTGCTGATACCACGTCTGCTACTCATGATTGTGGAATACTTTTCATGTGCTTTAGATTACGTTGCAAGAGCCCCAGACAGATGGATGCATACATTACACTTTCGCTACTAATAATATATATTGCTGATATCACGTCTGCTACTCATGAATGTCGAATGCTTTTCACAAGCTTTAGATTACGTTGCTAGAGCCTCAGACAGATGCATCCATTGCACTTTGTAGCGTTTACCGATAATACCTTGCTGACATCAATACTTTTCTAATGTCTTATGCTGCATCGCCCTGCCTGCAGAGGTCAGTTTCCCCCATAGTAACCACTTCCACTTTTTACCTAATTCTATTAATGTTAACATATTTACGTGTATATAAGTTTAAAGTTCATGCGAATACTCATTCATTACCTAGTAGTCATTAAGGGTCCCCCACCAGGAAAGGCAAATTATCCCTAAAGAAGAAAGTCAATATCTTGCAGGATATCTTGCTGCAACCCCCAACAACCCCGATACCTCCATTCACCACAACGCCGCCATCAATACCTCCTAACTCCATCAGAGGTATTAATCTGGAGGATGATAACAGCTAGATTTTCTAAAAAGTGAGTACCGATTTATGTATTGATTAACACATTATTAACGCAATTCATTATTATATTTTTTAGTATTACACCAGTTGTTGCTACCGCACCGGAGCCGCTAGCACCACCAACACTTGGACTCATTCAATATGGGCGAAAAAATCTTACATTAATACAATAACATGATAATTATCAGGAGGACCTAGCAAAAAACCAGTGATAATTCTGTCTTTAATTACGGCTCAACTGCCACTACAATATAGTATACAATTTAAAAATTTGAAAGTACCATTTATGATTGGAGCTCCCCAATGACATCAAATCCACATATGGATCTGTGCCATTTATTTCAGTGTTAAAAATCATTGTTTATTACCGTTAACTGCAAAAATGTTAGCAATAAATTTCAATAGTTCGAAATACAAAAATATGTCAGTATCTCCTTTAACTCACACATGCTATTTAGGTAGTACATTATTTAAGTTTCACAATACATTAGGATTAGAACAATAATTTCTGTTAATAAAATAAGGTTTCAGTTATCATTAACAATAAATAAAGTGGGATTAATTTATTTAATTCCAAGGTAACTAACAAACCAATGATGTAATTACTTCAAATTAAGTGCTAGTTCCGTATTACTCATAGGTCACTCCTCACATACTCTGAGCGAGTAGAAAGAACATAGTACACAACTCGTGTGGTAATGTGTAGTGAAAATTTGGTAACAGACCTACGTCTGTAAATACTATCGACAGCGGAAGCGACTATCACATTCGAGTTCAAAACGTCGAAGAGGCTTTTAACTATCGTTGACGTTGAACCCAAACTAAATCTTGAATATACATTATGCAAGTGTTCTCAAAGCTCTACGAGAGTATTCCTTACAGTCGTACTACATGAAAATGACCAAGCAGATTATACAGAGAGATTTAAGTTTTGTAGACGGTTTCGTGTCTAGAATTAAATACGGCATTCAAAGGAATATTTACAAGAAATGAAATGCTTCATTCGCACAATACACATCAATGGACAGACAAAATGCATAATTTCAAAAAAGTATCAACGGAGATTTAGTGTTAATCTATAGCCTGATATTGTTGGCAAGGGAGTAATAGAATAACATTGTTTACCTGAACGTACTACAGCAAATATTTTTTTAGTTTTCATACCTTTCATACCTTCCATAGTGCCATTGGAAGTTAGACGAAAATTGTGGTATCCTATGTATATAGATGTTATTAATTTAAGCCAGATGCAAAGCATTGTTAGTCCCAGTGATAAGCTTTCACGAATCAGTTGTGTAGCTTGTACAGAAGTTACTCCTTTATAGATAATTGTTTTATGGTTTGACGCTTTGTTATATTGTTGTGAAATAATTGACTTTTTTGGGTAGAATGTTGGATATTTTACAAGAAATGACGAGTAAATATTTATAAGATCTAGGAAAAGTTTACAATGTAATGAAGTGATAACCGATGTTTTGTATTATAAGTTGAAAATAGCGCTTTCATAGTCGTATATAGTATAGTACAGATTACCTTTAAGTATAACAATATAGCAATGATAAATACCGTGACCACGAGAAAATGTTAACGTGGGAGTTTATGGTCGCAATTTTATTTAGCCTAAAGCAAGAGGGTTGAAACCGCGGTTATCCTACGTTTAATACTAATTAGGAAACTTTAATTCCCGGTGTGTAAGTGGTGAAATAAACTACTCTGCTTATATGTGTGTGTGTGTTGCGAATGTGCTTGTGTGAGTGTATGCGTGTGTGCGTGCGTGTGTGTATGTGAGCCAATAGATCTGAGTTTTGTTTCAAGTAAGGGGGACTATTTCCCTACGTTTGAGTAAGCGTATTTTTAAAATGTTTTATGGTCCTCCATGATTTTTGTAGTTGTTGAGGTCTCCTATTACCGCTGATAATAGGAGAAAGAGATAAGGGAAAAAAATTCATAGGCGGTTTTAGGGGTTTATTAGAGTTAAAGTGCAGATTCGACGGTGGTTTATTTTTAGAAATGAAGCCTTGTTCTGTTTTTAGTAAAAGTTTTTATAACGTTCCAACAGACTAAAGCTTTAGTGCCGGCAAGCGCAAGTTTCATAAAGTAACGGCATACACTTTCTTATCTTAAAAAGATAGGAGAAAAAAGGGATTCTCTTCTGTGTTCAGTCAAAGTTTGAGGGAAACAGGAAACTCTGTAAGCAGTTGATCATCCGGAAGAGTCTCCCGGAAGTGTCTTACTTGGGGAAGAGTAAATCATTTCGCAAAGGCATCTCATACAAGTGCCTGGGTTAGGCGCCGAGCTATAACAGTGTAAGGTAATCCTTTATTGACGATATTAATTTATTATGTTTGATTGAACCTATTTGTGTGTATGTATTTCATTTCTAATTTATTATTATTTACTTCGCGGTTAGAATATGGCATCAAAATTTGTCAGTTTTGTTTGTATTATGATTGAAGTTAGACCGCGAAATTGTTTATTTAAAAAAAAATGCCAAGTATGTCTGTGACTAAAGTGCATTTCCACTTATATCGCTCTTAAAAAATGGATGTATTTCACTTGGCGAACAACGTTTATAATGTTAAGTAAGTTTAATTCCAATAGATTGGGCTAAAAAATTTAAAGCTATTTCAATTTTAATTATGTGATTATTGCTTACGACATGACTTCGACCTTAAAAGTTGTTTTATTTACCGTATGAGTGCTGTATGTGAGGACACTGGCCTTAAATGCTTGTAACAAGTCAAAGCCGTAACTGTGAATACAAGGGGTACACATTTTGTTCTCATTTTAGTAGTGAGCATAATGATTTTTTATGTAAAGCGGGTAGATATTTGTTCGATTGAATTAGAAGTAAAAGCATATCAGCTCACAAAGTTACATACCATTAAAGGAGAGAATATGAGCAAGTACCCATAATTTCAGATATACTCAAGGGGGATTAGAGAGGCATGTGACCCATGGAATGCTGATATAAGGTAGGACCGCATATTTTTCCTTCTTTACTATCAGTGTCCACGCTTTATGTTAGTGTATCGTATACCCTATTCTGGTTTAGACCAACACACTACATTACAACCTACAAAATGAAATTAAAAGAAATGAAATAATTTTAATAATTTTTATCTTCTAACCATATACATATGTAGGTATGGAAGGTTATGCAGTCGACTTTTTTTCACTATCGCTAAATCAACTGGGTGGGTGTGGGTGTGCGTGTGTGTATCCGTCTGCGTGTCCCTGTGCGTGTGCGTGTGCGTGTTCGTGTGCGTGTGCGTATGCGTGTGCGTGTGCGTGTGCGTGTGCGTGTGCGTGTGCGTGTGCGTGTGCGTGTGCGTGTGCGTCTGCGTGTGCGTGTGCGTGTACGTGTGCGTGTGCGTGTCCGTGTGCGTGTGCGTGTGAGTGTGTGTGTGTGTGTGTGTGTGTGTGTGTGTGTGTGTGTGTGTGTGTGTGTGCGCGCGTAGAAGTATGTTAGTGTCCACCATAACTCCCCTACGTACCCAAAATTTTGTATTTGGGTTTGTTTTCATTTCTTGCGGGTCTGATTCAATTTTGGGAGAAATTCAGCGGCGGTGAGGAGGGTTTATTAAGGGCTGTTTTTTATTTTTATCAAGTATTTCTGAAACAGCTGTATATATCAAAAATAAGAAATACCAATATATAGACCTTAATCATATAGATTAATTATGTTCTATAACTTTTCTTTTTAAAATTTGTTGTGTAAAGCGCAACAAACGTAAAAAATTAAATGACTATGGTTGAAAATGCTTAAACTGTGTTATTGATATTTTTGTAGGAGCTTCGAAATTTTTTTTAAGTTAGCATCTATGTGCCTATTAACCTCTATCTGACATGAAGTTTTAAACGGCTTTTTGTAATAGATTATTGTTTTGTTTTTACAATGAAACCTGTTTTTGTCATGAATTTATTATAAATGAGGCTGCATAATTATAATAAAAAATATCGATAATACAATTTTATCATTTTCAATAATATTTATTTAATCTTTACACATACTTCGCTTTATATTAAAACACTTTATAACGAAAAGTTAAAAAGTGAATGTTCTTTAAAAAATATGTCTACACATTCTCGCATAAAATTAATAATTATTCAGATATTGAACAAATTTGAACTAACACTTAAATTCTACTACTTGAGAATTTTTTGCCGCTAAATTACTCGTCGTATCAAAAAATTGCATAGAACATAATTAATGGATATGTTTAAGGTCTATATGTTGATAGTTTCATTTTTTTAAATGTGCAACCTGCAACGTGTCTAACCTACCACGTTACACAAAAAAAAATGCAAAAGGGAGTTGGTGAACAGGGCTAAGGACTCAGACGAACGGTCAAATGACTGCAGAGCACTTTTGTTAGCGTGAGTGGTCTTGTAGCAGTTATTAAACGCAGCTAATAAGGTTAGGTTAGTGAGAAAACCGCAAAGAAGTATTATTACTAAAAGCGATGAGGAGGTTTGACCGCCACCAACTTTCAAGGAAAAGCAAAGAGAAAGGAAATTATTACTTCCGGAGAGAGGCCCTGTAATGCTGGAACTAGGGAGAAGCACAAAGAAAATAATTAAATTAATAAACACCAGTTCCGCTGAACAATCTTATTTTAGTGAATATTTTTGTTCTTCCCAAAGCAACAATGAGAATTCAACATGCATTTAACTATCTCATTAGTCGCCCTTAATTATTCCCTAAATGTATATTAATACGAACAATTGGATTTCACCAAATTGAACTACTTACTAGAGAATATCCTACTTTAGTACGCACATATATAGATGTGTATATAGATCACAAATTGAATATCACAGATTTCTAATGCAATCGGACGAAGGCAATTTGCCACACACGACAGGCAAATTAACTTTATTTAAATTGACTGTAATCTATCAGATTGGTGAAAGATCTTTCAGCAATTACCTGAAAAGGAAAATTTGTTATCACAGCCAAACAGGCTAAAGGTCTATTAAGATCCGAAATTTGCCATTGTTTCACAATATTACTTCTCCCCACAATTACATCTACAAAAATATATTCCTAAAGGTAAAACATGATGCATTTAACAAAACACTTACAATATCCCACTCAAATATTTCAAAATACCCTATATATTTACTTTTACAAAACACAACCGGTATGACTTACATAATGCTACCGCGCAAGTAAAAAAAAACGGCATCGCACGCAGAAAATAACTAAGTAACCACACAAAGATAAAGGCTGCGTAACGTTATCGTAATATGTAACTTGTTAATTTAGTGGAGTACATAGGCCAATAAATTCCAAGCATTTAATTATAAATCCACACAATGGTTAACATTGTCTAAATTTACCTAAATATTGCGATAGTGAGTGACCTAACAGTAACTCTGTAACACCTTAAACGAGTGTACGATAGTTGTTTTATTAATTGCCCTGGTTTGCTAGCTCAGTATCACAGGGGAGGTTCAGTTTGCAATTTTCAACACTCCAGTGTATGTTGGGTTGCCTGGATTTAGAATCAAGTAGCACAATGTATTAAGAATATAATTTGTGAATTGAAATAAAAATATAATACCTTTAAATAATAACAAAATAAATAATTATTCTGGTTTATAAACTAAAATTAAACTCAGTTTGGTAGTTTGAGTTTGATGTCGGGATCTGCTTCGGGTTTGCTGGCACCTGGTCGCAAGCTGTAACAAACAAATGTCATTAAGCATGTGTCTGATATTTTCCGCGGGTTTTCTTTTAGTAAGTGTAGTAATAATTAATTAACAATGATGAGTTTCGGCCGGGTTACCGGTGGGGGTGAAGATAAATAGGCCGAGTGGTTTTTATGAAAGTGCAGTAGCAACTTCAATCAGGTAAGACAGTGATTCTATTATATTTCTTTGAGATAATGAATTTGTGAGTAATTACAAATATAGGGGTGAAATCTATGTGACTTAGAGGGGTTTAATCAACTAAATATAATTGTTTGACATTGATGGGAAAGTTGCGGTACTTAAACAGGTTAGGATAACCCTTGACCTACACTAACATTTGTACTTGTTATAATCAGCTATTTGTTAGTGTTGTAGTGTAAAATTTGGATGTTTGGAATGAGAATTAATTTTTAATGGATATTATTAAAATAGATTGCACACAATTGTAATAAATGAAGTATGTATAATACAATGTGATTTATTTAACTGTTCTGGTGTATTATGATTATAATATAAAGTGTATATCATGTGAAATGGAAATATCGTACACTAAATTATGTTTAATAATTAGTACTGGGGTTAGACTAAACAGAATGTTTGTGAAGTTTATCCTGGGGGTGTTATCTTGAAATTACAGGACCATGTGAGTGGTTTCGATACCAGGTGGGGTGACGGTATAAGTTTTATACTGAGAATCCGGATTAAATGGATATCTACATTCCCTTCGTGGTAGTAACACCGAACAGATGTTAGATAGGTATCAGGTTTATACAAGGGTAATAGAGAGAATTATAGGGATATGATTTATACTAAGCTGGTAACGGTATGCGTATTATATTGCGAATCTGGATTAAATGGATATCTAATGATTTCTATACACCCTTCGTGGTAGTAACACCGAACAGATGTTGGATAGGTATCAGGTTTATACAAGGGTAATAGGGAGAATTATAGGGATGTCACGGTATAGGATTACCTTATAATTGGGGTCGAAACCACCATTAAGAAAGCAATTCTATTAACAATCTTTATCTATCCTTCGAGGTACGTACACCGATAGAGCAAATTTGAGATTGTTTCTAGGATAATAGGGTTAGACAGGAAAGGGGCTTCGTAAGGTAGCCTTACTTCTTGGGGCCGAAGCCACCAGTAGTAGAACCACGTTACTGGGTAACTACTTACTACTACTCGTGGTATAAACACCGAGAAAGTGCAAATATCTACTTGAACTGGCATTGGGATATCGAGAGATCAGGAAATGTGTCAGGTAGGTTAGAATGGAATTAATTAAAGGCGGGTTGCAATAAGCAGGCAAGTAATTTGATATTTACGGGTTCGGATTTCTAGATCAAGTTGAATCAAATTCGAATTGAAATAGAATAGAATGAGTGAAAAAAAAAGGAAAAGGCCACGTATTTCATTCCCTCCCCAAGGGGAAGGACGGGTTGCTCGAGCTTTCCGAGCTCCTTCAGCCACAATCATAGATTCCCAGCATACGATGGGATTAAGGATGGGTGCGGTCAGGATAAGACGGAAGGAACGGAGTTAGGGTTCTGAGGGGGAAAATACTACCCCGGTATTCGCCTAAGCAGCCGCACATGGTGTGCATATACGCAGTGACCATGCCGCTACATGTGTATGAGGAAAACCCCCTGAAAAAACCTCATACAAGGTAGACGGTAACGGGAATCGAACCCATTACCTCCCGAATGCTAAGCAGGTCGTGTCGCCACTGCGCTACCAGCTCAGTAGAGAATGAGTGAAGGTGTGCGCGGATATTTATACGGGATTTACTAAGAGAGGGAAAAGTTGTGGAAAACTGATAGGATTTATAAACAATACTACATTCAATTTAAGTAAATAAATAGGAAAGAAGTTTTGATAGGAATTTTTGTACTAGGATTGGATAATTAATAGGTGAGGAATTTTAGGATTATTACAACTCATAGGATATGACCGTTGAACAAACCAATTAAACTGTAAACGACAGCTTTCAATAAAAGGTAAGTGTTACATTAACACCTTATCGTTCTCGTTACTTGACATACACTTTTTTTTTAGTTTTTATATTTCGTACAAACTCTGCAGAAGTCAGTGTACAACACAAGAAAGTTTGTACTACGATTGAGAGTTTACATAATCTTATAACATGCTAAAACGGAATGTTCTGACCTGGTTTTCCCGAGGAGTTACAATTAATACCCTGCACGATACGTTTGGAATAACCCAGGTGGTACAATGTCCGGTAAACTTTCCACTTGCTAACATACGGGTGCAGGTTATCCTCGCCATAACGATCATTCCCACAATGATATTGACAGATAAAAGCACAAAAACTCAGCAGCTGACTGTTATCGATAAACAGAGACAAGAATCTAACCAGATAATAAAAGTTCTTTGGATTGTTGAGTCCAACCTGACAGTAAAGGTTCTTTGGATTTTTTTTAATCTAACCAGACAATAAAAGCTACAATAAAATAATATAAGTAAGTGCGAACTGATTCTAATCATTTGTTACCTCTTTTGATTTTAGGTGAGCTTATAATGGAATAATAACGAACATTGTTAACGATTCGCTTTGGTAATAGCGATTTATTTTAATTAATATGTTGCTAATGCTAAAAGAAATTGTATGATTACCAACAACGTACAAAAAGAAACTATCTTAATCCTGAATGAAAATAATGTTCTTTTATATATCCGCAATATGCAGCGACTAGTAATTCCTATTAAAATAGGTACTGAATACCGCAAGGAATTACTTCCAATTAAATTTTCTCTTATGCAACTGCCAATGGCAAAAATAAGTAAAAGAGAAATCTTTTCAAAGAAATATCCTCACTCTTAGCTGAAATGGCTACCCACAAACACACTAAAGAACCGTTTTTCCACAAATTTAGAAATAATATCATTGTTACCAAATTTAAATTTGCGTAAAATGTACATAATAAAGATCTCTATAATCAAATAGTTACTTAGTTTATGACTTATTCCTTGTACTACCCTCTAACGGTAATTCCACGAAAGAAACAGATACCTTTAAGAAAGTGGTTTGAAACCAACAAGAAAATCGCAGGAATCCCTAGATGACATTACCTATAGTCACCTCCAAAAACTATGAAATTGATGCGAGAACATTCCAATATCGATTTCCACATATTAAAAACTGTTTCAGAAATATGTGGTAAAAATTAAAAGCAAAGCCTTATAAACCCCCCTCGCCACTGCTGAATTTCCCCTAAAATCTAATCAGCTCTAGGGGAAATAAAAATAAGCTTAAGTACATTTTAAGTACGTACGAGTTTTTGTTCTGGAGGTATTGTGTATTATAGCATACATCCACACAACCACACACGCAGACATCATGGCCGATCGTGGCGAAACTTAGCCAAACGTTGTAAAATGGGCTGTCGATTAGCGCTAGTGAAAAAAAAGTCATACATTTGTATATGTAGGTTGGAAGGTAATAAAGTCATAACCGCAAAAAATTGTTCGATCACGAAAAATCCGACAGGGAATATTTTTTTAACTTGGTATCCTGTATATGTTCATGTATGTTATTTTAGTCGTCAAAATAAAGTAGTATTTACATTGTTAAATGTAATATTGAGTGGTCTTGTATGGTTATAATTCAAAATTGGTGCGAAAAAATATTGTAGTGTATGATGTAAAAGAATAGAAGAGTGTGCTTTAAAATTGAAAACATGCAGTTGCATTAACAATAAATTGCAGCAATTAGAGTGTGTGCTGTATTTTTTCAACTAGAACAGGTGAAAATAGGTGTAGAGGTTATAGGCTTTCGCATACTTTTTCTATCGGGTTGTAAGGCCGATTTCTACTGCTTTTAGTTGCTACACTAGTGAAAGTAACGATTTGCTTCCGTATTTGGAAAAACGAGAATTATTGACTGAACTTCAAATTAGATTTGGAACATTATTTACATACTACGTTTCAATGATTGTGTGACAAGACATGCTCCCGTGTGTGATGTGTTGACTGCGGTTGCTATAATTAAAATCACTGCGCATTTTCTAGTAGAACAGAAGAAAGGGCAACCAATAATTGGACAATCTATAAACTAGGTTACCTGTTTCGTTAGTCATTTAGGTGTATGTAAAAAATTCGTTTGCACGATCTATTTAGGTCGCTACTAGCAATAGATTACGCATTTTTAAAATGAATGTTACTAAATTTGCCAATTTCATTTCCTATCATATCAACATTAAATCACAGAATTCAAAGCCATTGTATCCATCTAGCCCTGTAGACAAAGATAGTTTTCAATAAATAAGTAGATGTGCTCTTATATTAGATAAAATTTCATGACGTGTTGGATACAACCAACACTATAAGTTTGCTAGGCATTTTACAAATTTTTACCTGTCTTGGGATGGATCTAATGCCCATTTGTCCCTTGACGTGATATTGCAACTCGCACATAGTTGAATCGGAATTTTCCTAATAAATGGATTGATTGTGATAGTCCATATTGTTTCCCCCTATGAGTCCTGATCTGAATTGCTAAGATTTCCCTTTCTGTGGTGTTCTAAAGGAAAGGCTATACCAAGAACTGACAAAAAGAATCAGTTGTTAAAATGAATAAATAATGCTGTTTCGAGGATTCAGCGGTATATCTCATAATTTAGCGCAAAATATAATCAGAATTGAAAAATCTAGATAGATCAACAAGGCGCATTTTGAGCAACTAATAAATTAAAAAAATTACATTATCAATATGTTCCGAATAAAAGAATTATAGTGTTTGTAAAATTAATTTAAATAATACAAAGTAAAATATGAAAATTATTGTTGCTTTGCCTGCATGCTTTTAAATTTCAATGTTACAGTAGTGTACGTCATACAGTGGTGTTATATTTTTTATTCTCAGCTTGAGAGTAATCCAAAAACTAGAAAGAGTAGGAACAAAAGTATACAGGGTGCCCCGTAAATATTGTAACAAACATCGGGAGGTGAAAGTATACCTCTAAATGTGAAAAAAGTTCCCATAAACTTACCCTTTGTAAGGTTGTGTTGACGCACCCTGTATGAAAGATGTTATAATGACGTGTTTTGAGTACGGGTGTATTGAGTTTGAACGAAAAAAAAAATTTTTTTTTGTGTATATGCATAATATATGTGGGTAGGAGAAATATTATTCAGTATGCAGATACGTGTATTTGAATGTTATAGAGACATTGGTGTTGGAATAAATAGATTCTGATGAATGTAAATGTGAAGAGAAATGTGTCGATGGGACGATAATGTTTGCTACTGTTGACTACTGGTTAAGGAATGGAATGTTGGAGGATAAAGGAGTAATATTTGCCGGAAGATGGGAATGTATAAGTATTGAATGTTTAGGAAATATTTAGAGAAAGATTTGGTATGTTTAATTGTTGATTATAGAAAGTTCTCGTAATGTTGTGCAATCAGTTTTGAGAATACGTGTACGTATATGGGATTTGAGACCTTAGACTGTACTTATTTTTGCAAATGTTGCGGAAGGAGGTGAGAGAGATAAACGTTGAAAGCTGTGTAATGGTCCAGAGTGCCCACTGAATGAATGTGATTACGAGAAATGGCTTCTCCATAAAGTAATTGTAAAATTTGCAGGTGTGAACAAACATGGCGATGTATTGTAATTACAAGCGTGTTTGTCCAGAGGGTAGCATCAGTCAGCACTAAGAAAGTTTGAGTGAATACCATTGGTGAATATAGCGAGGAAGTCAAACATGTTTAAAGATGGATGGCTTGAGGTATAAATAGGAAAGTCAGAGATTGACGGGGGCTTGTTGCTTGTTGCTTTTTGCTTTTTGCTTTTTGGTGAGAGCTCGGTGGAAGACGCGCGCGCGAGGTGAAGTGTGAAATCAGAATGGGTTGAGTTGTAGTTATATTTGTGAATAATATTGAAGGCAGTCATTGTTTAAACAACTGCGTAACCCGAAAGGGGATGAATCGTATAAGACATTCATAAATAAAACAATTAATAAAATTGAGATTGAAGATAAAATCAGTTTATTTTTCTTCAATGAAAAGTGCGTAAGGAGATTTATAATCAGATAACAGCTGTTACGTTATAGTGTTGAGTGCGCGCGTGTGCTTGTAATGATCCTTAGTTAAAATTATTTATGGGACCACCTTTAAGTGAACGAAATATTCGTAGTAAATTGAGCCAATGTTAAGATAATTTTATATGACATTAAAAGTTTATTTGTGTAAGGAAGGGCTAAATTGTCCTAAAGGTTGCACGAAACTTTATAGAGGCAACCAAACGTGTACAGATTATTACGGTTTATTGGGGTAATAACCTCGTATAGTTGGACTAATCGCGAGTACCGAAAGGAATAAGTGTTTGTGGAATTGTGAAGTACTTGTTATGTGCCTTCAGGCAATCTAAGGATACACATGGACTACAAATAATTGGTTTACGGGAAGAGAGAAGAAAGAAATGCGAAGGATGAATGGACAGTCTTTAAGTAAGAATTACATTTAAGAACGTTGAAAATTCAGTTGAGCACGATTATCTTTTTGGGTAGTTTTATTTGCGTATTGTGTAATTTTTAGTTAATTAATTAGTGTTGAAGGAAAAAGGTAATCGATCTCGAGTTATCTTGTATTGGCTGTTTTAGTAGTAAGAATTTTTGCAGAAACGCAAATTTGTATTGACAGTGGTTTTTCAACCACGCTGTCGTAGTGTATGTAAACATTTGTTTATTATTTTGTGCAGGACAATATATATATATATATATATATATATATATATATATATATATATTTTATCGTTAACTTTTATTTTGTTGTTTATTTAGCCAGTTATGAGATACATTTGTTGCGTTTACTTAATTGGTGACCTAGTTTTTGACAAGTTAAACGTAGACTTTGCATATTTTGGTTTTAAGATTAATGAACAACCTGAAAGGTTATATTTGCCAGGTTAATTTAAAAAAAAAAGATTTTCATGTTAGTTTCGTTTAACGCAGTACACTAATGACGGATCAGCTGTTGATTTAAAAATTAGTATAACTAAGAGATGGAGTTTTGAGAACTTACATATTTACGAATGTCCGATACGATTCAGAGGTATCATAAAGGAACAATTATTAAGCCGATGACATTGGTTTTTGTTTTGATTAGGAATTTAAAAAATTAATTATCGATCATTGAATGAAGAACTATTTTATTCATTAATAAGTAGAAATTTAACTTTATATGTATACGAGGGATAGGTAGAAAATATTCAGTTAACGTGTTATAACTTTGGTATTCTGGATGTACAGGGTACAATCAGGAAGTTTGTGACGACCCATGTATTACAGATTTTTTTTTACGGTTGGTTACGTGAATGCAGTTAAATTTGAGTGATAAATTTTGTTTTGGAAATTTTGGTTTACGAGGTGTATTCAAAAAGTTTCTAATAACCTGGGTACTACTAAATATATTTGAGTTTGAGCTGAATTGTTTGGGACGAGTGTTTGTTTTAGGGCCCTCGTGTAAGAGTTTACTGAGTAAGCACAATCCTACTTTCCACAATCAAGTAGGGTTAATTAACACCCAGCTTAAGACAATTATTTTAGCAAAGTTTCGATTGTGGTTTGAATATCGGTGTAAGTTGTTTGAGGGTATTAATCATTCATTTTACTTCTTATTTCGACCACGCCCATCTCCCTGTTAGCTGGCTTGGCAACCCGCTTACATTAGTAAGCATACACGACGCCTAGTGCGGTTTGGACGTGTAACACCTTGAAGATGCGTCGTTTATTAGATACAAGTCGTTAAAGAAAAAAAATAGGTACATAAATGAGATTCGGTTGACTTATAAACACATAAGGAATGTGGTGTTCAAAGTATGAGGTAATTTTTAAATATGTCAGAGGCGTAGATATAGGAGTATATTTGAAGTATTTAACCCTGTAACTTCTACGTCACTTACATAAAATGAATTTTAGTGGCGGTTTTTGAATATCTAAAGTCTTTTACACAAAAAATGCTTACCTTGTGTGAAGCTCTAAAGTAAGTAGTATTCGGGAAAATTGGAATATTATAAGGTGATGCACCTAACGAGTCAGTTGGTTTTTGATGCACAATAATAACTTAAGATAAAATGAGGAATAATTTTTATTTAAAAAAAAATTATTAAAATAGATCCTCAAAATGCACTCCATTTTGCTCAATACATAAATTAGCTCTGCGAATCATGGATCGGTGAACTCTTCTAAGCATACCAGAGTTATTCTCCAAATGCTGCTCATAAGATCTTCTCGGTTTAGTACTGGTATTTCATATACCAATGATTTAACATGTCCCCATAAAAGGAAGTGAAGAGGGTTGAGATCTGGAGACCGTGCACACTAAGCCACAAAACCTCCTCTACAAATTCATCGATTTGGAAAGAATTAGTTCAAATGGCCTCGAACATTCCTATAAAAATGATCAGGTGCCCCATCATGTTGAAACCACATATTGTGGCGAACGTTTAAAGGTAAATCGTCAAACTACTGAGGTAAAATTGTTCTTAGCAAATGTAAATAATAATCACCATTTAGTCTTGTAGGCAACAAATATGGTCTTAGTGTAGTATTTTCGATCATACCACCCCAAATATTAATGGAATAATTTTTCTTAAAGCAATAGCGTGGGGATTCTCATAATCCCAAATGTGGCTGTTGCGACTATTGAAATAACCATCTGTGGTAAAACATGCATCATCTGTAAACAAAATGCTTCAAAGAAAATCAGGTCCAATTCGATTTTGTTGAATATACCAATTGGGAAAACCCAGACGATGAGGATAATCTGCTGGAGTCATTGCTTGAACCTTCTATGTGTGATATGGGTAAAGTAATTCCTCACTCACAGCTCTGTAGTTTATACGCAGAATCGTATATCATGCAGATTATGCACACGACACTATTCTTAATAACGGAAATAATGTAAACGTTTGTTGGTATATAATACCTAAAACAAAAGAAAGCTTTTATGACTAAATTGATTTACTAAATATAACATAATTCTACATGACTAATAATATTCTCTATCCATTGTTACACTCTTAGAAAATTGCTTTCATGATTTACTTTCAAAAGTCACATCTGTGTCTGAATCTTGGTTTTAACTAAGAATTGTTAGGAAACACTTAGTAAAATTTAAATTAACGTTTCTCGTTAATACGCATTCCACTATTTTCATTTAATTTTTTATCAAATTATGATGAGAAACAATAAATTTCTACTTCAATTTTAATACCTTGCAACAGGTTTCCTATTTTCCTTCTACTTACAAAAATAAATCAACATTTATTAATTACTTTACCATGTAAAACCTATTCATCAATATTCTATAACGGGATCGCTCTTAATATGAAGCGAATTATTTCTACAGAATATCACTAATGATAAAATTGTAATTAAGGAAGCGTAATAAAAACTATTATGTACTGAAAATGTTTAGCAAAAATTAAGAAAAAAAAAGGATACTGCACATCTCTATCACTAACTCACGGAAATGAAGCAGTTTGGATAATGTAATTAACTCCATATCTGTAAGACAAACAAATGGACTATGTTTTCATTATTTTAATGAAATAGCGAATTTTCAGTATACTCAACCTTGAATCTGTTTATCTTTTTAATTGAAACGTTTGTGCAATGACCAATTACACTGGTCAACAGAGATTGTGGTTCTCAAACAAAACTAGGTAATCTGTATATAAGTTCTCTTCCTGAATTCAAATCTGTTTTCAGATTTTTTCTGACACGTGTCGTTTTTGAAATATATGCATTTAAAGTTTCACTATTATAGTATAATTAAGTACATAACGGAATTATCTATTAGCGATAAGAATGTTTGGAAATTATGTAATTACATTCTGCATTTATGTTAGAAAGCTATTAATACATGTTAATTACATGTTAATTAACATTAATACAGGTATGTCGCTTAATAAATATTTGTAAATATTATTTCAACTTTCCATAAATTAGATCATTTATATACCGACCTCTTCAGTGTTAGTATCGTTCCGTAGAGCTACAAGTGAGCGAAGAAAATTTCTTGTATTTCTTGTGTTTTGGGTGATAGTACTTAACTTTAAAAGCATTAATCATGTCCCGTAAATGTGCAAAGGATCCGGACAGTTTTTGTTATGTTTGTGGAGAGTTTACTGCTAAACATCAAAAACGATGTTTCACTCCGCAAATACGAAGAGCTTATCATCTGTACTTTGGATGTAGAGTTGGAGATCAAGACAAGCAATGGGCACCACATATTTGTTATGTTTCTTGTGCAAATCGTCTTCGACAGTGGATAAAAGGTTCCCGTTCATGTATGCCCTTTGCAGTACCTATGATATGGTGGGAACAAAAGGATCATCTAACCGACTGTTACTTCTGCATAACAAAGATAGCAGACTTCTCTGCAAAAAAAAAATAAAAAATCTGTGTTTTATCCTAATTTAACATCGGCGATAGGACCCGTTGGCCATTGTGATGATCTTCCCGTGCCTATGCCACCACAAACATTTGAAGAATCTGATGAAGAGCATGATGACATTGTTTCCAGTACTGATCCAGAATTTATTCCTGAAGATTCCACTGAGCCACATTTGATTACACAGGCACAACTAAACGATTTAGTTCGTGATTTGAACTTAAGTAAAAGCAAAGCCGAGTTACTTGGCTCCAGATTGCAAAGTTGGAATTTATTGTAATACAGTACCAAAATTAGTCATTTCCGTAACCGCGAGAAGAAATTTTCTGAATTTTATTCTATGGAGGGCAATCTTACCTACTGCAGTGATGTTGACGGTTTGGTGAAAGGCTTTGGACGTAAACATAAACCCGAAGAATGGCGACTGTTTATTGATGCATCTAAATTTAGTTTGAAAGCAGTTCTACTGTATAATGGCAATACATTGCCCTCAGTTCCCATGGCATATTCGGTTCACCTAAGGGAATCTTATGAAACTTGAAATGCCTATTAACGAGCATAGACTATAAATGATACGAGTGGAAAATATGTGGAGATCTGAAAGTTATAGCTTTGTTATTAGGAATGCAACTGGGATTCACAAAACACAGTTGCTTTTTGTGCGAATGGGACAGTCGCGCTAAATTGCAGCATTATATTGTGGAAAGTTGGCTAAGTAGACAGATGGTTGTTGGAGAAAAAAATATTTTACATGAAAGTCTTGTGGATATAAACAATATCTACTGGCCCCCTTTGCATATAAAGTTAGGGCTGATTAAGAACTTAGTAAAAGGTATGAATCGTGACGGAAGAGCTTTTCAATATATAAAAAACAAGTTTCCAAAAGTCAGCGAAGCCAAGATAAAGGAGGGTATATTTGTGGTTCCCCAAATTCGACAACTAATGAATGACAGCGGTTTTGATGCGGTTCTGCAAGGAAAAGAAAAGGTGGCGTGGAATTGTTTCAAATCTGTAGTAATCGGCTTCCTGGGCAATAACAAAGGGAACAATTTCGAGAACCTCGTCGATGAAATGTTGACAGCTTACCGTAACATGGGATGTAATATGTCGCTAAAAATGCATTATTTACACTCTCATTTGGATTTTTTCTCAAGCAATTTGGGAGCTGTAAGTGACGAGCATGGTGAGAGTTTCCATCAAGACCTTGCAACGTTGGAAAAACGGTACCAGGGAAGATGGGACGCGAACATGTTGGGTTATTACTGTTGCTCATTGATTAGAGAAGACGCTAATACATCGTTACACAAAAAAAACTGTCAAATAAAACATTTTAATGGTTATTATGTATATTTTATTATATTAAATGCATGCAATTACTTTAGCGTTTTATTTCTGCACAAAAACATGTTTTTCTCTTAAACTATACGTGCTAACGAAAAACCAAAAGCAGATTCGGATTCAACATAAAAAAATGAATCAAGATCACCTATTTATAACTAGAACCAGAAAAAAACTTTAAATTTGTTGATCAGTGTTATTATCGTAGGTTATATCCCAAGACCTATGAATTTTGCGGGTTAAAACTGCAGCAGCTTTTTTTTTAATTTGCTTAGAAAATATTTGAGGATTAATAATTCAAATTAAGAGCCCGAGATCGGAGGTCAAGGGAAATTTATAGGTCGAGGGGTATATGTTATTATTTACTAAATCAGTTTTGGCTTTGAACAATTTTATAAACATTACAATATAAATATGAAAATAATCAACAAAACATTGTACATTTTTATTTGATTTTATTACAGACTGTCAAAAAGGTAAACAAAAATTTAATCGCTGAATAAAATCACACTAGGAAATATTCAGTGTAAAAACGCTCTGATTGGTCTAATTGAGGAAAGTAGCATGCTGTGATTGGTTGTAGAAAATAATCAGCTTAACCCTTTATCAGTTCATGTAACCCATTGAACTGTATACTAAGCGTAACTGGAAGGGATACGGGCGCATGTTATCCATAATAAAAATTGAAGCAGGGGCAACAGACGAAGAAAGCACTATACTGTGGGCTTACTATTTCGTTCCGACGCACGTAAGTAAGGCGGAAAATAGTGCAGTGTATTGTTAAATATTTAATAATTATTTATATGTGTTGATTTAGTGTCTTAATTCTAAAAGAACTCATTTTTGATAGGACTTAGTACAATTTAGGACTAATAGTAAGGTTACATATTACACTGTATACGTATCTACGTAAAACTTAACCTTGTAAAATGGTGGTTAACTGTGTAGCTTATGGGTGCAGTAACGTGCATGATTGTAGAAAACAAATATCTTTTCATACGTAAGTAAATGTTATATACCGAATTGTTGCATTAAGATTTACGTTTATGTACTATTTACAGGTTTCCCTTTAAACGGCCAGAGATTCTTAAACTGTGGATAACTACAATTAGAAAGGAAAATTGGAGTCCAGCTAAGACAAGTAGATTGTGTGAGTAGCATTTCATAAAAAGCGATTACCAGGTTAAACCAGGAACTACTTTAAAGTTACTCAAACCTGATGCAGTACCTTCGGTTTTTTATTTTCCGAAACATTTAACGAAGAAAGTTAACTCACGGAGAAAGTTACTAAGGAAGGTCAAAATGCTCTCAAGGTAATAGAACGATTTTAAATTGTGAAATATATGTTTTAGGTATCACCCTCTCCTGAAGAATCAAACACAAGTGGGATGCAAGTAGATAATTTGGATGTTGATTTAAGTAATGCAGAAATCACACCTTCGTTATCACTTGCTAAAAATACATTTGATGCTGCAACCCAAACCACTGAAGGACCGAAATTAAAACTTCTGCGTAGAAAAGTGAAGTATTTAAAACAAAAGGTCCGGCGGAGAGATGTTCAGATATCTAGCATGAAAGATGTTATAAATGAAATTGCTGAGAATGGTTACAGCAATGAAAATTTAGATGTTGTTTTAAGAAGTTATTTTTCTGGTAGGATACTTTCTAAAAGATCCTCATTTAGTTTTAATATTGAATCTTTTTGATGTAGCCTACTTGTATGTATTTAGATTCCTCCCATTCGTCCTTGGTATGTAATGTATGTATATATAAAATGTATGTTTAATCTCACACATGTGCAAGTAATTACAAGGGACGAATCTATACATAAATAGATTACTTAGGGATTATACTCTAATGAAATTTTAATATTGTGTAAGTTATATTAAAACAATTAAGAGTTGGATCCTAGAAATGTTACGAACTACTTATAAGCAATTTAAAACAATTACTCTTGCCACAGGTTTACCTTTGGAACTTGTACTTCTACAAAAAAATGACAATGCTTTACAAAATCCGAGACAACGAAGATACTCCCCATTAATGACGCAATTTGCACACACTTTGTATTTCTATTCACCAAAAGCATACAACTTTTTACGTCAACATTTTGTGTTGCCCAATGGACGAACAATTAGAAAATGGTTGTGTAGCCTCGACTGCCAGCCAGGTATACTTCAAGAAGTTTTAGACTTTCTAAAGCAAGAAGTTAAGACGCAAACAAACTTAAAACAGTGCGCGTTAATTGTAGATGCAATGTCGATTTGGAAACAGGTTCTGTGGGATCATTCAGAAGGTAGATTTACAGGAAATATAGAATATGGTGGTATTGTGGATGTTGATTTTGAAATGTCTGCTTCAGAAGCGCTGTTCTTTCAGATTGTTATCTATAATAACAATTTTAAATGCCCCATAGCTTATTTTTTAATAAATAAAGTAGATGCTAACTTGCAAGCACAGTTAATAAATACCTGTTTAATAAACCTGTATGCAACTGGTATAACTGTGCTCTCAATCACTTCTGATGGAACACAAACCAATAAATTGACGTACGAACGGTTGGGATGTACGATTTCTGCGGAAAATATGGTTTCATATTTTAGCCATCCACATGATGCAACGATCAATGTTCACTGCATGCTGGACACGTGCCATATGCTAAAACTGAATTGGAATACTTTTGCAGAAAGACAACTATTTTCTAATTTAGGGGCAATAAAGTGGGATTATTTAAAAAAAACTCGATGAACTGCAACAGTCAGAGCAATTAAGATTAGCAAATTCACTCACATCACACCATGTCCTATACAGGAATAAAGTAACGAACGTCCAATTAGCCGCACAATCACTGAGCAGTGGAGTGGCAGATGCGATTGCTTATTTGAGGGCTTCTGGTGTTCCTGAATTTCAAGACAGTTTGGCAACAAACGAGTTTACCAGAACTATTGATAAAATATTTGATGTGTTAAACTGTAGGAATCCCTATGGAAAAGGGTTTAAAGCACCAATTTGACCAAGTACCCTACAGTATTTTGAAGATATTTTTCCAGAAACCGCCAAGTACATCAAACATTGACTGTCGAAAGCGTGCCTCTACTTTGCCACAATAGAAAAACATTTGCATTGGGTTTTCTTCTGACAATGCAGAGCACTCTCGGTCTTGTCAAAGACCTTTTTGATTTACAAGAAAATCCATTAAAATACTTTCTAAGTTATAAATGTTCCCAAGACCATCTCGAATTATTTTTCTCTTGCTTGAGATCAAGAGGAGGGTGGAACAACAATCCTAATTCTCAGCAGTTACGGTGGTCCTTGAGGCAATTACTGTTTAGAAACAGTGTGATGGCAAATGTAAATGCCAATTGTTATAATTTTAATAACTATTGCACCCCAGCTTTAGAATTTCGTTCAGACAATCGCCACATTCGAAAGCAATCGACAGCAATTAAAGATCTAGAAAACATTAGTGACCTTATGGAATCTGTTAGTAATAAAAATTTAACTAACTTTCAAGAAAACATCTTATATTATATTTCTGGATATGTAGTGCGTTGTTTACTAAAACAATTAAGTTGTCAACATTGTATTGAAATTTTATTATATAATGACGTTGATATGAAGCACGATCATATATACAGTGCCTCTGAAGAGCATCATATGCATTTCGTTGCTTGCATGAAATGGAAGAATTATATAAAAAACGCAATATTAAAAATCTACTAATTAACAACGCCGTTAATTATTTTTCCAATGAAATTAATTTATTTAAGCCTAAACATCCAGCAATTGATGAATTCCTTTGTGAGGATTTACATGAAATTCAACATGATTATAAACATTTATTTAAAATGCAGAATGAACCACCATTCAAAATTAGTGAATGTTGAATTACATGGAAAATCCTCGTCACTTAGACAAAAATGAATAAGCTCATATAGTCGCGGCAAACTCTTTTCCAATGTGGGGATAAACGTCAGCGCTTGACATTGTTGCCAAACGTATGAAATTCGACGTCAACATAATACTTAGGTTATATTGTTTACGTTTATTTTGAAAATTAGTTTTTGATGGAAATACTCGTTCTCAACTAAGTAACAATACTTTTAACAGTTCTTACAAATGTCACAAGGATTTGTTATGAAAACAACAGTTGTTTTTATAATAGGACAATGCAAGCCACACGAATCGAAAATCTCAAAATGTGGAAAACGTCAAAATTAGAAGTTATGTGTAAACAGAAGAGCTGACAACATTGTAATTTATTCGGCAGTTCTAACAACCCAACAACGTGTATTTCACTAACATAGATATATCATTTGTAATTATCAGGGTTATTATGGAAGTTGGTATGTTAAGTTTGTCTCTCTCTAACAATTTCACCCCCACAACGGAAAAGATTTTGCCGTGACTTTATTATTTAATAATTGTTAATAGTATTTTGTAGTAAAAGTCTATTAGAATTAGGATACATTTAAAAAGCATATTGTTATTAATAAACAGAATTTTGTAAATAATAATAAGTATATTGTAAAATATAGAAGTTTTATTATGCTTGTGGTCTTTATAGTGCAAAATAGATTACTTACTAAAAATCTAATAAATACCTGAAACTCAATATATTCTAAACTTGTGTATATTAATTTATGCTTAAATTCATTAATATATTGAGAAAATTTGATTCATAAATACACTCCTTAAGAAAAACAATAAAAAAGTAATTTTTTTAAATATCAGATGACTATTACACCATATAGGTGTTTAAGAGAGAGTGAGAGAGAGCAAGCCCACAGTATTGCGGGTTGCATAAAAATTTATTTGCCTCAGTCTTATATTAGTACGTATCCCTTCCAGTTACGTTTAGTATACAGTTCAATGATGTAACCATATGGTTACATCGACCTAAGTACACTTATAACTCCGTTCCCTATTATTCTACGCACGCCAGCCTTCGTTACCATGTGGTTACAACCTATAGATGGTGGGGCGCGCAAACGCAGGATCACAATCTAACTTTGAAATTTTATTTCGCCGCCATTTCTAGAGTGCGTGTTGAGTTGTGAACGACTAGACCCTACATGGTGAACATGTGTATATTATAGACTGCATATGTGGCTAGTAATAAGCTCTGAAATACTATTGTTCTTAGAATAGCTTAGCTTTGATATTTATCGTAACCACCCGGTAACATTGCCCGTTTACGACTGTTTTTTTTTAAATATAGGAAATGGACAATATCGCACCTATACATGTTAGATACTTTTATGGCAAGAAAAAATGTACATTACCACCAAGTCCGCACGTTTCCGATGCTTCTGATACATCAAGTGACGAAGAAAAGGTTATCAGAAGTATTAGAACGCGAAGTCAAGTGCTGACTGGTAGGTACTTCTATTTTTTAGCTAATTTTGCATAGATAGTTATATCTCAGTATACAGAAACTGTAACTGTAGTTACATCTCCAAAATGTTCTAGAACCAGTGGACCTAGAAAGTATTGAAAGCTCAGATGAAAAAGATGTTGTACCAATTGTTGCACAGCCTTCAACATCGAAAAGAGACTCTAAAAGAAGAAAAATTCAACCTACCTATAGCTGGATTAAGGATGATTTACCACTTCTGATGGAACAAAATCAATTTCGACCAGTAACTAATAAAGAGATTCTTAGTCCACTTGAATACTTTACCAAATTATTTTCCATCGATATCATTACAAATATTGTCGAGCAGACAAATTTGTATAGTACCCAAGTGAGAGCTCAAAGTGTTGCCACAAATAATAAAGAAATGACAGATTTTCTATCAATTATGCTAATGATGGGTATCGTACATCTACCTTCATACGAAGATTATTGGTCTATGGGTACACGCATACCAGAAGTTGCAGATATTATATCAATAAAACGTTTCAAACTTTTGAGACGTTTTATACATTTCAACAACAACGATTTATTGACAGAAAACACAAAAGATAGGTTCTTCAAAGTGCGACCTCTTATTGAAAGGATACGTGAAAACTGTCGAAAGATTCACATGGAAAATGAATTTTCCATTGACGAAACAATGGTGGCTTACAAGGGCACTTGTGCTGGCAACTTACGCCAATACATAAAAAACAAACCTCATAAGTGGGGATACAAATTTTTTGTGATTGCTGGAGTTTCAGGACTAATCTTAGATTTTATTCCATATCAGGGTGCAGTCACTTTTTGCGAACTACAAGGTACCAAGAATGAAATCTCAGAAACTGAAAGCTCACTAGGTGTGGGTGCTTCTGTTGTTATTTCCCTTTGTAAATCTCTTTCTGATCCAGAAAACTCGGTGGTATATTTTGACAATTACTTTTCAAGTCTCCCATTGTTTACCTATTTGAAAGAAAATATGTATATTCGCAGTTTGGGAACTTTACGTTCAAATAGAATTGCAGGATGTCCTATTGAAACTGATAAGGTCCTTACGAAACAAGGAAGAGGTACTTTTGACTTCAAAGTAGATATTCAGAAAGGCGTTATTGTTATCAAATGGGTAGACAATAAATGCGTTTTGCTTGGAAGCACGCTTTATGGAATAAATCCTACCTGTAACCTGAAAAGATATAGCAAACATGCTGTTAAAAAAATTGACGTCGTTTGCCCAGATTTAGTAAACCAGTACAATAAACACATGGGTGGCGTAAATAAAGCAAATGCTTTGATGGGCTTTTACAAAACCCCAAGTAAAGCGAAACGCTGGTACTTTCCAGTTTTTACTTATCTTCTAGATATTAGCGTAGTAAACGCTTGGTTGGTATATAAGCAAGACCGTGATGCTATAAATGGAAAACACACACCTCTAAATAAATTCAGGCTACAAATTATTCAGTCCTTAGCTTGTACTGGCAAAATTGTTAGGGGAGGAAGACCAAGTAAATCAGTAAATAATGTCGAAAAAATTAAGTTTCCGGTAGTCACAAGACCTGACGATCTTTCTAGGAAAGATTGTTATGCTCATTGGCCTGCCTACACATCCAAGGGAAGGTGTAGAAATTGTAAAAAGGGAACAAGTCGTTTGAAGTGCGAAAAGTGTGATACCAGACTTTGTTTGACGGAATCAAAAAACTGTTTCCAAGATTTTCATAACACAGATTAATTTTGCACTTTCTGTTTTTTGCATAAATGCGTTTTGTTTGGAAGTTTCCTAATAAATAATTTTTCAGTAAATTTCTATGTGATTTTTTGTGTATTTTTTGTAATAGTTTCTATAAAATTTACATAAAAAATTAAATTTATGTCTTTCAGAACCCCTTCCCTTTATCGGTCAATGTAACCGTATGGATATATTACCAAACATCTAATTAGCACTAATTAGACCGTTATCATTACTACTTTTAGGCTTATTACAGTTCCTATGGCGCATATATCATGTGAAATAATTTTTGTTAAAGTATTAATTGGTGTGCCCGATAAAAGGTTTGTACCTAAATGGCTGAAGATGTAATTATTTTTGATCACAAAACGTCAACTATTTAGAATAGACAATTAATTACCATGATTAAATTGAACGGACAACAGTAAAACTAAATTAGTACATGTTGAGTAACGATTTTAGTAGGAAAGCTTATTCCCTGCTTTTCTAACATTCATATAAATAGTAATAAAATAGTAAAAGAAATCTAATCCCCTCCACGAGTTTTTTAGTAATTATGGCTACCCGGGCTCCAGCCTACTACCTCGCGTTTATAAGTGCATGTTTGTAATATGATTTAGTTTAGGTATATACAGTCTGTCACTAAAAAAGTGTCCGCAACTGCAGGGACGTTTAGAACTATTAAACATAGGGAAAAAAACGTCCTTTGAAGATTATTCCGGAAAAACTTAGTTTGTGAGATTTCAATTTTTAAACAGGTTCTTGAACGTATCTGAAAATTTTTTAAAGTAATGGGTTGAAATTTGGTACATGTCTCATCCTGAATAGTGTATGTAAAATGTACCTACTACCTATAGAATACATTTACAAGATGTTGCTTTTTTCACAACAAGAAAGGGTTGTTTTGCCGATCCCGCAAGGTAATGACATAAGTGGTTATGTTATGGTTTTTTCGTGATCGTGCCACATTTCACACCTATACACTCTTTTTAGGTACGCCAATGGCGCGATTATACTGTAAAACGGGATTGCTCTATTCGTTACCTAAATTTTAAACCCCCTCTTTAATTTTTTGTTGGTTTTGCCGTTTACCAGGTATTTGAAAAAATAGTGCAATGTCTTACACGATTCTTGTAATGTTAGGGTTTTTGATCCTGAAACAACGAAATATCTGGGAAGAAAATAAACTGTGGTAAAAATGGTTGAAACAATTCCTTGTTTCGAGGTGTAAAATTGATCAGGTAAAATTAAGGTCCACCGCAACATCTGAGGGTACGGCAGGAGGTCACGTTGACATTTTAAATTGGAACCACTATTTTTTATTGTAGCTTCGAATTGTTTATAAAAAATACGTAAGTTTTGCCTGAAAATCTTTTTCCAATTCGCTACATACGTTGTTATTGAACGGTAGAGAAGGTTAATTCAATCGACTTCCATGCCAGGCTTTAATATTCCAGTAGATCAAAAGTAGCAGTCAACAATAAGGTCCACTTCCTTTTTTGGTCAATAAAAATATAAGTTTTTTTCTGGAAAAGAGGAGGAACATCCACATAACGTAAAAACCCCAAAATTATGCATCAAAACTGTCAATCTATAGGAAACACGTTTTACCAAAATAAACAACTTTAATGTTTTAGCAATAACTGAACACTGGGAATCCAATGATCAATTAGTGGCTTTAGAAATCCATGTATTGTGTCATGTGTCCATCGTTTTATCAGATTTGCCGATAATTTGCGAAATTATAAATTATTTGTTAGTACCGTACGCCTTAAATGTAGTATGAACTCTCGTAATTGAATGTTACAACGCATCAATGCGTGGGAAGCGTTCCAATTGTAACGTTTTCTTGTGTATTTTACGTATTTAAAACGTTTAGAGAATTTTTTATTATACGTAATTGCACGTAGAATCCTTCTTTTTTTCTAAGAAACAAAGGATAAAGCTTATGGTATTAGATTAACGTGAAAGTTTAAAAATTAAAATGTGATCGACGGATTAGTATTGATAGTTAATGAAATCCCTTTATTAGTGTGGTTGAAAATTAATAGTTTTAAAAAACCAATGTGGCGACAAATATCTTACGGGAAAGACTTGATTTAGACGTAGAAGCGTTAACAAGTTTCGTTACGGTGACGAGTGAATACCGCGGAACGACGTTGACCAAAGTCCGTAGTGAAAGAACTTCCGTAGCAGGATTTTCATCCCCTCACAGCCCATTAAGGGAAGGTGTTAAATGTTTAAATTTACCTAGTGCTTTCGCCGTTTTCTGGAGAGGTCATCGGTTTTTTACGGAAAAATCCAATGGTCGTTCTTAATTTTCCGACGTTAAGTTCACAGTTCGCCGTTAACCAAATAACTTGCTGTAAATAACAACCCTTTCGTTATTTTCAAATAATGTGTTATTCAGAACTTGTACATAATTAGAGAAGAATAATAAGTACTAAACAGAACTAGGTCACAGTAAAATAAAGTTAACTAATAGCATGTTAATATAACTATCAGTGTACGTACAACCAATTGAAATTTAATCAAAACGCGAGTTGCTAGCTGAATTGTACTGGGAGTTTCGAGTGTTGTGCCAACATCAATCATATAGGTGAGGCCGCCGAGGTCATTCTCTAGGAACATCCCAAGTGTCTGTATAACAAAGAGCATGCTCCACGTATGGTAACATTTCTGTGGTTTTTTTTATTGTAGTGGTTGACAAATGCTAACAAACTTATTATGTGTAATTTTATTATTTTTGTTATGTGTTTGTACAAACGGTTGAATACGCTTTTCCTTTAAAGATTAACTTCTCTTTGTTTTTTTCTTATTGTTTAAATTTTAATACGGGCCTATCCATCTGCATTATTATCCAAATTTATGTGAAGGTGTTTTTTTTATTTTTGTTGTAACTGACGAATTTACATCGAAATTGTGTTTGATGACTAGGTTATGAGCACGCAATTTATTTGTAGAGAAAACATTTATTATTTTGACATGTGGATCAGTTTTATAGTAAATTTTGAAAGAGGTTATCGTAAACTAGCTAGTGTTGACAGCTTGATGATTCTGTTTTTCTTATATGCATTCACATTACATATATTTAGGTTATTGGACTTGTGTTTTTTTTTAGTGTGAACCTATTTTTATACATCATCTGACGATGCACGTATTTAGTGGTTATTATTATTTTTTGGTTGATTAGCTCATTAAATTAAGCAGAATTTGAAGACGGTATGACGCCAGGGTCTGTTGCGTTCATAAATGAAGAATCCATCTATTAGCACTGATTTGATGTTTAAATGGTTCAAAATCCACTTCATTCCCCGAAAACCTGAGGGAAATGTGATTTTAATATGAGACGGCCACGCTAGCTATTGCAACCTTGTGGAGATGCTGCTGTATTCAGTACAACATGATGAGGTGCTTTTATGTTTATACAGTTTCTCCAGCTATTCGACAGAGCATTTTTAAGGCTTATTTTAGCAACGCACGTAACGCGTGCAATTGTACGGGCTAATCCACAAAGGAAAATCTCAAGGCTTCAATTTGGAGAACTGATGGCATGTGTCTGGTCAAAATTAGCAACAGTTGATATTGGTGTTTCGGCTCTTTCGGCAACAAGCATATACCCGTTGAATCTGCAAATTATACCCGACTATGCCTAGTAGCTCAATTCCAGCTGCGACTTTATCATCCGTCCAGCAAGGGGAGCCACTTAGCAACTAGTAGACGAGGTTCAAGGAGAGCATCCACAGAAAGACGCGAGTAACGTCTAAGAAGCAACTGAAGAAAGTGATACCCCAGGGACCAAGTTAAACAAATTTAGTCCTGTACCATGTACATCTTACACAAGTAGTTCTGAAAAGGCTAGGAAGTGACCAAAAGCAGTGGCACCAGAGCACATTGAAAAAAGATAATGCGTCACTAAATCAAAACAGGCGAAGATAACATAGTAGTTTATGCAAACAATAATGAACATTAAACCGAAGAAGAAGAAGAGGAAGGTAGTCAAGAAAGGGGTCTCAAACGAGTCACCGACGAATGACGACAATTCAGATTTCGCTCTACCAGAGTCTGGTGACAGCTTTTCTGAAGCGGATGAGTGCTAAGGTGGTGGAAGTGTGGTGAAACTTATAGATCTTATCAAAATACATCTCACCCGTAGCAGCTGTGCCAACTCACCCAAGCATATCACGTGAGATGGCACAGATAACGAGAATTCATTTTATTTTTTTGTATCCAGAATACGTTTACATCTTTATATCTTGATATGAGAGTGTTCTTTATGTTATTCATTGAAAACTAACGTCCTTGTTCCGTCACAGTCTGCTCTTAGAACTCTGCATACGTACTATACAATACGTCATTATTTAACAGAATTAGTCATACTTCTTATTCATATTTTTAAAAGATTAACAATGATGCGAAGAAAGCTCTGGTTTAGTTGATACCTTAACGTTCCGTAGCCCCCTGTAAAATATATCTAAATCTATGAAAATTCCGTTTACAGAATTTTCCATTTGAAGCAAGGTTTTTCAAAAATCGTATTTTTGCTAATAACCCAAGTACCCTCACATGAGCAATTTGGCAGTTATTCAGCAAAGTTACAAATTTCTTCCGTCCACACAGCCAGGCTTCACGGTTCTTCCCAGTATAATTGATGATTTTCGGAACAACTTAGATAATTCTAATACAACATGGTTAACTTATGGCGCACCGATTCTTGGAGCGTCACCTGTCAAAATCTTTACTGTTTTCTTACACTATTTACGGTATACTTAAATATAAATAAAATAATTAAGTTTGGTGTAATACATCGATATTTTTTCGTTAGCTTTAATTGAATTGTATAAACTTTAATTCGTCGTTTTAGAGCGTACTTTCTACTTTTATTGTTCCGTTGTCATCAATTAACTACTTTTATTTATCGTTTTGTGAGCAACTCAATTCATTTCTTCCTTAATCGGCTCGTATTGAAGCGCCCTTTCCTTTTCACGTGACATTACAAATGCATCTCGTTTAATGTGTCTAGTTTAATCTGAAAAGTTATGTAATTTTCTTTTTTGTTCTCATGTTAATTTATTATGTTTATACAGGAAAAAACCGCAAACCCCTAAATACCCGAATCCCAATCTAATATCGATTGTGTATTTGGGATTAAGAATAGTTTAAGTATAAACATGAATTTGAATTATGGTTTTATGGAATCATGTTACAGTTGCTCATAATATGGAGTTTGTATAAAGAGAGTTTATTACGTTTCTTTTCAGATTGAATTTTTGAGGTAATTGTATCGTTTATTTCTAAATATCGTCAAATCTTGAAACAAGGGACATGCTGTTGAAAACTGTTTTACATTTTTTAGGCTAGCAGTGTTGTAGTTATGTCGCCAACGCAGTATACGGCATCATTGTATATGTAAGCAGTGCAGTTAACCTATATACGTTGATAATACAGTAACGTCTAAAGCTGTATTGTAGTTAAGACTTAATCATCTTACATTTTGGGTGCAAGTTTCATTAATATTAATTGGTCTTTGTTAACGTAAAGCTTTACGAACAATTACATTTCTATTTGGACATAGTCGCACTCAAGAAATTAAAATCAAACACTAGTTTATTGTTGTTGAATTAATTTCTGACATCCCCTATGACCCTCTGATAAGAAGTTTATATTCGTGCCATAAGTATTCTAACTTATAGTCCGCATGAGTCCGCTCTGATGCAAACCTATCTTTCAATATTTTGTCACGTGTGGATGAAATTGATGTATGCCGTTTTTAAATATTTATATATCTGAGTAATGAGTATCGTGTGGTAGAATTTCGATGCGTTTAGTTTAGTTTTCGTTAAAAGGAAATAGCATCGTCTTGGTAATTAAATCGAGTGTTACCATACGAAGTTATAAGAAATTTAATATACACATTTTTGCGGTTGAAACTTATTTTCTTATCATGTTTGGCCGGGTGTTGAATAATTCTTGATGTCTTGTAGTTGACCAGTTCAGTTTGGATAAAGTTGTTAATGTGGAGCGTATAGAGGGATTATTTGAATAATAGGGTTTCTTATTGAAAAACAGGATTCTTGTGTCACGAGTGTAAGTATCAGGTCTGTTTTTTCCTGGGAAGTATCCATTGTGCAGTCTCAGTATGGAAGACTTTGGAGTGTGGCAGTTCAAAAATGACGCGATTTTAGCAGTGCAAGGGGTTTTGTGTTTCGTTTAGTTTGTTAAAGTTAGACTGCGGCAAGGACAAGCCGAATGTTGGCCAAATGGTGTAGTCATCGGGCGCACAGGGTTTACCTAGGTTCTATCCGGGTTATTTGAAACTATCGTGAAGGAAGCTGCCCGTCCACCTTGTGTGGATTAAAGAAAGAATCCATCTGTCCCGGAGGTACATTTTTGGGTTGTTGTTCGTAGGTTAGGAATGACATTTTCGTTTCCATTGAAGAGGAATAGTGTTTATTTTAGTGTTTTCCTCATTTTTTAGTAAAATCGAGAAAGTACATCAGAACGCGCTCATAACTTGTTCAGATAGACAAAAGGTTACTGTAAATATATCGCTACTATAAATTTTGTTTACATAAAACAGAAAACTTTTATAAATAAATTAATGTTTGTGTAGATAAATTCAAGTGGAGTAGTTATTAAATCATTATAACATATATAATATAAGTTAAAAGGGTCGGTTAGTTGAAATTGACGACAGAAAAGTAGCAGAATCCTGCATGGCCGTGTACGCAGAAAGAGACTGAAGACTTTCCGGTATCCTAAGGTCAATTAACGAAGGGACAATCGTACGAGAGTTGCCTTTACCGCTGTGAGATGGAAAGAAAGAAATTGGACTAAAAAATGTGCGAATCAAGGTAATTACTATTCTGTGTTTAATTTTGGTGATTTCAATGAAGTTGTATGTATGTACTTGTTTAAGCGGATGAACACGCTTTCTTTTGTGTGTTACTGCATAGAGACCCTTTAGTCCGTTAATATAATTTGACCGAAGTGTAGTCAACTTTCGTAATATTTCATATTCTGATATTTTTTATTTTTTATCACTGTATACTGTATATTCACATCTGGAAAATTTGCCAAATTTATAATTTTCACGTCATCATTATGCCGTTATGGTGGTATGCCTTGGAATTTTGGACCTTGCAAGTTTCATCCCGATTCAGTATTTAAATTTTTACATAAGAAAGATCAAGCTTTACTTCCTTCCGGAAGTAAATTTTTTTGTTTGTGATTTGATAGCACTGGTAACTGTATTTATATTGAAATTAACTTTTAAGTACATACAGTAAAAGATCAACTCGAGTGGGACTTGAACCCATGACCTCCACTTTGCTAGAGTGGGGCTCTTCCAACTGAGCTATCGAGAAGGCGAATTGCGGGCTCACGTGACATACACAAAAGTTGACAGATCCTTCATTGTATATAAAAATTATAATACATCGTAACTAGGGAAGTACATACAGTTTAAGCTTGAATCGATTGAGACTTGCCTGCTCGATAGCTTAGTTGGAAGAGACCAATTCTAGCTAAGTGGAGGTCGAGGGTTCAAGTAACGTTGTAGTTGATCTTTTACTGTATCTACTTTAAAAGTTAATTTTAATTTAAATACAATTAATCATTATTATGTTGAACTTCTGTTCGTTCACTAAAATGATTTATATATATATATATATATATATATATATATATATATATATATATATATACAGGTGACATAGAAAAAGTGCTATGCATAGTGACACGCGATAGAGGACACTAAAATAAGAAAAAAAATTCCTATGAACTTAAGTCCGCAACGCCTTCGTTTAAAAGATAAAGGTGTTGAAGTTTCATTCAACCTTGGAGCACCTTCAACCAGTCGCCATTATTGCTAAGTTTATTTGAATTTAGCGCCTAATAAATCATACGTACGGACGGTGGACCCCTAACCACTATCAAATAGTTCTGTGTTTGTTGTGCGAGAAATAAATTAAAGTATGGTTTTATTGAATTTAAGACAAGCATCGTCTTATTCTATATCCGAGTCTATATAACACCGTCGAATTTTTATACCAATATCTGTTTATAACACATACATGAAGTACTCTGGAAATATTCTAACCTAAAAATGTAATTTCAAAAAATGATGAGCGATTTTTATTTATAGTCACTACGGGGCACTTTCAACCGGTTGCAAATGCCCTACTAGTATTTTTTTTGTAACTACCTACTGGTTTCTTTAATATTGTTGATCATATTTGTATTAACAAATATAATTGCAGCTTTACATTTTAAGCGTTTTTGGGATTTCGGTTGGCGGCAACATGGTGTCTTTAATTTGACTATTGCTAAAAAAACTGTGTTTTTAGATGGACGGACCAGGACAGAAATTAATGAAAGAGATATGAGTAGTGCCATTAAAAATGTGTTAAGTAAAATAATGTGGAAAAGGGTAGCTGTTAGAACGTTTAATGTCAATCGAGACACACTTCATTCTAGAATTAAAAATTATATATGATATATAATATATATATATATATATATATATATATATATATATATATATATATATAATATACATGTATAAAGTGTATAAATTAATTTAAATTAACAGCATACGTTTCTTGAAAACGTTGACATGAATTAGTATTTTTAGTTGCGCATTTTAATAGCATTTTATACAGGTTGTCTCATGATAAAACGGTTGGACCACACTTTCGACTTTTTAAATCGTATCTGTTAGTTGCATTCGGATTCTACTGCAAATTCTAGATATTTTTGGTATACATGGTCTGTCTATCTCCGTTTCTGAAATATTGACACTTGAAAAGATGACCACTTTCGACTTTTTAATCGTACGAATCCTCTACGTAGAGTACGTAACAGTGCTTAAAGGATCTACTGCAAATTCTAGATATTTTGTCAATTATTGGTCTTATCTATCTCTTCTGAAATAATTACAGATAAGAAATACATTTAGCATTGATTCAAACGTTTTGTTGACTAAGAAATTCCTCTAGCGTAAATAACAGTGCTTAAACCGATCTTAAATTTTGTCAAATTCAATTTTCTTAGTGTTAATCTTGTCAAATACTGCAAAAGTAGTTACAGATAAGAAATCTGTCAGATAGACGTTATTATAAACGTGTTATGTTGGAAAGAAACATGTAAAATTAACGTGAACATAAATTGAGATACCTGCATGATTGGAAGAATAAATTCAGAACAGCTCATTTATTTAACGAAATTGCTTTACCCTGATCGTCCTCCAATTTCGCAAACTGTGGTCAGCAGAGTGGGAGCGAAATTTCTACAATTCGGTCATGTTCGGGATAGGCCAAAATCTGGACCTCCCAGTGTAAGTGAAGATGATCGGCTGAATCACCCTTGTAAAGTTATTCCGCTTCAAGAGTTATATGAAGATGATTTTGATAGGCATAATGAATTTTGTGAGTATATGAAAAATATCTGTAACCAAGACGAAAATGTTGTGAAAAAGATTATCCTTTCGGACGAAGCTACATTCTGCCTCAACGGTATCGTCAATAGGCAAAATTGCAGGTATTGGGCCACAATCAACCCCCATTGGATGGTGGAGGCGCACACACAACATCCACAAAAATTAAATGTGTGGTGTGGTCTAGTTGGGGACAGAATACTAGGTCCTTATTTTTTCGAAGGAACATTAACCGGCCAGATGGATCTCGAGTTCCTCCAGTTGCCGGATCCACAAGAACCAGATTTCCCAGATCAGCAACTTTTTTCCATCAGGATGGGGCCCCACCTCACTATGCAGTTCCAGTTCGTGCGTATTTAGATGAAATGTTCCATCGTCGTCGGATAGTAAAGCGGGGTCCCATATAATGGCCTGCTAGGCCACCAGACCTAAACCCCTTAGATTTCTTTTTGTGGGGATACCTGAACTCTAAGGTTTACATGAACAGACCTGCCGCCAATTTGGAAGACCTGAGATAAAGAATCCGAAAAGAAATACGCGCTATACCACCAGAACTTGTCAGAAATGTTCAAAGAGAATTTATTCATCGTCTTGGATTTTGTTTAGCTGTGAATGGAGCATATTTTGAACAATTAGTTTGTTTAGCTACTTTAGTACATTTCAATAATAATTTTAACAAATAAATAAAAATAATGAAATCATTTTTCAAGTGTCAATATTTCAGAAACGGAGATAGATAGACCAAGGGTATGTTATACCAAAAATATCTAGAATTTCCAGTAGAATGCGAATATGACATAATCTACAGGGCGTGCCATTTAAAAAAATCTAAGGTGTGGTCATATCTTTTATTATGAGACACCCTGTATAAAAAAATTGTGTTGTAAAAAATGCGCAACTAAAAATACTAATCGACGTGTCCAAACTTTTTCAAGAAACAAATACTTTAAATTTTAAATTAATTTATACATTACTTTAGGAGCACTGTATATATATATATATATATATATATATATATATATATATATATATATATTGAGATGTTCAGAAAGGAGTAAGACAAGGATCGGACAGTTTAAATAGTAATTCCTTTATAAAAGGGTGATTTCAAGCTTAATACATGTGCGAGACATTGATTTGATAAATTTGGTTCACGATGGGTTTAAGGTGGATTTGTTTATCTGAATAATATTTATACAATTTGATTTCAATATAAAAAGCATTGTGCTACCAACAAAATGTCAGGAATGTTAAATAAACTTATTTTCGTAAAGTCAGTTTAGTATTTTCTTTTATTTCATAAAAGTCAATTTTTCAGATATTTTGGCATGTGAATATTTTACAGGTGTCTAAACAAAAATTGTAAAGTTAGAAATATATTAGGATATTGTGTAAATAGTTTTAGAATGCAGGAAATGTGATAAATTCATGAAAGGGTTATAATATGGACTTATTAGGATTGTTTCTCACATATTTTTGGATGGGATTGTGTGACAAACTTAGTGATACAATTTAAATAATAGCAAGAACAATGCATAGAACATTTTAACACAAAGACATTCACAGTTAGATACATTTTTGTAGTGAAAATTCAAGTACGTGTTAAACGATGTGACTTTTTAATGCAACACTATATTTTACAATACATGTGAAATGAACATTAAATAAATTAAAGACAAGTATTACAAACCACTAGCATAACATTTTGAGTTACAAAAACGTTTTTAAGTGTAAGTTATTTGCAATTTTAGAATTAAGTTTGGTTATGTTGTAGATTCTAGGTTTTTCACAAATTTATAGTTTTTAATAATATTAGGCTTAAATTATATTCTTAAAGTGATTAATAGGAGGTCTTCCTCAGTATTTCATAATATTAAAAGGATACAATGCATTTCACCAAAATTTCGTGAAATATGAATTAAGATTTTTTTTACATAAACATAAAATTTCTTTAAATTCAAGATTTCGAACTCTAAATGTGTGTTTTCTATGAAAATTTTACCAGGATTACATTTATGTAATTAGATTAAGTGTAGCTTGTAAGTTTAGGTAGTTATAAGCAAATTTAAATTAGATTAGGTGATTTCGCATATTATTTTAAGGAACCATATCTTGTTGGTGTCTATCTATTCGAAATTTTATATAGTTTTCATTTCTGTCGTTAGTTTTTAAATCCGTTAGTATATAAGAAAGATATGGCCAAATTTCTATTTTAGTTAAAATTATAAAATTTTTCGTCCAATCAGAAGTAGTATAGCTATACAGATCCTGGGCCACTTTTCTACTATACTTTTTCTCGAGTGTTTCTGCTCAAGGTCATCACATTACCCGTTCAAGTACATGGTTTATCAAGGTCATCATCTTCAAGGTCACCTCGGCCACGTGGTAGGTGTGTAACCCCTCTTCAAGGTCATGCTTGCACAGTCCTTCAAGGTCACTAGAAAAGTTACTAGATTGTTGATTGTCCTGAAGGTCATTGCCCTCGGTCTCAGGCAAGTCTATGCATGTTTCAAGGCCACGCCTTTTCTGAGAAACAAAGGGGACCCATTGTTTAAAAGTCTATGCTTTCAAGGCCACATGAGAGAACAAAGACGACCTATTGTTTTGGTTGAGTAATAGCTTCTGAAGTTCTAGGAAATCAAGAACAAAGATGATGCATTGTTCAAGCCGACGGTTCAAAGTCTATGCTTTTAAGGTCACATGAAAGAACAAAGACGATTCATTGTTCAGTTAGAAATAGATTGTTATCTCAATTCTAGGAAATCAATAACAAAGGCGATGGATTGTCGACGGTTCAAAGCCTATTCTTACAAGGTTACATGAGAATGAACAAAGACGATCCATTGTTCAGTTAGAAATAGATTGTTATCTCAATTCTAGGAAAGCAAGAACAAAGACGATGCATTGTCAACGCTTCAAAGTCTATGCTTACAATTTTCAAGGTCAGATGACAGAACAAAGACATTCCATTGTTCAGGTCGAAAATAGATTGTTAAATACACTTCTATTCTAGGAAATCAAGAATAAAGGCAATCCATTGTCAACGCTTCAAAGTCTATGCTTATAAGGTCACTCTGATAACAAAGACGATTCATTGTTTTGGCTGAGTCATAGCTTCTGAAATTCTAGGAAATCAATAACAAAGACGATACATTATTCAAAGTCTATGCTTACAATTTTCAAGGTCCAGTCCTGAGAAATGAACAAAGATGATACATTGTTCTGGTTGATTTATAGAAATAGATGGTTATCTAAATACATCTCTTTCAAGAACAAAGGCGATCCATTGTCAACGATTTAAAGTTTATGCTTATAAGGTCACACCTCCATTGTTCAGTTATTCTAGAAATAGATTGTTATCTCAATTCTAGGAAATCAAGAACAAAGACGATGCATTGTCAACGCTTCAAAGTCTATGCCTACAAGGCCACATGAGAGAACAAAGACGATTCATTGTTCAGGTCGAGTTATAAAAATAGATTCTACATCTCAATTCTAGGAAATCAAGAATAAAGGGGGGGCCCATTGTTCAAAGTCTATGCTTAAAATGCCACATGAGAGAACAAGTATGATTCATTGTTTTGGCTGAGTCGTAGTTTAAAACTCAGAGAACAAAGACGATGCATTGTTCAGACTGATTAGGTCATCTAACAAGTAAAACGTTTTTATAAGACTTTATTAACCACAATATACAGATAAAATTGATTTAAGTAAATACACATATTATGGCAATTTTGTAATACCTTTACTGGAGCATGTCTATTTATTATTTGTTTTCATTCAATTTCAATCAACTGATTTTCGTTTAATGTGGTCCACAAGATATCATCATCTTTCCTAATAGGTCATCGCTTCATTATATTGTATTATCCATACATTCAGCTTATTAGAGACATTGTCCGTAACTTATTACAAACCTAAGCAAACTGAGGTGTTGTCTATGCATGTTTCAAGGTCATCAGCCATATCACACCCCTAGAGCCCTGAAGTGGTCTAAACAGGTAGCCGTTTCTAAAACAGGTAGGTTTCCTAAAACAGATAGTTTCCTAAAACAGGGGGTCCGTTTCAAAAAGATAGCTGTTTGGTAACCGTTTCCCTCGAAGGTTATGAGAGATCCATTGTTCAGGTTGAAATAGATTCCACATCTCAATTCTGAGAAATCAAGAACAAAGTGGGCCCATTGTTCTAGCCAACGGTTCAAAGTCTATGCTAACAATTTTGTGATGAATGAACAAACGATCCATTGTTCAGTTATAATTTCTAAAAATAGATTGTTATCTAAATACATCAATTCTAGGAAATCAAGAACTAAGACGATGCATTGTTCTAACCAACGCTTCCAAGTCTATGCTTATAATTTTCAAGGTCACACCTCTGATAACAAAGCGATTCATTGTTTTGGCTGAGTCATAGCTTCTAAAATTCCGGGAACAATGATGATACATTGTTCAGACTGATTAGGTCATCTAACAAGTAAAATATTTTTTATAAGACTTTATTAACCACAATATACAGATAAAAATTGATTTAAGTAAATACACATATTATGGCAACATTTTGTAATACCTTTACTGGAGCATGTCTATTTATTATTTGTTTTCGCATTCAATTTCAATCAACTGATTTTCGTTTAATGTGGTCCACAAGATATCATCATCTTTCCTAATAGGTCATCGCTTCATTATATTGTATGCTATCCATACATTCAGCTTACTTAGAGACATTGTCCGTAACTTATTACAAACCTAAGCAAACCCTGAGGTGTTGTCTATGCATGTTTCAAGGTCATCAAGCCTATCACACCCCTAGAGCCCTGAAGTGGTCTAAACAGGTAGCCGTTTCCTAAAACAGGTAGCCGTTTCCTAAAACAGATAGCCGTTTCCTAAAACAGGGTCCGTTTCCCAAAAAGATAGCTGTTTGGTAACCGTTTCCCTCGAAGGTTATACAGAGATCCATTGTTCAGGTTGAAATAGATTCACATCTCAATTCTGAGAAATCAAGAACAAAGTGGGCCCATTGTTCTAGCCAACGGTTCAAAGTCTATGCTAACAATTTTGTGATGAATGAACAAAGACGATCCATTGTTCAGTTATAATTTCTAAAAAATAGATTGTTATCTAAATACATCTTAATTCTAGGAAATCAAGAACTAAGACGATGCATTGTTCTAACCAACGCTTCAAAGTCTATGCTTATAATTTTCAAGGTCACACCTCTGATAACAAAGCGATTCATTGTTTTGGCTGAGTCATAGCTTCTAAAATTCCGGGAACAATGATGATACATTGTTCAGACTGATTAGGTCATCTAACAAGTAAAATATTTTTTATAAGACTTTATTAACCACAATATACAGATAAAAATTGATTTAAGTAAATACACATATTATGGCAACATTTTGTAATACCTTTACTGGAGCATGTCTATTTATTATTTGTTTTTCGCATTCAATTTCAATCAACTGATTTTCGTTTAATGTGGTCCACAAGATATCATCATCTTTCCTAATAGGTCATCGCTTCATTATATTGTATGCTAGCCATACATTCAGCTTACTTAGAGACATTGTCCGTAACTTATTACAAACCTAAGCAAACCCTGAGGTGTTGTCTATGCATGTTTCAAGGTCATCAAGCCATATCACACCCCCTAGAGCCCTGAAGTGGTCTAAACAGGTAGCCGTTTCCTAAAACAGGTAGCCGTTTCCTAAAACAGATAGCCGTTTCTAAAACAGGGGTCCGTTTCCAAAAAAAAAAGATAGCTGTTTGGTAACCGTTTCCTCGAAGGTTATACGAGAATCCATTGTTCAGGTTGAAATAGATTCCACATCTCAATTCTAGAAATCAAGAACAAAGTGGGCCCATTGTTCTAGCCAACGGTTCAAAGTCTATGCTAACAATTTTGTGATGAATGAACAAATACGATCCATTGTTCAGTTATAATTTCTAAAAATAGATTGTTATCTAAATACATCTTAATTCTAGAAATCAAGAACTAAGACGATGCATTGTTCTAACCAACGCTTCAAAGTCTATGCTTATAATTTTCAAGGTCACACCTCTGATAACAAAGCGATTCATTGTTTTGGCTGAGTCATAGCTTCTAAAATTCCGAACAAGATGATACATTGTTAAGACTGATTAGGTCATCTAACAAGTAAAATATTTTTATAAGACTTTATTAACCACAATATACAGATAAAAATCGATTTAAATAAATATACATATTATGGCAAAATTTTGTAATACCTTTGCTGGATCATATCTATTTATTATTTGTTTTCACATTCAATTTCCTTCAACTGATTCTCGTTTAATGTGGTCTCATGACATCATTATCATTTTCCTAATAGGTCATCGCTTCATTATATTGTATACTAGTCATACATTCAGCTTATTAGAGATATTTTTCGCGACTTATTACAAACCTAAGCAAGCCCTGAGATGCATGCTTCAAGGTAGCAATGTTATGCCCCAAGCGCCTCAAGTGGTCTAAACAGGTAGACGTTTCAAAACAGGGGTCCGTTTTCCAAACCGATGGCTGTTTCTCAACACAGGTAACCGTTTCATACGAGAAACAAAAGCGATTCTTGTTCTGGTCGAGTTAAGCTACCACCTCAATTCAGGAAATCAAGAACAAAGGGGTCCATTGTTCAAGCCGACGCTTCAAAGTCTATTCTTACAATTTTCAAGGTCACACCTTTGAGAAAAAACAAAGACGATCCATTGTTCCATTATAATTTCTAAAATAGATTCCACATCTCAATTCTAAATCAACTTTCAAGAACAAAGGCAATCCATTGTCAGCTTAAAGTCTATAATTTAGGTCACACCTCTGATAACAAAGGCGATTCATTGTTTTGGCTGAGTCATAGCTTCTGAAATTAGAACAAAGACGATGCATTGTTCAGACTGATTAGGTCATCTAACAAGTAAAATATTTTTTATAAAACTTATAATTTATTAAACAATAATCATCTATATATATATATATATATATATATATATATATATATATATATATATATATATATATATATATATATATATATATATATATATATATACAGATAAAAGATCGATTTAAGTAAATATACATATTATGTAAATTTGATGTACTTAACATTTTGTAATACCTTTGCTGGATTATATCTATTTTATTTATTATTTGTTTTTCACATTCAATTTCCTTCAACTGATTCTCGTTTAATGTGGTCCACAAGACATCATCATCTTTCCTAATAGGTATTTTCATCGCTTCATTATAATGTTTACTAGCCATACATTCAGCTTTCCTTAAAGCCTTCATATCAGGATCTGTGATCCTTTTACTTTGAGACATTATCCGTGACTCATTACAAACCTACATCTCTTAAACTTATATGCAAAAACACAAATTAAAATCTTTTAATTATACAGTTACGTAAATTTCAAAGTTAATTGAGAAATCTATTTTCAAGGTGATCCAACTTACCCGACTATCAAATAGATTGTCAATGGTTACTACCAATTTTCTAGGTCCTATAAATCAACCTACAGTATCCATATATCACCGGTAATGTATGCTCATCAAAGTCACGTATACTATAAGATCTCGTTTTCAAGACCATTGTACACATTGCATGCGTATAGTGATCCACTTAGTAATTTATTGAGAAGAAGTGCATTAGGTCATGTACACTTTCCATGCATCAACCAATTGTGTTGGATCAGATCTACATGGGATATTCAAATAGACTTTTCAAGGTGTGAGGATTTTCAGTCACCAAACTGGTTGAGGCCATGTGTAGAGAAATTTTCAAGGTTAGATTTAGTAACATTCCTAATCAAGGTCGCGTATTCTTAAATCAATCCCCAAGTTGGGTAAAGTTCTTTGAAGGTGTGACAGAGATTTTCAAGGTCACCAAACAATTTAGAATTTACTCGAGTCAGAGCCATCTTCCTAGAAATCAGTATCATATTACAATTCAAACAGATTGTAAAGTAGATTCATGGCTAAATGGAGTCAAGGTCTTCCTAATCAATGACTTTGTATAGTAGAAGTTATTACAATTCCTGCAGTGGTATCTATGCTAAAAAATAGGTCAAGGTTAAATTGGTCTTATATTAGCTAAATGCTCTTCAAGTCAAATAGAAATTAGGTCATCAGCAATAGATGTAGAAGTGGTTAAGGTATTTAAGCAGTAATGTGCAAATAAATTGATTCAATATGTGGATGTGCTACGCTGCTGAATCATGGACCAAAGCGGTAGATGCATACAGCCGTGGAACGTTTACTCAACAATTGACATTGGCATTTGATGCTAATCATGAGGCAGTATATGGTTTGGGACGCTTTTATTCAAGAGGACTGTCATGCACTTGAAAGAAATATGAAAATGTAAAAATATGTGAAACGTATTTAAAGGGTCGATATTGTTTGACTTGTTAATACAAAAGTTAAGTGCGCACAACTAGAAGAGTTCACTATAGATTTGAAGTGGGAAGATGGGATACCAGTGAAAAGGGGAAGAAGGGAATATGAAGGATAGTAGTCAGTTACTAATCATATTTTCTCGATTAGAAAAAGATGTATAATTAAAAATAAAACCTTAATTATTGTTGTTGTGTTCTTTTGCATGTGAAAAGGATGTATTCACGACTAGTCTGGATGCAGTCGGAAAACAACAAATAGCGGTCAGCCATATGTAAACACAATTTAACTAGAATATGTCCTACAGGCCGATCTTACCTGACATCGTCCGATCGAAATGTAGTCGAAACCTGCAGGACCAATTCTAAACGAGTCATGGAAACAAGAATAATGATAGGCTAATATCATGGTTATTGACTAAATTGTAATAAAAAGCGTGGGCTCATACAATAGTCATCCAGGGTGTTTCTTCAAATACAGATAACCGTTTCCCAAAACCGATGGCTGTTTCTCAACACACGCTAAACTGAACTAGGTCAAAACCTAAACATCCGGTCATGAGGGTTAGAAATCCCAATTCGTGGGAAGGTTCAAGTACAATCTGAAAGTAGTTTTATATTATAGAAAAAGCTAATCACCTACTTTGGGGTAGTACTGATAGGTGGTAGTTTCTATAGATCCCATACTTTTGGGCTAAAGGGTAGCTTTTCCAATAGGCTTATCATCTAGGGGTGCAATTCTGACCCCGAGAAAAATAATGAATTCTGCACCGCTTTTGAGAAGAAGGATGATTATGTGTGTGTGTGTGTGCACAGTATACTCTTGATTAGCAGCAATGATGAAAGTAGTAGTATGTAAGGTAGAAAGTACAGAAAAAGCAGTAAGTGTGGAGGAGCGAAAGAAGAGGTTGGAGACGTTAATAAAGCAAGTAAAAGAAATAAAACTCGATTTGGAGTGTTATATAGTGAAAACAAAAATGATGAAGCTGCGTATTAGCAATATGTAAAATAGTGTAGTAAAACATGAAATTTTGGGAAGGATGAGTTTAAATACATATTTTAAAGAAGAAGAAAATTTAAAACGCTGCTGTGTGTTGTTATAAGTATCTCACAATTGTATTAGGTTTAAGTAGCTGTATCATTAAAAAATAAAGACTTTAAGCGTTGTGAATATGTTGTTCTTTTAAGTAGACGTAGCACTAGTTTTCGGTATTCTCTTCTATAACCCATAATGGTTCCTTATTGGTTATGCATATCTAGGCGTGGTTCGATAAACGTAAATTTTATCTGATATCCACCTTTACCGAAATCTCCCATAAGGAAATGGAACCCCTGCCGTACGTTGGGCCTTAAAGAGGTGAAATTGGTCTATATTCAACATATAAAAGAAGATTTATTGGAAAAGATCAATGACGGTAAAATGATCCCTAAATAAAAGCAATTTACTGGTTTTAATGCAGATCGTTATTGTTTTTAATCATTAAATGATATTTATGCATATGTCAACTAGAATTTATTAGTAAAGCGTTGTCAGGTAAGATCGGCCTGTAGGACATATGGTCTTGAAAATTTCTTGGAGACCACACTCATTTTTCCTATTCCGAGGATATATATGAAGTATTCTAGTTAAATTGTGTTTACATATGGCTGGGGACCGCTATTTGTTGTTTTTCCGACTGCATCCAGACTAGTCGTGAATACATCCTTTCACATGCAAAGAACACAACAACAATAATTAAGGTTTTATTTTTAATTATACATCTTTTTCTAATCGAAAATATGATTAGTAACTGACTACTATCCTTCATATTCTTCTTTTTTCACTGGTATCCCCATCTTACTCCTTCAAATCTATAGTGAACTCTTCTAGTTGTGCCGCACTTAACTTTTGTATTAAGCAAGTCAAACAATATCGACCCTTTAAATACGTTTCACATATTTTTACACCGTTTTCATATTTCTTTGCAAGTGCATGACATCCTCTTCGAATAAAAGCGTCCCAAACCATATACTGCCTCATGATTAGCATCAAATGCCAATGCCGTCAATTGTTGGAGTAAACGTTCCACGGCTGTATGTGCATCTACCGCTTTGGTCCATGATTCAGCAGCGTAGCACATCCACATATTGAATCAATTTTATTTGCACATTACTGCTTAAATACCTTAACCACTTCTACATCTACCTCCTGCTGATGACCTAATTTCTATTTGACTTGAAGAGCATTTAGCTAATATAAGACCAATTTAACCTTGACCTATTTTTTTAGCATAGATACCACTGCAGGAATTGTAATAACTTCTACGGCCTATACAAAAGTCATTGATTAGGAAGACCTTGACTCCATTTAGCCATGAATCTACTTTACAATCTGTTTGAATTGTAATATGATACTGATTTCTAGGAATTGACAGATGGCTCTGACTCAGTAAATTCTAAGAATTGTTTGGTGACCTTGAAAATCTCTGTCACACCTTCAAAGAACTTTACCCAACTTGGATTGATTTCAAGAATACGCGACCTTGATTAGGAATGTTACTAAATCTAACCTTGAAAATTTCTCTACACATGGCCTCAACCAGTTTGGTGACCCTGAAAAATTCACCTTGAAAAGTCTATTTGAATATCCCATGTAGATCTGATCCAACCACAATTGGTTGATGCATGGAAAGTGTACATGACCTAATGCACTTCTTCTCAATAAATTACTAAGTGGATCACTATACGCATGCAATGTGTTACGCAATGGTCTTGAAAACGAGATCTTATAGTATACGTGACTTTGATGAGCATACATTACCGGTGATATATCAGGATACCCCTGTAGGTTGATTTATAGGACCTAGAAAATTGGTAGTAACCATTGACAATCTATTTGATAGTCGGTAAAGTTGGATCACCTGAAAATAGATTTCTGAATTAACTTTGAAATTTACGTAACTGTATAATTAAAAGATTTTAATTTGTGTTTTTGCATATAAGTTTAAGAGATGTAGGTTTGTAATGAGTCACGGATAATGTCTCAAAGTAAAAGGATCACAGATCCTGATATGAAGGCTTTAAGGAAAGCTGAATGTATGGCTAGTAAACATTATAATGAAGCGATGAAAATACCTATTAGGAAAGATGATGATGTCTTGTGGACCACATTAAACGAGAATCAGTTGAAGGAAATTGAATGTGAAAAACAAATAATAAATAAAATAGATATAATCCAGCAAAGGTATTACAAAATGTTAAGTACATCAAATTTACCATAATATGTATATTTACTTAAATCGATCTTTTATCTGTATATATATATATATATATATATATATATATATATATATATATATATATATGTATATATATATATATATATATATATATATATATATATATATATATATATATATATATAGATGAATATTGTGGTTAATAAATTATAAGTTTTATAAAAAAAAAAATATTTTACTTGTTAGATGACCTAATCAGTCTGAACAATGCATCGTCTTTGTTCTCGGAATTTCAGAAGCTATGACTCAGCCAAAACAATGAATCGCCTTTATTATCAGAGGTGTGACTCGCAAATTATAGACTTTAAAGCGCTGACAATGGATTGCCTTTGTTCTTGAAAGTTGATTTCAGAATTGAGATGTGAATCTATTTTTAGAAATTATAATGGAACAATGGATCGTCTTTGTTTTTTCTCAAAGTGTGACCTTGAAAATTGTAAGAATAGACTTTGAAGCGTCGGCTTGAACAATGGACCCCTTTGTTCTTGATTTCCTGGAATTGAGGTGTGGTAGCTTAACTCGACCAGAACAAGGAATCGCTTTTGTTCTCTCGTATGGGGAAACGGTTACCTGTGTTGAGAAACAGCCATCGTTTTGGAAAACGGACCCCTGTTTTGGAAACGTCTACCTGTTTAGACCACTTTAGGGCGCTTGGGGGCATAACATTGCTTACCTTGAAGCATGCATCTCAGGGCTTGCTTAGGTTAGTAATAAGTCGCGAAAAATTCTAAATAAGCTGAATGTATGACTAGTATACAATATAATGAAGCGATGACCTATTAGGAAAATGATAATGATGTCATGCAGACCACATTAAACGAGAATCAGTTGAAGGAAATTGAATGTGAAAACAAATAATAAATAGATATGATCCAGCAAAGGTATTACAAAATTTTGCCATAATATGTATATTTATTTAAATCGATTTTTATCTGTATATTGTGGTTAATAAAGTCTTATAAAAATATTTTACTTGTTAGATGACCTAATCAGTCTGAACAATGTATCATCTTGTTCTCGGAATTTTAGAAGCTATGACTCAGCCAAAACAATGAATCGCTTTGTTATCAGAGGTTGACCTTGAAAATTATAAGCATAGACTTTGAAGCGTTGGTTAGAACAATGCATCGTCTTAGTTCTTGATTTCCTAGAATTAAGATGTATTTAGATAACAGTCTATTTTTAGAAATTATAACTGAACAATGGATCGTATTTGTTCATTCATCACAAAATTGTAGCATAGACTTTGAACCGTTGGCTAGAACAATGGGCCCACTTTGTTCTTGATTTCTAGAATTGAGATGTGGAATCTATTTCAACCTGAACAATGGATCTCTCGTATAACCTTCGAGGGAAACGGTTACCAAACAGCTATCTGTTTTGAAACGGACTCAGTTTGCTTAGGTTTGTAATAAGTTACGGACAATGTCTCTAAGTAAGCTGAATGTATGGCTAGCATACAATATAATGAAGCATGACCTATTAGGAAAGATGATGATATCTTGTGGACCACATTAAACGAAAATCAGTTGATTGAAATTGAATGAAAAACAAATAATAAATAGACATGCTCCAGTAAAGGTATTACAAAATGTTGCATAATATGTGTATTTACTTAAATCAATGTTTATCTGTATATTGTGGTTAATAAAGTCTTATAAAAAACGTTTTACTTGTTAGATGACCTAATCAGTCTGAACAATGCATCGTCTTTGTTTTCAGAGTTTTGAAGCTACGACTCAGCCAAAACAATGAATCGTCTTGTTCTCTCATGTGGCATTATAAGCATAGACTTTGAAGCGTTGACAATGGATTGCCTTTATTCTTGATTTCCTGGAATAGAAGTGTATTTAACAATCTATTTTCGACCTGAACAATGGAATGTCTTTGTTCTCTCATCTGACCTTGAAAATTGTAAGCATAGACTTTGAAGCGTTGACAATGCATCGTCTTTGTTCTTGATTTCCTAGAATTGAGATAACAATCTATTTTTAAAATAATGGAACAATGGATCGTCTTTGTTCATTTCTCAGAGGTGTGACCTTGAAAATTGTAAGCATAGACTTTGAACCGTCGCGTTGAACAATGCATCATCTTTGTTCTTGATTTCTCAGAATTTTAGAAGCTATGACTCATCCATAACAATAGATCGTCTTTGTTCTCTCATGTGACCTTGAAAATTGTAAGCATAGACTTTGAACAATGGGCCCCCTTTGTTCTTGATTTCTCAGAATTGAGATGTGGAATCTATTTTCAACCTGAACAATAGATCGTCTTTGCTCTCATGGAAACGTTGTGAAACAGCTATCTGTTTTGAAACGGACCCCTGTTTTAGGAAACGGCTACCTGTTTTAGGAAACGGCTACCTGTTTTTAGGAAACGGCTACCTGTTTTAGGAAACGGACCTGTTTTAGGAAACGTCTACCTGTTTTGAACCACTTGAGGGCGCGTGGCCTGAAACATGTATAGACTCGCTTGAGACCGAGGGCAATGACTTTGAGGATACAGCTGATGTTACGATAACCTACAAAACAATGGATCGTCTCTCATGTGGCCTTGTAAACATAGACTTTGAAGCGTTGACAATGCATCGTCTTTGTTCTTGATTTCCTAGAATTGAGATAACAATCTATTTCTAACTGAACAATGGATCGTCTTTGTTCATTTCTCATGTGACCTTGTAAGAATAGACTTTGAACCGTCGACAATGCATCGCCTTTGTTATTGATTTCCTAGAATTGAGATAACAATCTATTTCTAACTGAACAATGAATCGTCTTTGTTCTTTCATGTGACCTTAAAAGCATAGACTTTGAACCGTCGGCTTGAACAATGCATCATCTTTGTTCTTGATTTCCTAGAACTTCAGAAGCTATGACTCAGCCAAAACAATAGATCGTCTTTGTTCTCTCATGTGGCCTTGAAAGCATAGACTTTAAACAATGGGTCCCCTTTGTTTCTCAGAATAGGGCGTGGCCTTGAAACATGCATAGACTTGCCTGAGACCGAGGTCAATGACCTTCAGGACAATCAACAATCTAGTAACTTTTCTAGTGACCTTGAAGGACTCGTGCAAGCATGACCTTGAAGAGGCGGGGTTACACACCTACCACGTGGCCGAGATGACCTTGAAGATGATGACCTTGATAAACCATGTACTTGAACGTAGGTAATGTGATGACCTTGAGCAGAAACACTCGTAGAAAAGTATAGTAGAAAAAGTGGCCCAGGATCTGTATAGCTATACTACTCAGAGACATAGTTACAAAGGTAGATTTGCTAGAAAAAATTGAAGTTTTAGTGACAACCAAAAAGGTATAAAAGGAATTGCCCTGGAAGTGATGAGTTCTATAATTTGTTTTCTTAAAAAGGTTAAGATAGTGTTGTGTATTTGTGTAACAAGTAAGTTTTTCTAACCTAATTTAATTATCGGGAAAAGTTATAAATAACGAAGAGAATATTCTAGAACAATTGTTTTTATACCGGCAATAATTTAAATAGTTCGGTCTCCGATACCTGTTAGTTTTCGGAAAACTTATTACGATTTAATTTGTGTGACGATTTTGTTGAAAGTTTTCGTTTTGTCAAAATTGATTTGATTACGTTTTACCAAATTAAAATCGCAAATATTTTGGTCATCTGTGTTTTATTTCCTGGTACGAATTTCTTTTAAATAATTTACCTTTGATCCGGCACCTAAAATAATAGTGAAATAATAATAAATTTTGGATAACATTTAAACATTTTATAAACGATACCATTCAATAAGCATTAATATATTTAAATAAAAATTACCAAGATAAAATTTGTGACTTAGTGAAGCCGAATTGGAAGAAAACATTACTAGTTTTGAAGCAAGCATCATCTACAACCCAGTACCTATTATCAGCCAATTGGTATATGGTAGCTGCAAGGATTAATTGAAAGTGCCAGCATCAAATTGGAACAACTTGTATGAAGACATCAGTTTGCACTTGGAACAATATATGTGAGTCATATTTTCATTATAGCCCTATTTATTGTATACATTGTTGTGTTAGATTTCCTGCAATTATTATTTTTTGGTTATATGTATTGGTGTAAAATTTCAAATAATACTTGTGTAAACACCTGTAAAAGAAACAAAATTTTAAATTATTTCCAAATTCTAAATTCAATTGCGAACATAAACATTAAATTTGCAAATCATTGTTTGACAGTTTTGACATTTATTAACTTCATTCAATAACGTTACAACGCATGCGTTAGAAGTATAAATTCTATTTAGATTTATTTCTTATACATATATGATATTTTTTATAAAGTGTAATTCATATAATTACATACAAAATTAAATTTAATTTCCCACTAAATACTTTAACCCTATCCCTAAATGAGATTGAGCTAGTTCGGTGCACATTAATTATAGTCATAAGTACACTAAATACTTGAAATTTAAACGCCAACTAAATATATCCCTAAATTATCCCAATATATATATATATATATATATATATATATATATATATATATATATAAGTGTGTGTTTTGTCCAAAGTTTATTGTTACGCTAGAATTATTTGTAAACACTACATTATGAGGAGAATGTTGTCCTTATGGCGCTGGCGTAGCAATGCACATTCAGAAATGTTTAGTTTTTATCAGCTTTGTGATAACGGTTACTATTGAAATTGTTATTATATACTAAATTATGTTGCTAATTAATATTGACGTTGCCAGATTTTTTTTTAACTATTCCGAAAATACATTTTCAGGGGAATATAACCTCAACGATAATTCACATTTCTAGTAAATTATAACTAATTTTGAAGTTATTTCATGTTAAGTAGTTCACTTTGAAATTGTTAAAAGCTTTGATAAATGTCTTTTTACGTCAAAATTAAAATCACAAGTGCATGTTGGGCACAACACACACACACACACGCACGCACGCACGCACGCACGCACGCACGCACGCACGCACGCACGCACGCACGCGCACGCACGCACGGACGCACGCACGCACGCACGCACGCGCGCACACACACACACAGCACACGCACGCACGCACGCACGCACGCACGCACGACACGCACGCACACACACACACACACACACACACACACAAACAAACACACAAACACACACACACACATGTATATATATATATATATATATATATATATATATATATATATATATATATATGTATATATATATATATATATATATATATATATATATATATATATATATATATATATATTGCTAAAGAAATAAAAGCGTATTATTTCGTTATTGTATGTAAGATTACGTGTCTTTTCTGCCGTATTTCACTGCGTTATCATTATTTACGAATCACATAAACTTAGAAGATAAAATATTTTGATTACGTTCATGTTACTTTTATATGATAATTTTTGATTTACACGACCTTACAGTGGCAGCGCTCATGTATTTTTTTATGATTTTGATAGAAGTTTTTCACGTAATAATTTATTAGGGATTTCTCTGTTAGATTATTTGTTATTTTTTGTTTTTTTATTATCTTGAAGTTATAACATTTCACTGATAAGATTGATCGTAAAATACAATTAGTGTAATATAAGGTTGATGATCGATCAGATGGTCTGTTAACACGTCATTTTATTTAGATTACGTGTAAATACGTTGTGACAGAGGAAAGCGCTTCTGTGAAGAATATTATGGAAGCAGAAAGCAGAGCTGGTTACACCGTAATAGAGGCTCAAGTGGGGATTGGATCCTCATCTGTGAACTACCACCTTCATCTGAAAAAAATCGTAAGAAGTTTTGTACCCCATCATCTCAAAGATTTTGAAAAAGCAGAACGCGCACGAATTTGCCACGAAACTCTAACATTGCTTAAGAATGATAGACACCAAATATTATCGAAAATTGTAAATGTACGTATGTTATGGTCTGTAAGGGCTATTTTACCCACGTCAAATTTGTTCTATGCGCAAATGCGAACTGAACACGCTCAATTCTTTTCCGTTTGTTCTGTCGTCCAGTTCATTACGTTACGTTTTTAAGTTTCTTCACTTGTATAAGGTATGTAATGGCTTTAAATTACATATTTGTATATATTATATTTAATAAGGAACAAAGATAAGCCTCTGCATTATGGAAACCTATTGTGTTAAGAAAAAGCTCTTATGTTAATGAATTTCGTATCGTTGCAAAAGCGTGGTAAATGACCTCAAGTTCCTCTTCGAAAATTATACATGGAGATACCTTTGTTTTACATCAATAACACATGCTAATGCGTCTAATGCTAGGTTTAGTTGTTCGAAGCTTGCATTTGTAGTTTCTTTTGTTTGTATGTGGAAGACAAGTGCAAATTACCTTATCTTAATGTCTAGCCACCGTTCCGTTTATTTGTACGTTGAAGACAAATGAAAATTATCTTACCTTACCGTATATTTATGATATTGATGGAAATTAACTTCTCATCTTGCAGTTTGTTTGAAAATAAAGTTAATACCTTATATTTATTTTGAGTACAAGAAAAACAAGCATCCTTTTAATGCAAAATACGTGTAAGAAAATAACAAATCGGTATAGAGTTGTTTTGATACTATTATAATGAAAAAAGAAACAGCTGATTTCTGTTTCTAAGATAAAAACATTTGAGTGCATAACCTGTTAACTGTAATGTTTTTGACATAAGCCAAGTATACGTTTTAGTACTTAATACAGTTTTGATCATATTCCATTTTGAATTTTAAGTAAAAATAGGTTATATGCTAGTATAGTTGTGTTGATTTAGTAATTATTTAAAATCGTAAAGCTTTACGAGAAATACCGTTTTAGCTATTTTATGCTGAAATTAATCAGACATGTTGGTTTCTTAAATATACGTATAAAAACAGCTGTTTAGTGTTATTCAGATTACTCATATTTCTCAATTTTCTTTGTATTTTATTGAACCTATAAAATAGAGCGGCCAACAAGAAAAAACAAACAAATGCTTTACTTATTATATCTATGGACGTCTCTGGCTCCCTCACACCTGTTAAAAAGAGTTCTCAACTATAGTAAGTTTCATAAGTATTGTACCTTGCTGAGCTAGACCGTGGTGCAACTTACCTTCTAAGTGTACCAATCAAAATACCGAAGTTTTTATTTGTTATAAAGTTAGGTATCATCGGTAAACATGTGACAGTTGCAGTAATTAATACATTATGAAAAATGAGAGTACTAATAGGTCGCTGCTCATTAAATCCTGAGGGATTGCTATTTTTAGGTAAACTAACACAGTTTTAGTACGAATGTGGATAAACGTTATTTGAAAAACAAAAATTACAAATATGAGTAATGTAGGGAAGTATACTTGGACAACACAAACGCACCATCAGTACTTTTATTACGTTGATACCTGCTGATGAAGTGCCAGATATTACGCGTTCTATTAAGTCGTCATTTACCCTACTAAATTTGAATTGTTCACACCTACAAAATGAGAAGCATTCCTTAAGTAATATTGCAAAATTTCTGGAACATTATTTATCTGTTTCATTGTTATTTACAAAGCAATGATTAATTTGGTTTACATCTTGTAAACACGCAGGCACACTAAAATTAGTTTTGTAAATATTTAGTTCCCCAAGAGAAGACTTCAAGTTCCCTTTATTGATACTTGATCAACACATAGTTTCTTTTCGGCTTTGGTTGCAAGTATGCTTAAATTACTCAATTTTTTTGATGTGTTGGTTAGACAAGGTGCTGATGGCTATGCAATACAAGCCGTCGTTTTTTAGAATATGTACATTTAAGTAATGTAATGATTATTTTGTTAAGAAAATCAACTTGGGAATCCACGTTGTGGGAACCACAAACGAAACCCCAAAGGGTAAAACTTAAGTGCTCTTTGTAATCCTGTTTAACGGGCCTACTGTAATGGACCCGCTTCCTTATTTATTGTTAAATTGATCTCTTTAATTTTTTATTAATGTTAATTAAATCTTTATATGCCTCGGCTAATAACTCAGCGCAATGGAAAAACGCTACTATTCGGGACCTCTGGGGTGTTTTAACGCATTTATGACAACAATAAAACTTTAATACGTTTATTCAAAACAACAGGCAAAACAATTAAAAGGAAACTGCATGCGTGAACCAAGGGCATGCCGGTCTAAATCTACTACTAAACATGACTCGAAATCTAACGTAGTAATCTTCTAGATATCAAATCATTTCAATAATGGAGACATGTTTACTGAATTATTATGTCACTCTCTTAATTTTTAAGCACTAAACAATATATATATATATATATATATATATATATATATATATATATATATATATATATATATATATACGAAAGCCTGTCTAAACTGGCGATCTTCATTCTTCGCTTAAGCAAATCTGTCGTATAAAGGGCCTGTATCGTTGCCTGGATGCGATTCCCGCTTCCACAAACAAAAGCCAGTTGATACTAGAAAAGCTAGACGAATTAACGACACAAACTCCTTGTAGCAAATGTAGTTTGCAGTTTACTTCTCCAGGAGAAACATCACTCACTGATATAAATATCGCGCTTATGAATTTTTATAATTTTAATATATTACAGCGATGTTCACTGTAACACTTTAATGGCCGTTATTAACAGTTGTTTACGGATGACTAGCAGCACTTGCTTGTACTTTAATGATTGACTAGCGTTTACTCTTTCGCTGTCAATCACCGACTTTGACTTTCGCGCCTTGTTAGCGTCTGTTTTTCTACGCACGCTTAACATAATCTACATATAACTTAATAATATAATATAAAAGGTAATTTTCATAAAAACATTTATACAGGGTACTGCAGAGTAATAAATCTCTTATACTAAATTGAATAAGATTAAATTTCTATGCTCATTCACGAGGTGTACAGTAAATGGGTGAAGTAATGCTACTAAACTTTAAATTACAAGATACTAAAGAATGGTGAGCTAAATTTGGCAAATTGATGACGTGACGACAGCCAAGTCGTGATAACAGTAATGATGTTCAGTAACGTTACCGTATTTTCTGTTATTCCAATTGGCTAAGTTGCATCATATTCACTGTATCGAGTATATTTAATAATTTTGATGTGCTAGTTAAATCTACCTTTAATGAATGTACATTCAGGTCACCTGTACGCATATTTTTATGTGAATACTCTATAGATTGCAAAAAACCAGAAAAGTTACATTTTTGGGGCCTATAAATAACTGTTCTGTTCTCAATATATATAGCTACTCCTCCACCCCGTGTGTCCAGTCTTTATGGAAAAATAGGAAAAACATGTATGCTTCTATTTGTAAATTATCAATAATATTTGGTAATAGTCAAGTTTTACATGGTGTGATTACATCATACTATTCTGTTAAAACGTGTTCATTAGAAAAATGAAAAACCAACGAGCACGCAGGTTACTGCCATGTAGATAGCTCACACATGTATGTGTCTTTCTTGTTATACAGCCATCAGATTTATTTTCTACGCTTAAGCCCAATCCATATACCATTTTCAGCAACAGGAAGGGGAGTTTTAGCACTGAGCTTAATTGGAATTTCTGTTTTGGTTACAGTAACAAACTGATATTTTTTTAATAACTCTACAATTACTAACTTGATTTCAAGTAGCGCAAATCTGGAACCTATAATTAAATCCTATTGTATGTATATTAAATGGTACTTTAGTATCCAACCTATACAGTTTCGTGGCCCGAGTCCAAACGGGAGATACGAAAAAGGTTTAATGTTATGTTTATTTTCATTAGAAAATCTATCTGGATCAAATTTCTCAGGACTTGAATAATATTGAGGATCTCTATGAATTTGTCGTACTGATACCCAAATTAAGGAATTCCTTTCAAGATGAAGGGGGACCTCTCCTGGCCTTTCTGCATCAATAACGTACGGTTTAACGCATTTCCTATCAATAAAAGTTGCAGGCGGATGTAATCTCAAAGACTCTACAAAGAAATAAAACAACTTACATTAATCTTATATATCCGACGGGTCACCTGACACAACTAAATCCAAATACTTCATAGATAAAAGTGATTCATACGAAATCTCATTATTTCCCTTTTTTAAAGTCTCCACTATTTCATCATAAAGTCTTGTTTGAACATCTTCTTGAATAGCAATTTCATAAGCAAGAAAAGAAATGGCAGTAGAAGTTGTTTCAAAACCAGCGAAGAAGAATATAAGAGCATGGGCTGTTATATCTTCATCACTTAAATTTAATTTTTGCCGTTTGGTCAGTTTTGTAATTTCCGATTCATTGACAGCGGCATATCCAGAATGAATATCATTTTCATTATCATCCTGACCGACTCCTTTTCGAGCCTCTAACAGAAGGTGAATCATGTCTGGACGAATTATATTTTTTTCTTGGCGATATTTAAGTGTGGCCGTAATGAGACCTTTGAAAAATAGGCTCATTCTTTTGGTGACTATTCTTAATCCGAAAAACTAAAATAGAAGTTAAATGGTAATCCAAGCTTCTATATTGCTTCATACCTTAGCTAGTTTAGGAAAAGTAGAATACGCAAAAAATGTTAAACCTCTTATTCCTGAAAAATTAGACAAGGCTTTACCCATAACGTAAAAACCGTTATCTCTGTCTTTAAGAGAATTACATGTAACTCCAAATGCTGCACTTCCAATAACATCATTTGAAAACCTTGAAAATGCATCTTTCGCCTCCATAGTTATTACTTCCTCTCCTTTCTCATCTAAGTGTTTTACGAACTTTTTTGTGCATTCTTGCACCAAAGCAAATATAATTCGCATTTTACTGCTGGTAAAAGAGGGACTTAGTGTCGCTCTCATATCATGCCAACCATCCTTTACTGAAATTAAAATTGTATTGTAGTAAACTATAAAATACACATTTACCTGATAATGAGAGTAAATTTTTTCCCCACAATGGATCTATGTCTGGTGGTATGTACATTGTATGATCAGAAAAGTGTTCAAAATCTTTCACTGTAATTTTTTTAATTAATTCCGTATCACGCAGTAATAAAATCGGTTTTGTCAGTTGATAGAATCCAACATATCTGAAAATCAAATTAAAACCTTAATTCGACTGAAAATTCAGATAACAGTGTTATTTAACAACAACCACGTTATTACTTTCTGAATATCGCTAAAAATTGTTGTATGTGTTTGTTTTTACCTACAGCTATGATAAACCGATCTTGTATCCTTTACAGAGTAAATTGTGTGTAAAGTAGTAATTCAGTTACAGTTACACACTACAATGTGTTTTTGACATTTAGTGAAGTAAACTTACATTTATTCTTCGGAAAAAGTGGCGAGAGATATAACTTTGGATTTTTGTATTTGTGAATATACATGGTCCGCCAGTAAAGCGGGAAATTTTGAAGCACCCAATTATTTCAGAAAATGTTTATCATCAAAACTTTTTTTTGCAGGTTTGAGTAGAGGAAAGTATGCCATTTTATGTCTTAAAAATAATTCCGTGAGAGCCATTTTTGTGTAATCATTCTTTTATTCTAGATTGAAAATTTTCCATTACTCGGAGGAGCAGGACAGGTTGAATTCACTCAATTTCTTGTGTAATGTTTATTGCAAATTTCGTTGGGGTTTGTGGTCTATTACTGTATACACTGCTCTTCAGAAGTCCCAAATGGAAAGATTCACATGCTGAAAGATCAGGGGATCTTGCGGGCCACGAAATGTCACCATGTTTGGAAATGAGTCGGCACGGGAAAAGTTCTTTTAAAGGTCATAGACACGCGGGCAGTATGACTTGTCCTGCTGAAAATAATTAATGTCGGGAAACCTAGGTAACTCTTCCGTCTCAAATGTTCTGATCATATCTGTGTAGCGGTTTGCCGTTGTGGTGTTTCCTCTATCGTCTTGGAAAAAATATGGCCCAATAATACCAGATGATGAAATTGCGCACCACACTATAAATTTCGCACTATGTAATGGTTTTTGGTGTGTCTCAACTGGGTTTTCGTCATTCCAATAGCGACTATTCTGCTTGGTTACATATCGGTTTAAATGGAAATATGCTTCATCTGACATAAACATGTGGTGAATGAAGTTTAAATTAACATGTGCACGTCGCAATATTTCTTCACAGAACATCCTGCGAGCAAGCATATCACCACCTTTCAACTCTTGGACGACTCGAATTTTGTAAGAGTGGAAAAATAAGTCTTTATGTAAAATTCGTCGTAACAATGTGTCGCTAATGTTTAGTGCAGAAGCATGTTTCACTGAAGAACCCAGTGGACTAGGTGTTAATTCTACTCGCACTCTACCAATTTTTCCGTTCTTAAGACCTTATACGCCTTTGTGCTTCAAGTTTAAACTTTCTTACCCACTGTATCATTGCATGAACGGTCGGCATACTTCCATGTCATGGAACATTGAAATTATTGCGAAACAAGCGTTGTACCGAAGTCACACACTCACCATTTTTATAAAACGATTTTACGCAAAATGCACGCTGGACGCCTGACCACTTCTCCATGTTTCTGTTTAAATGTCAGTAACTGTCAAACGATAATCAAGTCATGGAAATATTGACTTTTGACAAAAAGATTTGGTCGCAAAATCTCTTGATCTTTCTGCATGCGATATTTTTTTGCGGATTTCTGAAGAACGGGGTATACAGTAATAGATCACAAACCTTAGCATCGAACTTCAAAAAGAAATTGAGCGAATTCAACCTGTCTTGCTCCGTCGAATAACCGAAAACTTTAAATCTAAGTTAGAAGAGTGTTTACAAAGACATGGTTCGCATTTGAACGGAATTATTTTTAAGACATAAAACAGCATACTTTTCTCTACTCAAACCCGTAAAAAACATTTTCTGAAAAAATTTGACACCTAAAATCGAGTATACGCTAAATTATTTATTACCCAAATTAGTTGCAAAATTCCATTTTTTTAATGCCTGGAAATCTATAACATCGGCACTGGAGTACAACGCTCGCCGAGCGCGTGGCCGCAGGTGCGCTACACTGTATTTCTCATAACTTTTGATCTGGTTGATTAATTCGAGCTCACAAACATTTAAGTGAAAGAACAATCTTGACGCTAACAAGATATCGTACTTTTAAAAGTGAAAAAAAAAGTTTATTCGAGTAGTACTTATGCAAAGTTACGTTATAGTAAAATTTTCTACTAAGTTAATTAAACATCTGACATTTTTTTTAATTTTCGAGTTAAATGTCTCCCAAACTTTCACAATTTACTCATGAAATGTAATTTAAAAAGGTGAGTGATATGAAAAAAATCTTAAACGTTTATTTCCAAATGTACAGAACTCCAAATATTCAATCATTTCAAGAAATCGGAAATATTGCTACTTTGTCATGTTTCAGACACCAATAAAATGTGATGTTGAAATTTTACAGGAGCACTTTTTGAAGCTTGAAATCTGTACTTTAAGATGGTATATTATGTTTTATTTAAAAAATTGAGTAAGTAGACAAATTTTGTAAAAAATGAAAAAAATTTTGTTTGGTATTCAAAATCCATCAAATACAAGACCGAGCTGGTAGACTAGTGGTGACACGACCCGCTTAGCATTCGGGAGGTAATGGGTTCGATTCCCGTTACCGTCTACCTTGTATGAGGTTTTTTCAGGGGGTTTTCCTCATACACTTGTAGCGGCATGGTCACTGCATGTATGCACACCATGTGCAGTTACTTAGGCGAATGCTGGGGTAGTATTTTCTCCCTCATAACCCTAACTCCGTTCCTTCCGATCCTATCCTGACCACACCCATCCTTAATCCCACCATGCATATATACGTAATGTATGTATGTGTGCTGGGAATCCATGTTTGTGGCTGAAGGAGCTTGGAAAGCTCAAACAGCCCGCCCTCCGCCTTGGGGAGGGAATGAAATAGGTGACCTTTCCTTTCCTTTCCAAATACAATGTTTAATAAACTTTGATAACATTGAAAAAAAAATATTTCTTTACCTACCTAACTAGCATAGATTTATTGTATGACAATAAAGGTATATTCAGCCAAAAAAAGTTTTTTTTAATTAATATTGGTGTAATTTCTGGAAAATACGAAAAAATAGCGTTATTTTTCAGAAAATCGAACCAAGATTCACATATAAAAAGTATTTGCAGGCTGAAATAATAAATATCAGTTTGTAAATATTATGTAACCACGAAAATACAATATTTGATAGAAATAAGGATAGATAGATATACCCGAAAATCAGCCATTTTATTTTCAGTATAATAAAAGATAGTAACAAATCTGTAATAGTACCAAAAAAAAACTTTTCGAAAATCCTTCTGTGAAAACTGCACCTTGCTGTCTTTTCAAAATTCCGCTGTTAGTCAAGGTTAAGATTGGTCAAAATATGGCCGGTCACCCTATATTATATTAAGTACCCATTATTTCACTATCTACTAATTTGGCGTATACATGTCGAGAACGAAAATAAGCCTCCCTTACCTCGTACTTACGCTTGTACAGTTCTAGTCTCTTAAAAACATATTCTCCTCTCTCGTAAAGGTATGACTAAAGAATAATTTAGCTCTACTTTTCCGGTTATCGAGGAGTTTTGCAAAGTTTTATTTATCTACACATCATATTATACTGCAACAGTGGGACATTCAGTTCTTCAGTACCCCGCTATGGCAGAAAATCCGATAAGCCAAGCTGGTGTAGAAATAAAAGTGACGTGGATCCCAATAATGTGCGAAAAGCTTAAGAACAATACACCTGCACAATAGGTTACGGCGAAACATGCGCAATAAACTAATAAATCACAAAAAAATATATTCTAACAAATATATATTGGAATACACAATGGCTCAGCGATAAAGATGTTAGTCTTGTAAGTGAAAGGTGTCAAGAATCTGAGAGTAGTCAAGTGCTTGGAAAAATAATCATAATAAATGATTCTTTTTCTCAGGAATATGCCTGATGACGGAATCAGAGACCTCTTCATAAATGTCGGGCTACAGAAGCAAAAACTGTGGAAGTGAGCCGATCAGCTCAACTAATTCAGCTTTTGTTGCAAATTTTTTATGTGTGTTGTGTGCATAAAATAAATTATAACGAAATTTTTTAAAAATCATCCTGTAGATGGTATGTATTTGAATCGTTCATTTTGAACCTTTGTGGCACTTCATTGCGCTTACATGTAATATCGCATTGGTAAGCTCAATTTCATGTCAATTGTTGTTTGGTAATGCAATGATAAATATGGCAATGCGTTTAAAACAAGAGAAGATTTTGCACTTCACCTTTTCGTAATCTACAATATGAATAGCCTCATCGTACCAATAACATTGATAACCATAACTCAAATTCAAATAGCAGCAGTATCGTTCGTATTTGGAAATAGAAATGGTAAATTCTTATACGCACCAATACATAGAAGAAAATAAAAACAAGCACAGTATGTGAGTTTCTGTTTTTGCATCGTTATTTATTTATGCAGGGTGAATCTTATCTAATCCGCCAAAATTAAAGAAGTACTAGAACTCATCATTATAAGCTAAAAAGTTCATATGTACATGGGTCCGGAAATGCTTCGTTTCCGAGATACAGGGTGTCAAAGTTGAAAAAAGAAATGGCGTTTCCTTCAATATCTTTCGACTGTTGCGAAATAATTTCATGAAATTTCGTATACGATGGTTTTTTGAAATGAAATATTCAAATTTGTGGTCCATTTAGTTGTGGTCTCTAGAGGGTGCCAGCGGCAACCATTTCGACCCCTTTAAATCGTTGCAATTTTTATGCTACACTGTATACCATTTTGGACTAGAAAATCGATTCTCCTATCTTTTGCTAAAAAAGGTATATTTTAGTGATGTCGCTAGGAGCAACCGTTTCTGAGAAAAACACATTTAAAACTCACAATGTTTATTTATTTAAAACTTGTAAGGAGCACTAAAATATCCAATATTAAAAAACAAGAAAAGAAATTAATATTAAAAGTAAACATGTTCTTTTGATAACAACTGTCCCAAAAAAACCCCGTATACGAAATTTCATGAAATTATTTCGAAACAGTCAAAAAATATTGAAGAAATCGCGATTTCTTTTTTCAACTTTGACACCCTGTATCTCGGAAACGAAGCATTTCCGGACCCACGTACATATGAACTTTTTTGCTTATAATGATGAGTTCTAGTGCTCCTTTAATTTTGGCGGATTAGATAAGATTCACCCTGTATAAAAATAGATCGTTGCTTTCATCAAATGAGATATATTTTTCGCTTATTTTGTACTTCTTTTAAAAAAATGAATTTACTTTTATTTCAAATATCTGTTATTCACAGATAAAAGGAAGATCACTTAAATATGTAGTCATCTAATAATATAGAAGGAATAACCATTTGTTACGTAAGTAATGAATCAGCATGCTTATTCGCATATTTTGGTAAAAATAAATATAACAAACGTTCGTAGCCATACAGTATGATTGACAAGTCACTTAAGGTATCATAAGCACACGGTACTTCCGGAATTTTTAATGATGTGTACTAAAAAAAAAGCTAGCTCCTTGTAATAGAAAGTGCTAATTTAAACTAATAAGTAATTCAGTATAACAAAGTATGTGTTGTTAATACAGAGTATTTTACTTTTTTTATTTTATGTTTAAGTAAGTTTTTGTGAAATATTATTAAAGCAGTAGAGAAATTATTTATTCACAATAGTGAAATTAGTTTCTCGATTCAAATGAGATTTAATGTAACAAAAATTTTGTAAAAAGTTGACGTATATCTAAGGATGCGTATATAATTGGCGTTCTTTAGTGAGCGTTCTGGGTGAAAGCTTAATTAGCGAAACAAATCTGTTTGTGAATTTTTTGTAGTTAAAGAAAATTAGTTAAAACGTTAGCCAGCCAGTCTTGTATTTATGTTTTAAAAAAAAAATGTATGTAAAAATTAGAGTACAAGTATGGAAAGATTAAGCAATTATTTAATATTAGTAACGTGGTCTTTGTTTTTGAATTGTTTTCAGAAAAAGAAGTAAAATATTTTTGAGGTTGAAAAAGGTATATGATAAATAAAATAGATAAGTTTTAATAATTATACAATATGGGGATATATTCGTCTTTTAGTCATAAATGCTTATTTATACAAATCGTGGGAGCGGAAACACTGTAAGCGTAGTTATGTATTAAATGTAAATGCGAGAGAAAGCATCCGACATTTTGTATGGCTTCCTTTATGCAACAAAGTTAGTTTTACTAATTAAAATTAAATAACTGGATATTTTTTCGTATGTTTAGTTTAAGTAGTTATATTATATTATTACTATATTATTATATCATAACTACACCTGCAATTCTGTTTATTCAGCCGCTCTGAGCCTTGTTGTTCTTGAACAAATTATGAAGGGACAGTATAACGTACCAATTTATTATCTAATGTCACTTGTTCAAGATTAGAATTTGTGTAGTTAATTATGAATTTTCTTTGCATGAATTATATACTATTTTTCGTCATAATTGAGTTTGGTGTAATACATTATATAATTTCGTTAGCACTAATTTGAAGAGGTGTGAAGCTTAGTAATTTTAGAGCGCAATCTAAATTCATATTATCTCATTGTCATAGAGTGACCGGAACCATTTTTGTTTTCGGCACAACTTTTCGTTCGTTTTGATTCAGTGTAGTGCATAGTTTATCGCCAAAAAAAATAGTTATTTAACGAAGTAACTTAATATTGACGATTAATATTTGAGATATGTAATCCCGTGAGTGAAGCGAGCGCATTAATGATCGAGATTATTTTGCGCTACATGCATGCAATGCGAACCGCATATTGGATTTGCACCATTTATGTTCGTTTTGTTTTCTCCGAACCTTTTTGGTGTTTTATTTCTCGAGTAAATGAAGACGTAGAAGTTCGTTGAAACGGCTATCGAACGGAAATATCGGGGGGAAAGAAATGGTCGGACGGATTTTTGGAATTTTGGACCTGGGCAGCCTTATGATGTCAAACGCAAATGTTTTGATATCTCAAAATTTTGTCAGAAAAGATACCAAATTTATTATCTATTCTAAAAGCTGAGGAAATTTCCTGTCTTTTTGTTCATTAGGAATTTTTCGATTAGAGGCCTTTTTAAGGGTTAAAATAGAGGTCAAAGTTGAAAAATCCAGATTTTTTGCATGTTTTTTTTTACTGATTTGACACAGCAAAACGTACTCTAATCGAACCATTCAAGCAAAACGTGTAGAGAAACCGATTTCCAACAACTTTGCCCTTGACGGGATCTCGATAGGACTTGTTGTTAGGGTCCAAAATCGAGCCTAAAAAATGAGACTAGACCACTATTATCGCCAAAGCTTCGTAAACCCATAAAAAACATCCTTTGCGAAACGAACGCACACGGTGATCGTCTGAATCAGTGTAAACGCATTCTTCAGAGGTTGGAATGATTATTTCTGTGCAATTGCATCGACAATCAGGCCAAAATGTAACCCTCAATATTTCGATTTCGATTTGTCGTTTCGTCGAGTTAGGTTCCGTTGCCGTTAAGACTCGAAATTTCATTAAGGGTAAAGTTTATTAATACAAATGTGTATGCAGCGTATAAGAATTTTAAATTAGCCTCGGTTAAATTACATTGCCCACTTGTTTTTTTTTGTATGTGTAGACGGATATCTCGACACAAACGGAAGTGTCAGGTATCAACTACTAATGCTTATTAGCAAAGTACCCGTTTTTCGAGGTTTGCGGCTCCATAACTAACTTTTAAGCTAAATACAAGCAAAACCAATAGATAAAAACGTGGGAAATATTTGAATTGAACCTTTTTACGAAATTTGTGAAATTTTATTTAAATACTTTGATTTTTATTGATGCTAGAGACGTTTTTGTAAGACACTGCATTTTCCCTCACGGAATATCGCACGAGTATTTCTCTTAGACGATTATCTTTGCTGTGATATTAATATTACGATAAGAATAATTGCAAAATAAAAATTCTATTATTTTTTTGAAAATATTTTTTAGTTACTGGAGCTTTACTGTGACGTTTCGGCTAACGGAAAGCGTCATTTTCTTTACAAAAGAGTTGCTAATCACAATTACAAGGATGTTAAAATACTGCTCAAAATTATCTGTAAGAACGAAACAAGAAAGTTGACAGAATTTTTTGTTAATAGTATTCAGATGACAATTCAGATGATAATGAGCTAAGTGAAAGGAATATGATATAAAGTAATTTATAAATTAATAATAAATAATAGTACTATTCTATCAGTATTATCTTTGTCATGGATTTGAGATGAACTACAAGGTAGAGGTTCAGGGGGATGTATTGGCAAACTGGGTCCGTAGGCATAACCGGGAATTACATTTTTGTGGAACGGATAGATACCCGTACTTTTGAAACCAGCCGTTATGTCATGCAATTACTCTACACAGGTGTAAAAACATCTAAGAATCCCTTCTTGTACATTTTCCTTTCAGGGTGCTTCTCCCAATATATCAGTTGTTCGTCCCAATAGTGCTCGAACGCCAGAAACACGCTTTTATCCATGGGTTGTAATTCGTGTGTCATATTGCTCGGTAAACACAGTAACTGAATGTTGAGTGCATCGGCTTTCTCAACAATTGAAATGTTCAAATCAAGCGCATCACCATCAAAGATTAAAAGCACAGGAGGCTGAGAAATGTATTGGGCAAAGTGATAAAGTCAATTAATACCGTCACTAAAATTTTTTGGCCTTAAATAAAATCATAGGTGGAGCGATGTTCCCCAGTTCTGTAGATGCCACAATTATAACATTCTCTGCGTGTTCGGGAACAACGAGACGGATTCTTTTAGCACATTTTCGAGTTACTGCTGTTTGATGATGGTGTATGGTAAAGCGCCCTTTTCGTCCATGTAGTACACTTTAGACGGCTGATGTTTAGAGTCCAGTACACTTACAACTTGTTCCAGCTTATTAAAATAGTCTTTCCGCAATAAACGGATTGAATTTCTTTTCATAAACAATTTGTAGCATATTCTATCAGCAATGTATTTTCGAATATTGAAGCGAAATTTTATACCTTGGTTTTCTGAATAACTTTACACGCATTTTTTAATCCAATTAATAAATGACTTCGAACTGAGCGCCTTGAAATACCACAATTCTCTTCGACAAACCGCTGCAATATACACTGTCATAATACCTCCTCCATCATTTCTTCAGTCCACTTTGAACGTATCACGCGTCACTTTCTGCTCATTTCACTGTGAACGGATGTTAACTCTTCAATCTTATTTTAAAATGCACACGTGAGTATTAAGATCCACTGAAATAATGCTTAGACATACATGAATATACCTGATGACCGATGTACAAATTTGATTATAAAATACACTCCTCTTTAACTGGTACCTAATTTAGTTCAAAATTTATAAAAACCGCATTGACACGATGCAAGTTTGCAAGCGCCAGTATACTAATCCGAATTCGCGCGCAGTGCATGCATGAAATAAGCAGCGTGTAAATGCATTGTGCTAGTCAACTTACATACTATCAAACTTGTACAAGTGACTTAGCATTTTCCAAGTTTAAAGCATGTTAGTACATTATTTCATATAAACAGATGGCCACAACGAAACGATGGCAAGAAAAGGTGACGTTAAAATTTGTGGAATTGTATGAAAGTGAGAAATGTTTATGGAACTTTCGATGTTCTGAATATGAACATAAAAATGCAAGAGACGCCGCATTACAAAGAACAGTGGATCGGTTGTGTTTCCAAAATTTACTGTAAATGATGTTAAAACTGAAATAAAAAATATTAGAAACACATATGTTTAAGAACTCCATAAAATTGAAAAGGAAGTTCGTTCAGGAATGGCTCCTGACGAAATGTATCAAACACGAATAGCGTGGTTTCAAGTTTTTAGGAAATATAGTAAATACAAGACAAAGATTTGATAATTTGATAAGTGTTTATTTATTTATTTTTGCTGAACCATATTATCTTGCCAGGGAATTTCTGCTATACGAGAGGAATTATTGCTCCCTTGAGAAGGTATACCTTCAAAAAAGGTTCTGATGTCCAAAATCCAATAATTAGCTGTCCATTTTCATCTTCTCGATCAACCAAATTTGGTGATAAATAAGAGGTTGGTAAAGAACTTCTTAATAACAAGTTATATAGAGCACACGTCGCTTTCAATACATTATCTGGTTTGTCTGGAGCCAGCATAATGGGCCACCTATAGATTCAAAATCGGATAGCGAGGATGCCAAACGCATTTCAATTATTCGTCTCGCTCTCGAAAGTCTGTAATTAACATTTTTTTCATTTCTTGATATTGCAGCGTGGCGTGTGTATGGCTTCATTAAGTAGGGTTTTAAAGGAAACGCATCGTCCCCAACATAATACTCTCCTTTGGAAATTTCAAATGATCACTTACGAGATTTGATTTTAACACAGAGTTGTTAAAGATGCTATCGTTTGCCTGCCCATTATCTCCAACGTCAACATATCTGAAGCAGAAGTTACTATCTACTAAAGAAACGATTTTCAAACCCATCTACAATCTCTTTCTATTACAGTGTAGTGCTTGGAGCCTAATAATAAATTGACACAGTAAGATTTAACAGAGGATTATTTTTAATTACAGAGCATAAATGAGAGTCAAGATACACATGAACGGCTAAATGATGCAAATGATTCTGAAAGTTTGACGAACGCAAAACGAACGGCGACAAATCCAACAACACAAGATGAAAACTCAACACTAGTTTCCAACGATGTGGCGAAACTACCTAATACGCTACGATCGCACAAATTCCCAAAAAAGAAAAAAACCAGACTAATATTGAAAGAGCTATAAAGCAGCTGGAAGAAATTAAAGTTTCAGTAGACTGTAAAGTCGAGGACGAGTTTACATCGCTTGGTCTCAACGTAGTAAACCAACTACGACAACTTTCGTTAGAATATGCGCGACCTTGTCAGTCAAAGATTATGAAATTTTGACGGATAAGCGCATTCCAGCACTCAGATCGAATTCTATATTATCGAATAGTGCACACTGTACCTTGTAATGTGTATTTGAACTCCTGTATATATATATATATATATATATATATATATATATATATATATATATGTGTGTGTGTGTGTGTGTGTGTGTGTGTGTGTGTGTGTGTGTGTGTATACGGTTTTTTTTTGTTTTTCTTTCTATTTACTCAATTCTCGCTTTCGCGATAACGAAGCTTGTTGTTTTTAGGTGTTCATAAAGTTAAAAGTAAGACTAAAATATTGTACTGATAGATTTCCGTGAGCTTTACAGACGTTGTGGATTCCTGAAATTGGTATTTAATTTTTTTATGAATTAATTAACTGAAAATAGGAAATTTCAAAGTTGAGCCTAAATTATTTTTCCTGTAAATTTTTATAAAACGGTTTTAAAGATAAAACGTAGTTGTTGATAAGAAAAGTACGAATTTAAATTGAAGGATGAGATCACTCGTTGACTTGTTTGTTTAAATCAGGTGCTGTTGATGTCATTTTTACTTAATGCGTTTTAGTAATTGACACTGTATTTCTGTGGAAATGCAGTACTCCAATCCGTTGGTGTTAATCAATCATCGTTACTATTAATGTGATAATTCTTTAGTCTACCATAAACGTTCAATACTCATGCCTTTAAACTTGATAGCACGAGTTAGAAACAGGATGTTGCGTGGACATTTTGTTTCGTGCGAAGGTTTGTTGAGAAGGATGATGCAATATTCTTGAGACTAATGGGGAAATTGCTTTTTTATAGGTAGCACAATTTACCAACAGCGTACCCGATCTGAAGAACCTTTTCGTGAATCAGCGTCCTCTTCGCCATTTGGCAAATTTTCAGTGGACTGTTCACCAGGTCTGGGGATTTTGTGTAATGTTATCGTGGTCTTTGATACCTGCTTATCGTTTCGAGATTAGGAGTGTTCTTTAAGTGCTTCTTAATCTGTGGAGTATTAAATCGCTTCGGCGGATTTGAATAAGTTCGTAGTAAAGTGTGGTGTTTCCGAACCCTTTGTTGCCGTGCATCTACTTTCAACCGGTTTACCCAGTCTCTCCTTGTATATAACTTTGTAAATATCGTTAATAAGAAGATGACTTTTAAATAAATATACCTAGGTTTAATAATAAGTTTGAATGAGTAAATTTAGTCAAGTAACGCTTTGTAAATAATGCATTTACGTTAAACCAAATGTAGAATTAGTTAACGTAGTTTTCATTCTATTAACTGTCGTAACTCTGAAATTATTTTGTGTAACTAAACATGGGAACTTGCCGTCTGTGAAATATTACCTGAAGAGCGTTACCGTAGCAACTCAAGGAGCCAGTTTTGATCGAACCGAACCTGGGATGCTCTAGTGAGTATTTACCATGTAACAACCTCCTCAACCCAACAGTCATCTTCTAACGTCGTTTATACTGAAGAAGAAGGAACACTTTGGAATGAAGATGTGTTTACTGAAACTACCTGACAATGAATATACTTCTTTTGACATTTTAGCGTATTCTATTCAAACTATTGGTGGTCTTGATAATTAAAAATAAAGTTATCTACCGTAACGCAATTGTTTAATGCACCATAAACAGCTTCCTAAACCGTTGGTTAAAATTTCGATGTAGTAGATGTGGGAACCCTATACATGAGAGTCCTAAAACAATCTCCAGTAGCCAAATAACGGAATGTTATTTCTAGCTTAATTCTTCCGGGAAGGGCCGGTCTCATATTGGTGTCATATTTAGTGATTGAATTTGTAACTTTGGATAATAATTATTCAATAATAGCCATCGGACTCGCAAATGTTTTTATATGTGCTTGGATCCTCAAAGGCAACTTCTCTTAGAAAAGTAAAAAACGCACCCAAGTGGCTACGCTTGTTTATCTATTGGTGGACCCACATTTGTCTTCTTTTCCGGTATTTTTTGTCCTTCGCTCTGTTCAATTCTTCAATAGTTACAAATGTACGCAAAATAAAGATTTCTTGAGACTTGGTCTTATTACCATATACTAGATTTGTATGATGTACCTACGCACTAGTTTCAATAAAGCCGCAGTTACTCAAACATGGGCGCTTACTATTACAATAACAATTACAATATTTGAACCTCTGTCACAAGTTCAGTAAAATTCCCGTTTTTTGTAAAATATTCCTTTTTTTAAGTGATTTTATTATTACTAATTTTGCATTTAAAACAGTATATAAATTGTTGAAACGGCATGTTTCAACGCAGAATTAAATCGACGAATCTTTTTCGAATTATTAGTTTGTTATATATTTAATCAGCACACTGTATATCGTAATTTATTGTAATAAAAAGGTTATTATATGTAAGAATCTCAATAATTGTAATGTTTACTTATTATAAAAACAAATAATTTTTGAGGAGTTATTCCATTTACTTTTATGCTTAATATAACAAATCCAATAAGAGCAAGTATCGAAATTATGACTATAGTACTTACCTTTTATCGGGATACATTGAGTAAATTTTATGAAGAACATCAGAAAGTGAACTTATACGAAAGACAACTTGGGTAAAATTCCCAAACAAATAATGAGAAGGAACGCATGGAACTCCCTTTTCCTCCCAAAAATTTTTATTTTTAATAATACGTTTATGCAGTAAATAAAATACCACAGACAAAATCAGAAGTATTATTTCCCACATTTTGAACACGGCCAACGTTTAACTTTGTATATGATCTTATTGCATTAAGTAATCACTTATTGTAAGCTGATTTATTATACACAAGTAAACGAAATGACTGTACATTTCAAACCTTCATGTCGGTATCCTTATCTTATCAAGTACCCATTTGTTTTAATGAAATACAATTATTATTAAAGAAAAGCTAGATTTAGGAATATGCTTTATTTTAATCCTAGCAATGCCGTAATTCTCACTGATTTTTAAAATTAAGATAAAATAACGCAATTTATAACCAAACGCTTACTTCAGACTCACTATTACAATAGTATGTTGTTTGTAATAGTGTCGAAAAAATAATCTCACAGATAACATAAGTGTAATAATAATAATACTTCAATTCTCATTTATAAAAATTCTTACATTGTTTAACTATCATTTCAAGAATGAATAATACATAATTCAATTTCCAATTGAAATCATGTTTTTATTCTGCAAAAGTTAATCTGTAACAAGTATTACAGGACAGGCATTTAGAAGCGTTTGTCAAATCCCTATAAAATAAAGTGTATACAACACGCACCACACACATACACAGAGATACAGACATACAGACACACACACGCACCCACGCACGCACGCCTGCACGCGCGCAGCACTCACATACACGCATACACACAGTCACACTCACACAATCACACACTCACACTCACACACTCACACACACACTCACACTCACACACTCACACATCACACACACACTCACATCACACACACACACACACTCACACACACTCACACACTCACACACACACACTCACACACTCACACACTCACACACTCACACACTCACACACTCACACACTCACACACTCACACACTCACACACTCACACACTCACACACTCACACACTCACACACTCACACACTCCACACTCACACTCACCACACACACACACTCACACATACACACATACCTCACACATTCACACACTCACACTCACACACTCACACACTCACACACTCACACACTCACACACTCACACACTCACACACTCACACACTCAACACTCACACACTCACTCACACACTCACACACTCACACACTCACACACTCACACTCACACACTCACACTCACACAAAACACTCACACATCACACACTCACACACCACTCACACACAGCACACACACACCACAGCACACACACACACTCACACACACACACACACTAACGGACGGACGGGTGGGCGGATGGTTGGACGGACGGACAGACAGACAGATAGACCCCACACACACACACACACACACACAAACGCACTCCCACACGCACACGTCTACGCACACATACATGCACACATACGCGCACACGCATACACACACTCACACGAACACCCACATGCACACCACATGAACATGCACACGCAGACGCACACGCACGCGCACCCACCCACATACCCACACACACGCACGCGCACGCACACGCACACACGCACCCACGCACGCACGCACGCAATCGAGAGGTGCATTACAATTGCTAGGGTAAAGTACTATCCGCAAGAAGACTTCATCTGCCTAACGGAACACTCCGTAAAAAACACACTCCTATAGAAGCCAGTGGCATAGACATATCGTAAGATTTTATTTTATTTATGAACGGCATGTCACAATCCTTAGTTATGGTTAAGATACATAGAGGAAACTTTTACAATCTGGCCAACAGAAGAACTGGATGATATACTTCAGCCATTGTTTACAGATATTTTCTTGTGTTTTTCAAAATAGAGGTACTATAAAAACTATGAATTCTTTTAGTATAGTAATTAGTGAAAGGTTTAATTATTATATAATTTTTTTCTATCGTATAATTATTTTGAAAATGAAGGGTTTTGGATATTTCTTATCAACAAACACATGATGCGCCATGAGATTACCTATTTGAGCTACAGTTGGTAATTTGGTAATGGAACATTTCGAAGATGTTTAATTAGGAAAATTTAGTTTTACACTCTTTATTTTCTGTATGTTGACATTTTAGTTCACAAGAAAACAAAATAGAAGTTTTACATTTGTTTTATCAGTTCCAATACTAATCTTAAATTCACTGCAGGAATAGAAGAAAGAGAAGAAAATACTATTTTTAGATACAATGGTTATTAAAAATAATAATTTAGTTTAATTTATTGGTTATATAAGATAACAATTATACAAAAAACATTCATTTTAATATTATTAAACAAAAAATTCATAGCTTTTATAATATTTCTATTGTACAGACAACGGAATAGGTAATAGACTACGTAACCATTCCGTGCAGCAATAAAATATGTTGATTATGCAAATCACTACAGAATTTTTATTTAAATAACGTTTTTTTTTCTATGCACACTAAATATTTAAATTTATTTTCAAAATTGAAATCAATGATTCCTAAAGATAATGCTAACTCAGTTTATCTTCTTGTAATTCTGGCAACAAGATCACATTGGGACCTCAGTACAACCATTAAAACACAAAACCATTAGCGGCCAGCGTCTTCAATTGAGGACAGACTGTTTGGAGAGGCGTGGATGAGTCAAAAATGCTATAACGGTAAACCAATTCAGTGTAAAGTGTTAGGAGGGAAAACCACTGGTCTGTGTTTATGACAGTTTGCACGTACAGAGCACGTGTTTCTAAAAATAGTTATTTGTAGTAAGCGGTTTTCGAAGTGCATATCACGATAATGGTTTTATCATAATAATTTTTTTATCTATTGAGGTAAGTTGTTGCTATGTCCTATTTTTTTATTAGAATAGATTATTTTAAGTTTACCGACATAAAATTTTCCAAAATGTTTTAGTAAAAACAGATAGATCGTATGTTGACGATTAGTGTCCTCAAATGAAGACATTGGGCTGATACTGTTTTTCTTTGCAGATTTGTGAATATGAGTTGTCAAATTTTCAAGATAGCGCTGTATATCAGAAACAAAGCGTGACATGTGAATTTTGTTTAGTCCATCTTTTGTTTCATAAAAACGTAGTACAGGAATGCGAAAACCGTAACTTCCTGTTACAAGTCGTTCTTGAGATACCCTGCAAAACCATCGAAATCGGCATACAAAATTTAATGAAGCGTCAAGGAAAGTTGTTTCCATTTCGTACTATTGCACGATGAAAATTTCAACATGCTACAAATTAAAACACTAATAACCAAGTTAATAATTGGTAACAGCAACAGACAAATGATTCTTTTTGACATTACTTACATAAATGTCATTGTAACGCGTACATGTTGATTTAATTTTCATAATTTCATAATTATTTCAATAATTATGGCGGGAAAGCACTCTGGGGAAGACGACATCTACAGTTTTAACAAACAAGATATTCCCACGTACCACACACAATTAAAAAATACCGAACGCGTTTCAATAGCTACGCTATCATACTCACCAGTCGACTAGGGCAAACTAAAGAAAATTTCTAATCTATATATATATATATATATATATATATATATATATATATATATATATATATATATATATATATATATATACAAATATATATATATATATATATATATATATATATATACATACAGGGTGGTCCTTTTAAAGTGTTACAAAGCGATATTGAGAAAATGGCTGAATGAAAATAAATGAAATTTCTAGAGATACAATTGGTCGTTGGGGGATACTTTTTGACAGAGTAATTAATGTTTTAACCCTTTCCACTGCTTATGTTTGGGGAGTAACTTTTAAATGTTAAATGGAAATGTGCAGTTTTCCTTCCAGATTCGTAATCTCCAGAAAAAACTACGTTATAATCAATGAATAATTTAATGTCAATGTCAATGTCACTACGCTAAATTCAACAAAATTAAAAATAAAATCAACTAAAGAAAAAACTGATATTAGGTACATTATTTTATTATAACACATAGATTTTCGAAATGACGACCATTTTGTTGAGAAGCATTGTCGTTGTTTTTCCTACATCCCGTCAACTGGATAAAAAAATACGGTATTTTGGTTAGATTATGTAGTTAATAATTATTTTCTTAGAAAGTTCATGATTTTTTTTGAAGCTATGTGGCACTGTAGCGATGATTCACCAGCCGCCACTGTTGCAGTTATCATGACAACGAACGACTTGACATGTTATGACATTGCCAGTAATTTCCTTAAATTATCTTCGAGTTTAAAGTCTTTAGTTTAAGCGACTTGTTCGTATTTAATAATCTTAGTTGAGATTTTAACTACGTATCCTTAAAATGAATGAATTCAACTGCCAAGTTGACATGTTGTTAATTCTCGGAGAATGTAGAAAAAACTACCGCAATGCTTCTGAACTTTGGGCGGTAAGATTTCCCCATTTAGCACCAAATCCTTTTCGAAAGGGGGTTGATAAATGTTTAGAAACAAAATGGTCGTCATCTTGAACACCTATTATAATAAAATAATGTACCTAATATCAGTTTTTTCCTGTTGATTTTCTTTTTAATTTTGTTGAATTTAGCGTAGTGACATTGACAATGGCATTAAATTATTCATTGATTATAACGTAGTTTTTTCTGGAGATTACCAATCTGTAAAGAATACTACACCTTTCCATTTAACATCTAAAAGTAACCCCCCACCCCTAAAAAGTGGAAAGGGTTAAAACATTACTTACTCTGTCAAAAAGTGTCCCCCAACGACCCATTGTATCCCAAGATATTTCATTTATTTTCATTCAGCCATTTTCTCAATATCGCTTTGTAACACTCTAAAAGGACCACCCTATATATATATATATATATATATATATATATATATATATATATATATATATATATTACCATCAGCGAGTAACGCTTGGTTGCTTACCTGGCGAAAGTAAAAGTGCAAGTGAAAGTTATGAACGTTTAATAAGTTCTGAGTAGCCTAAACAGGAGACTGTCCCGTTCCTTGATACTCTGGTAACAAAAAATGGTAGTAAACTAGATATAGATGTTTATCGTAAAGAAACTAGCACTAAAAGATTCATTACCTATGACTCAAACACTGTAGACAACATAAACTCGCGGCTTTTAACATTTTGGTTCATTGTTTGCTTAATTGTCCTCTTTCAGTTCAAAATTATAATAAAGAATTGCGCACTATTGCATGCAATGTGTTTTCAGATGAATATAATTAGGAAATATAGGATGAGGGTTAAGAACATAACTACATTAGGTAACGCTAGAGAACAAATAGAAACAAAGTATGTCAAGTTACCAAACTATCCTGCTTATACAAAAGGTCTATCTGAAATCTTTTCCAAAATTAATTTGAAAACAGTCACTACTTCAGATAATAGTTTATAAACTTTTTTAGGCAACCCAAAAGATAAAGTGGATAAGCAGAATAAGTCGGAAATTTATAAAATTAATTGTAAAAATTGTGAACAAATATATGTGGGGCAAACTAAACAACCTATCAAAATTCGCTTTAAAGAACATTTAGCTGATATAAAATACAAAAGTTGAGGCAAGTCTGCCGTAGCCCTACGTACGTTTGATAAAAATCCTGTAGTAGATAATGTATCCTTAATTAAAAACATGTTAGTAATAAGCACGTACTTGATTGTTATGTAAGTTTAGAGATCTTTAAAAACAAACAAATTCTAATGAATAGTGATGATCAAGGACCTTCAGACTACTCAGGACTCATTATATTTTCATAACTTTCACTTTCACGTTCACCAGATAAGCAACCGAGCGTTACTCGCTGATGGTGTATATATTAGAAATTTTCCTTAGTTCGCCATAGTCGACCGCTGGGAATGATAGCGTAGGTAATGAACCGCGTTCGGTGTTTTTTAGTTTTGTGTGGTACGTGGGTATATTTTGTTTGTTACAGATCCTGCTACAGTTCCAGTGTTCCAGATTTTTCAAATCTACAGTTTTCTTTAGTACGGCATACGGCTCTTACCCAAGGTCTGATGGTGTAAGGATCTGTAATGGAAGTAAACGTGATTTAGTAGTTAATATGGAAACAACAAATACGTTTTTCTGTATAAATAACGTGTTGTAACCACTGTTGCTACCATTTCTTCAGGAACTTCAAAATCCGATTTTTCGGTATAATAGTGCACTCTCACATATGGCAAGGGCTACTGTGGAGTTTTTGAATTGTGATAACGTTGATATGCTTCCATAGCCTTTCCGTTCGCCGGATCTGTCACCAATTCAACAGGTATTCGATATGATGGGTCGGAGGATAAATACACCTTCAAATAGTTTGGATGGTCTTCAAAACCATATTTTAGAATCCCGGACAAATATACCACAGGCTAGCCTTGATTCGCTAGTTTCAAGTAAGCACTATCGAGTAGCTAAGTGTGCAAGGAATAGAGAAGCATCTAAACACTATCGGTGTTATTTTAACTTGTTGTGATTGTATCATGTTGAAATCTTCACCTTATCTTAGTACGAAATGTATTATTGAGGCAATATAGTTAAATTCACAACACTTGTTATACTACGAACTTCTTGTTCTATAACAATAATTATTATTAAAAAAATTTTGGTACACCAATGGTTACTGTTTTTTAACCAACTATTTTGCAGTATTTAATTTAAAAAAACATGTTATTTACTTGTATTCAAAACTTTTATTTTAATTTCCCTTTTTAAAAAGATATGTTGACGACATATTAAACTCAATTCCCAAAGAAAGTTTATACTATGTCCATAATTTATTTAATTACAACTCATAACAATTTACAATACAAAATGAGGTCAGTGTTAGTTACTAAGAAATTAAGATAATACTATCATATTAGACTGGTACAAAAGCTACCAACCTTTAACAAATTAATACGATTTAGGTCTAGATGATACCTCTCATTTTTAGTATTTCCATAAACATTTTTATTATCTTCAAACAAGAAAAACAATCCAAATTTACACATAAACATTTTGCAATAATTGTAAAAAAAATACATTGGACAAACATCTCGAGTACTCAAAAAACAAATTACACAACACAAATAATAAAAAAAGAGATATTCAACATTTCATAAATTCATGTTTGTATTCAATTTCATTAGGTAATATAAACAACTTGTCAGTGACAAACTGGACTATAATTATTTCTGCTAACAGTGACCTTTCAAACAAATTTTAATGGACATAACCTACAATATACTTTCCTATTTTCACTTTTTGTTTGTAGTTTTAAAAAGTAACAAATAAGTTCCCCGTTTAAACAATTTTTCCCCAAAAATTAAAAAAAAATTGTTTTTGACTTTTTCAAGTTTTTAACTTTATCTTGAGCTTACTATCTATTATTGTTAAAGAATAACGCAATTTCTACACGTAAATTAATAACTGTTGTTGTAACAACCCTTTTTGAGTTGTATTAAATTATACCTTAATTTAAGATCTTTCATTCGTTCTGTTGTAAATATAAGAAAAATTTTAATTATTGAAATATAGGTATGTGGTAGGCAACTTAATTTGCATATATTCTTAAGGGTATATAATTCTTAATGGTTTATATTCCCACTTCAAATTATTTTTCTTATCATTTTATTCGCGCATTACGTCATCATTGACTTAATTCTTTGCGCATATCTTTTGCGCACGACTACATCATCGAACTTTGAAAGCATCCATTTTGCTTACTTCCTGATGAATGTTGAAGCAGGAAGCTTTGTTTTCGTTTTCCGCTTAAATTTTAGTGTAAAGTGCCATTAATTTGATGGTAAGATATCTTTTAACTCGTAATACTAAAAATTGAAACATTTGCTCTTTTCAGGCACTTTTATTTTAGTTCAGTTTTATTTTACTTTTACACTTTTAATTTCACCGCTTATGATTGCACAATGAATTCTACGGTTACGTACGCTTTCATTTTATGATTGCGTTGTGCTTTTAATACAGAATTTAAAGTTTGATTACATTTATTATATGAACGATCGAGAAAATGCAATAAATATTGGTCTATTCAATTTCAAGAAGAAAATTTATAAGGACAATTCCAGTTTGGGTGTGGCTTACAACGCAAAGCATTATTACAAGAAATTGCGCAAGATTGATACAAAGATCACATCACCTCAGTTGAAATTTCCAAAATCATTTAGATACCAGAGGTTATAAAAAAGTTTGTGTACAAGATTTTACAAACAGGTACTTAATGTTTAATGATTATTCAGTAGTTTAAGGTTTTTACAATTAGTTTTTAAGATATATTTTATTTAACCCTATCACTTTAAATATTTAATAAACATAGTTGTATATTAATTAGAAATTGTTATTAATTTGATTAAATACATAAATAAGTTATCGTAGATTTGAACCTACGACCTGTACTGCTTAGCAAAGTTCAGGTCGTAGGTTAAATCTACGAGGAAACTTTTATTTATGTATTTAATCAAATTAATAATAATTTTTAATTACATATTTACCTTTGAACTTATTCGTTCACAACAAAAACTTATAATAATTTAATATTAGTCAAGTTGCTTTGGTATGTGTGAATCCTTGCGGTATTGCAGGCTCACATTCCATTAAAATAAGTAATTTGATTATTATCTCATTACATTTAGAATTTACATCAGTTCTACATACATAAAGACAAAATTTACATCGATTGGGGCTTGAACCTTGATGGCGCAGTTAGTTAGCGCGGTACTCTAGCAAAGTACAGGTCGTAGGTTCAAATCCTACTCGAGGTAAACTTTTTATTTATGTATTTAATCAAATTAATAATAATTTTTAATTACATATTTACCTTTGAACTTATTCTTTCACAACAAAAACTTATAATAATAGTTGTATATATTTTATTTTTTACATTTTGATAAAATGTTTAGTTTAAAACTCGGTTTAGTTATTCCGAGCATAGATAAAAAATAACTTGTCGTCCGAGACCATTTTTATTAGTGTTACATTGCAATTTTTTATATTTATGTTAAGTGAAAATAACAGCAGAAATTGGGGTAATTAAGCAAATCAAAATATTGAATCGGCCCACTTGAATTTACCGACTGGGACAAAGGCATTATTTGTGGTGAGTGTCTCCAGTTGGTTTAACGATGTGTTTTTGGAGAACTGTTTACACTTATTTCTCTATTTCTTTATTACATTATTGAATTTATTATACCTTTTACACCACTTATTTTATATTGTAATCCTAAGGTAATATATTTTCCGAAAACTCAATAAATGTAATTAGGAGTTTGATAACAAACAAAATACATCCACGTAGCACACAAAGATTTAAAAAAACCGAAAATTTTAATAGCTAAGTTATCATCGGCGGCCTACTGGGGTTTCGGTTGACCGCTGGTAATGATAGCTTAGCTCTTAAAACGCGTTCGGTGTTTTTTTTAATATTGTTGTGCTACGTGGGTGTTGTCTGTTACAGGTCCTACCACAATTCCAGTGTTCGAAATTTTTTAGGAGTGCAGCTTCAAACACATGAACGGATTCCCAAAAAAAAATTAAACAAACGAATATAAATATAATATATGCATATATATATATATATATATATATATATATATATATATATATATATATATATATATATATATATATATAGCATGAAAAAAGTTTAATGGCATGTTTACTATCATTAGAAAATCTATTTGGATCAAATTCCTCAGGATTTGTATAATGTTGAGGTTCTCTTTGAATGTCTCGTACTGATACCCAAATTATTGAATTCTTTTCAAGACGAAGGGGAGCCTCTCCTGGTTTTCTGCATCAGCAACATGAGGTTTTACGCATCTGTGGAGTTGTGGGTGTAATATTGAAGAGTCTACAAGCAAAAAAAAACAACTTACATAAATTGTAAACGTCCGAAAGTCCCCTGATACAACTACATCCAAATACTTGATAGACAAAAGTGATTCATATGAAATCTCATTATTTGCCTTTCTTAAAGCCTCAACTATTTCATCATAAAGTTTAGTTTGAATAACTTGTTGAATAGCAATTTCATAAGCAAAAAATGAAATAGCAGTAGAAGTTGTTTCAAAACCGAGAAGGAAAAACATAAGAGGGTTAGGTTGTTATATCTTCATCGGCTAAATTTAATTTTTGCCGTTTGGTCGTTTTGGTAATTTGCGATTCATTGACAGTAGCGAATCCAGAATGAAGGGCACTGTCATTGTCATCTTGAGTGGTTCCTTTCTAAGTCTCTAATAGTAGATGAACCATGTCCGGAGGGATTATATTTTTTTCCTGTCGATACCTAAGTGTGGCTGTAATGAGAGTTTTGAAAAATAGGCTTATTCTTTTGGTAACGATGCTTAGTTCGAAAAACTAAAGTAGATGTTAAGTGGTAAGCCAATATTCTATATAGCTTCATACATTCATTAGCTAAGGAAAAGTAGAATAAGAAAAAAATGTTAGACCTCTTAACCCTTTGTATACCAGACTCGAATTAATTTTTGGGGGCCACATTATCCCAAGGGTACTTGTAAGTACCATCCGATTTAATAATAATAATAATAATGCCTTTTATTAGTTTGATGCACACAGTTACAGTTACATGAAATTGTATAAAATTACCTATATAAGTATGCATGTGCATGTAACCAACTGGGCGAAGTTCAGTTAGTAGTTACATACGTCGCTACTTCTGCTCTTCCACTTAACCCATTTTATTTAGCATGAGTTTTGAACGGAAGATTACAATTTAGGGAGAAGTTTATGTGTGTAGATGTAAATGTAAAAGTACATAGTGATGGTGGACACAGTGTAAATGAATTTAACATAATTGACCAAGCTAGAATTAGCTAGAATTAGAATAAGTAAAGAAAGGATGACTGATTAACTATGAATGAGTAGTTTACTATTTTCAACATTATTTTACTGCAACATTTGACGGTCAAGTATGAATTGATGGACATGCTTTTTAAACTGGTTCGTGGTTAGTTTTTTGCAATAGTCAGGTAGTGAATTATAAACATTGACGATATTATAACTAAAAGAGCGTTCAAAATGTGAGGTTTTATGCAGAGGAGGGGTAATTAAGGAACAGAATCTGGTGATAGCACTGAACTTTATCTTTTCGTAGAGGTACGGTGGTATTTTGCCAGTAATGATTTTATGGTACAGAGTAGCACAGTGCACAAATCTTCTGTTTTTCATATTTAACCACTGTGTATCAATTAATTTGTGTGAAATGTGTTCATACTTCCTTATACCATAAATCAAGCGTAGGCAGGAATTCTGAATTTTTTGAATTCTTTGTTTGTCCGTAGCATCTAAGCAAGGTCCATAGAGAACGTCACAGTAGTTAAACTGCGAGAGGACAAGTGACTCACATAGGATAATTTTTAAATCTTGACCAATGCTGTGTCGATTCTGAAAGATCAGTTTTAAATTTAAAAATGCTTTCTTTATCATCTCTGAGACTTGTGCCTTAAATCTAAGGTTAGAGTCCATAATCACTCCAAGATTTTTAACTTGCTCCTGAACAAGTAATATAGACTCCTTAACACGAATTTGTACGGCACATTTATGTCGGTCCCTTGCCTTACTTTTACCGAATAGCATCACAGATGATTTTGATGCATTGATATGCAACCCGTGGTCCTCAGACGTTTTAATAAGACTGCAGATATCACTATTTAAGCACTCTACCGCTTGCGTTGTACTACATTCCTCAAAATCGTAGAATGGTTGAGTGTCATCTGCATATTGATGAAACTTTACATACTTTAGACTTTTGTGAAAATTCGAAGTATACAAGACGAAAAGCAAGAGGCCCAAAATCGATCCCTGTGGAACCCCACAGGTTACAGGCAGTGCATCAGACTTTTTATTGTTGAGTACTACTAGTTGTGTTCTATCCTTAAGATAATTTCCAACTAAGGTACAAACGTCTAAACTGATACCAACATAATGCAGTATGCTCACTAATAAATCATGACTAATAGTGTCAAAGGCCTTAGAAAAATCAAGCGATACTAACATTGATAATTTTCCCGAGTCCGTAGCAGCAAAGATGTCATCAGCTATGTTTAACAGAGCAGTTGCACAACTGTATCCTTTTCTAAAACCTGATTGGGTTTTAGGGAAAATAGAATATTTATTAATATGATCCATCATTTGATTAGATAACACCTTTTCTAGGACCTTCGACAGTACTGGGAGAATACTAATTGGACGCAGGTCTGTGTAGTTCGTTGGAGTGCAATTTTTATTGACAGGAATTACATTTGCAACTTTCCATACTTCAGGTACAGAGTTAGACTGTATGCATACATTTATAATATGAGTGATGTACGGAATTAAAAAAGGACAGCATAGCAAGAGCATATACACACTTATTCCATCCTCACCCACAGCCTTAGACTTAATATTGTAAAGTATACTCATTACATCGATATCAGTAACTTGTTGAAATTTTAACTTATTTTGGAAGTCGAACATAAGGTGTTCCATGTAAAATTTTATTAGATCATTGTTGACTCTATTTTTAGATGTAAAAACAAAAGCTTCATTTATTTTATTGGGATTGTTCAGATGAGATGGAATTTCTACAATACGTGATTTGGAATAAATGTTTAATCGCTTAAGCTCTTTCCATATATAGTGTGATTTATTTGTACGAATATGGTAATCTAAATAAACACTTTTTCCTTTATTTATAGCATAATTTGTGTGATTTCGAAGCCTCTTGTAATAGTTCCAGTGTGTTATTTTTTGTTTTTTTAAATTTCAGTAACGCAGCATCACGCAGGGACATCATGCTCTTGATCGTGTCAGTAAGCCAGGGAGATCCTTGTTTGGTGATGCGTGCCGTTTTTACGGGCGCACAAATATCAAAGATAAACAGAATGCATGCAATGAAATAATTGACAATATCATTTATATTACTAAGTTCGTACAAATAATTCCAATCGACCGACCGCAAGAGGGAGCTAAAGTTATAGTGGTCCAATTTAGTAAAGTCTCGATACGTTTTCTCAAGTGACTTCTGTAGAGTAGAATTAATTGGATATTTGCAGAAAACTAAGGAATGATCGGAGATATGATGTACATGAGCCACTCCGCAGTCAGTGACAGTTACGTGGGATGGGATGATTATGAGGTCAAGTAGGGTAGATGAGGTAGCTGTGATTCTGGTAGGTTCTTTAATAATCTGAGTTAAACCAATCTCGTACAACATTGTGTTAAATCTGATGTATGCCAATTTGCATAAATTTAAAAAATCTACGTTGAAATCTCCAACGCAAATAAAATCATCAGTAATGGTTAGGATTTGTGCAAGGCAGTTTTCAAATTTATCAATAAAGTTCAAATAATGGTACTCTAATCTTCTATAAATTGTACCGATTACTAATGATTTGTTGTCAAGTTGAATATTAACCCAGATTTGCTCAAACGTTTCATCATCATCTAAATTTGAGATAACGGTATAACGGAGGGTATCTTTAAGGTAAATCCCTAGGCCACCACCCCAAGTTTTAGTATTTCGATCTTTACGCACAAACGTGTAGCCTTGTATAGCAACAATAGATTTTTTAATTTCCGGCTTTAACCATGTCTCTGCTATACCAACAATGTCATACTTAGCCGCCAGTATATGTTGCTGTAGATCTACAAAATTGTTTAACAATGAGCGTGTATTTAAAAATGAGATTTTTAAACTATTCATGATTGACGAACAATTTTATAGAAATCAATTTTACATGCAGCATCAAATATTGATAACCTTGCAAACACAAGTATACTAGGAAGGATATAAGAGATATAATGCGCCTGTGATAGAATATTTATAAAATTACAAGAGAAGATGTGATAATAATGATTTTGATATACAACAAAGTTTATGTTCATCATGTAAGGATTTTTAGTGAGTGACTATAAGCAAGACTAAAATATTCTATAATAAAACCTAATTTAAACCCATCCACAGGACTGAAAACGTTTTCAAGTTCAAATAATTAATGCACATCATTGAAGTCATTGACCGAGCGTATAGAATAGATTTTGCTATGATCACTTTTGCGCATTAATATATTGCCCTCTCGTGTCCATAAGTATTTTATCTTGTTTTCCTTGGCGAATATACGCGACTTTGCGTAAAGTATACGATTATCTGCCGTAAGCGAGTCATTAATATAGATTGGGCCATTAGTATTAACATTGGGTAATCTGGTAAACATTTCTCCCAAATCCTTGACGGTGATACCCCTTTTGATACGTTTAAGTTTCATGATTTCTTGTTTATCTAATCTACTGATGAATTTAACTATGATTTTTCGCGGCTCTGCAGGTAGATTTGGATTATATGCGAGACGATGGCATGCGTCGATCATTTGTTTCTCAAAGGTAAAACCAACGGCGTTACCAACATGTGAGATAACGTTGAGAATGTCTTCGTTCTTGATTTCCGGGACGCCCTTGATTTATATTGCATTCTTCCTTGTATACTGTCCAAAATCATTGATTTTAGCCTTCAGATCTTGAATCTCGTTGCGTAAGTGCTTATTTTCACCTTCTAAGTGTTGAATTTTTCCTAGACATTCATCGATTTTTATTTGTTGTGCTTTCAGTAGCGTAGAATTATCATCTATTTTTTCGTGACATAAGTTAAGCGATTTAGCGAAGTCATCTTGATTGTCTTTAATTGATACGATCAAGGCATAAACCTGTTCCAATGTAACACTAGTCGTTTGTTCCGATTTCTTAGAAGATAATTCTAGCGAAGGATTTTCAGAGATTGACAAACAAGAATTACATTTCCAGTTACGTACGTTTTTAGATTCACATAAGGCATGAAATTCGTTGAGTGTAATGTTCACGCATTGTAGATGATAAGAATTTATACATACAATACAATCAATACTATCATCATACCTGTTTATCTTACTTGCACAGATTACACAATTTACACCGCGCACCGCACTTGTTTTAACATTAGACATGATTATTTGTAATAAAGTATAAAATTGTGGTCGTAATTAAAAACATTTACTAAGAGCACAGATATACACGTCTTTCCCGTTCAGTGGAAATATTCTATCCATTTACTAGTCCTAAATTTCGTATAGGTAACAAATATTATTCTTTTGTCCCCTGCTTCCTTTAAAGTTAATTTGAATTAGTAGAAATCTCTAGAAATACCAAGGTTGGTAGTTCAACAAGGTTATGTTTACCGCAAAAATTGATGCTAGTGAATTGGCAAGTTGAAACGTGTAACTCTAGTATAAGAAAATTCTTGAACGAGTTGAAATTTTTATGCTTATTGATTTCGCAGCATTCTATACTTAAGTTTGGCAACAGTGTACATTACACTTTTGCTTTCTCAAATAAATTGTAACATGTGGTAGTTTTAAAATGTTCTAGTTTGTTGAAGAAAATCACATGTCTTCTTTTCTGGTTCTTTTTGATAAGGGGGAACGCCATTTTTAAGAAAAATTGACGCGTCGTTAGAAAACTAAAATGATATGTGGAGATTTCTATGATTCTATTGTAACATTACTTAAAATTATATACAGTTTTGGTACTGGATTTGGCTTTCTATATATCTAATTGTACTAAATTTGGTTAGTGATCTTATTTTACGGATCTAATTAGTTTCTAAGACACATTTCGCTTCGAATCAAGAGGTATGTTAAACCGCTTTCTTTCGTTACATTAATAATTTGAAATCAATAAGTACATATTGTAATATTGTAAAATAACATTTTAAAAGAAAATTTCGTATCAACTCATTTTCTAACACAATTGGTTTACATAGACTCTTTTCATCCTATTGGATTTTATCGTTTCTTTCGTTCTCGGGATATTATTTATTGTCCGATATTACCAGTATTGTCGACCAACGTTTCTCCGAGTTATGAAAAACATACAACTGCTCTCCGAAACCGATCATAGGACATTTTATGGGTACTACTTCACTTGGTATCATCCGCTTGACTAAAACACATAAATTATATCTGGTAATACATTCGGCTAAGTAATACAGACACGTACATTACCCCGTGAGTGCATTTTAATGACTAATTCTGCATGACGAGGCTGTCGTTTCATATACAATTGCTGAGGTTACTTTGAGAACAACTCGCTATTATCACGAATTACCATTGTACTGCTACATTTTTCCTTTTTGGAAAATGTAATGCCTGTAACCGTTTGGTGAACCTTTTATTAGGATCATATGGAACAAGGTTATGTACTTCTAACTACAAACGTTACTTAAGTTTAAGTGGAAATTCGAGTTGGCTTACTTACATCTATAATTGGTTTGTTAACTGTTAACCTTTAACTTCAATTTTTGATTATTTTTGTATGTATTTAGTCTTACAGTTACAAAAATTCACAATTTGTTTTAACAGTTTTATGTCTGTGCACGTACTGTTCAGCCATCAGCTGTTTTGATATGCACTTTGAACCTAGTATATTGTGTACAGAGTACGTCCTAAACTATGGTAACGTTTGGGTTATATAAAATTTAAATTGCTTGTTTAGGGGATTGCTTCTATAAGAATTTCATAAATGTTATGCTTATTTAGGTTAATGCGTGTGTTGCATTTCACTTAAAATTGTTTAAGCTACAAACGCTATCTTAATAAGGAAGCTATTCAATTTGCTTATTACGGCCTTCAGCCACATGATTAAAACTAATTTTTAATGTTTTTCTTTGTGCTTATTTAAATTTATGTTTTACACTTATAAAGCTAGTGACAAACTCAGCCTTTCTGAATCTGTATGTTTTCTTTCTCTAATTGCAAGTAAATTTTATTTCTATACGCTTACAAAAAAAGAAAAACAATGGTAGACATGTAGTGGTAGTTTTAGTTTGTATTTTGGGTTTTAAAGTGCGTTTTGGTTTGATTTAAAACTGTAATACCAGTTTTAAGAAGAGCTCTTCCTAAGACTTCGGTTATTTTGTTAACGTTGTACATATGTTTTGTTGTTTTATTTTTAGGGTTAACGTCGGATGTCGATCAGTGCACAGATATATTTTGATTTTACGTATTATAAATTATAGGTTTAACACTTTCCAGAAAGGTAAATGGGTTACTACTAGACCATTTGGGTCAGATTTTATTTTAGTTAGTTAATTTCTTTAAAATTTTGGGTCACATATCGGATAGCGATCCCAATTTAGGGTAATGATTGTGTGAATTGCTCAAATTATTGTTTCATAGATTATCATATTTTATATAAACGTTAGCTGGTTATCTACCTTCTAAATAATATTTTTTTCTTAAAATACGAATATTAAAAATTTATATTAAACAAGTTGGTGTTAAACGATCATCAGTTGTTTCTTTATTCCTGTGGCCTAGGATCAAAATTCCTAGAAAGACCTTTTACTGGGTTGGACTTAGTCCAGCGTTTATTTTAATTGTAACGTCTCTCTCCTTGTGCCGTAGCCCTTTTCTTGATCCAGGGGCGACACAAAAGTTTAGATCAAGTGGTGCCCTTTTAATCTCTCTGTGTACTTTCCTACGCCAAACCGCCCACGCATCCAAGTACCCAACCGACTGACTGAACTAAAGGAAAAAGTCAGTTTTTGATAAATACCTCTCACGAACTTAAAAGTACCTGTGAGGTAACAACATTATTACGTTTTAGGATCGAAAATAATGTCTTCGGAAGACTGAAAGGCAACGTATCACACAAGCAAGCCTTTGCAGGCGAGGGGTTATTACCAATGATCGAATGTGATGATTTAGATGAATATGTATTTCTGCTTGACACCAGTCATGAAACACATGTTGAGTCGAACGATGAGGAAGAAGAACCAGCTCGATTTGAAATATAACGAGCAACTGGATTGCAGCAAGACGAAGTACAAGAACCAGATTTAGAAAACACTACTACAGAAACAATAATACTGAGGATGAACTAATATAAGGTGGCGTCAAAGACAAAAAGTTACAATAATAGCTGACAATTACAAGGAACCTGAAATGGTCAACGAAGCAATGTTTAGAAAATGTGCAACAGCTCTAGATGTATCTCTAAAATTATTAGCCCCAGCAATAGACGATACTGTTTATCAAACAAACGCGGTGCAAAAAGGTAAACTTAGTTTCAAATTTACAAATGATGATTTATTAATCTTCATTGGCATAAACTTTCTGATGGGCTATCGCACTGTTCCGAATATAGTATCCTACTGGTCTAGCAGTCGTGATGTGTATGTTCCAATAGTTTCCGAGAGTATGCTACGAAACCGTAAGATATACTATCTTATCTTCACATAAATGATAACCACTTCCTAATAGGAGACAATACTGACAAATGATATAAAGTCAGACCATTGATCATTACTCTTAACAACCGATTTTCCTGTAGTTATTATGAAACAAGGACATTAAGTGTCAATGAATCCATAATCAAATTTAAAGGAAGGAGCACACTGAAACAGTATAATCCAGCCAAACGCATAAAGCACGGGTTCAAGGTATGGTGCTTATGCGACCAAAATGAACTTGTAAAAAAATTTGATATGTATCTGTAAAAATGCACGCCAAGTTTTCCGGATATAATCTAGCTAAACGAGTTGAACTGTATTTAATTGAAAATGAATGGGGCAAGCCAAAAATAATATACTTTGATAGATATTTCACCTCTGTAAAATTGTTAGAGAAATTGAAGTTGGAAAGCACAATGGCATGTGGAACTATTCAGATAAATAGGGTAAGAAACCCGAAAAATTTTAAACAAGGGATATTTCTATAGCAGAATCTCGAATACCGGAATATTATTCTACAAATGAAAATATAATAGAAGTGTGACTCTGGCATCTAACTTCCATGGCAATATCGGTTGTGCGAAAAGGCAAGAAGATAGATCTAAAGGTCCTGCTATTATGAAAGACTATAACACTCGCATGGGTGCAGTGGACCACCACGAGCGCCCTATGTCATTGATCGCCGATCTAAAAAATAGTGGCATAGGCTCCTCTGGGGATTTTTGGAAATTACCTACGTTAATACTTTTGTAAGTGCGAAACATTATTTAGAAATGGAGAAAATATAAACGTTGTTGCAGTTTCGTAGAGATGTAACGTTAGGCCTGTTAGAAGTAAAATCATCAAACCGAAAAAGGCAATCAACAGGAGGTCCTTCCAAACGGAGACGATTTAATTATAGCGTTCCAGCAAGTGTTAGAATAGGTCATATGGGAAATCAATGGATTCGGTTTTCTAAAACACGACAAAAGGTGTGAGAACTGCAGTTCAAAAGGACTACAGTCAAAACCCTTTCAGTGTGTTCATCCTGTAGAATCGATTTGTGTGTGAATGAAAAAAAGAACTGTTTTGCAGAGTATCACGAAATGATGTTGATATCGTATAAAATAAAAATTTACTGAAAGTCTTTGCCGTAAATCATTTTTAGTTATTAATTATGGTGTCCGTGAATCTTAAAGGTACTTTTATGTACCACCTTCAAAAAACAATGAAATCTTTGAAATCTATCAAGACAGTATACTGAATTATAGTACAGAATACTATTCATGCTATATCCTGAGTTTCACCATTATATGGCATACGATTCATTGTTTGGGACCTCAAGATGGTCAAAAATGACGGTACTTTAAAGTGCCGTGGGTATACAAGGGATTAATCCTAAAAATTGCACAAAACTTTGCCCATATGATAAAAATCGTTACCTCTATCTTGAAGCGAATTGCATGTAACCCCAAATGTTGCATTTCCAACAGCATCATTTGAAAATCTGGATAATACATCTTTCACGTCCACAGTTATTACTTCATTTTCTTTTTATCTAAATATTTTAAAAATTATTGGCACAGTCTTGCACTAAAGTGAAGATAATTCGCATTTTACTACGAGTAAAAGATGGGCTTAGTGTCGCTCTTATAACATGCCAACTACCCTTTACTGCAATTAAAATTGTATGTTGAGATGTAGCACACGATAAAATGGATATTGCCATAACAGTCAGTAAAATGTTAAATTACCGCCGCGGAACCATATTGGCATGCGAGGCAATTTTACGGCTAGAAGTCAACTGAGACATTTTACTGACGAGTTCATGTGCATTACTTTTTTCTGAAATCATCAATTGTCATACAAAATTATTGTAACTCTAAAGGTAAAAACCTATTTTATCTAAACGGGTTGTAGGTAAACAACTGGCACTCATTTGGGAGAACTTTTTGGTATTTAGCCTTTTCACCCACTTTATTCTAATATTATACATTCTTTAGATATGCTCGGACCCCATTCTAACCTCAATTCTAACGTACGGGACTCATTCTGTCAACCTTTAATCTGAGAAACTAGTCATCACTTTTATAGTTAGATTTTTCTTTTAACTTCTTGTTCTTCCCTTCTTGTTAAACATGTTTAAGTACATATATGTGTTGGTATTTACCTACTCATTATGCATTGCAGATCTTTGCAGCTTTGAAAACGTAAATTGTTTATTGAAGAGTAATTTAAGTACACGCTAACCTGTATAATAATAAATAAATTATTATTATTAGTATTTTGGTGTTTAATTTCTCTAAACACCAAATATATAGCGAAGATAATTACAATCTAAAACAGTACATTATTAGGATCTGGTGAATTATAACATTTTTTAGACATATTTTCTAGTGATTACTGATTTGAATGTAGCTCATGGTGCATTCAAATGTGTCATACACTTCAATTCAGTTCTTATTGTTGTTTTTCTTTGTATATTATTGACGAGTCGACTATAATTTCAAATGTCTATTTATAATGAATATGTGTTAAATTTTATAATAGTTGACAGTGTAGTGCAAATTTTTAGATATCTATGCCGTTTTACAGTTAATTTTCTAAGAAAAATGTACACGATACAGCGTACCCAAGGTAAGGATGAGCAGCATGGGGATCTTGAAAACGGTAAGAAATACGAAGGCGGTTAAATCAGAGAAAATTTGTATAATTTAGGACATGTTCGCATGCAGTTTGTAAAAGTTCATTATTGCTTATCATTTCCAAGATTTAAAACAAAATGCGATTTTTGGGTTTTTCCTTTTTCGTAATTCCTTTATTTACTTTAAAAGATTATTAAACCAAAGGTACTTACTTCTTCATTGTCACTTTTTGAATTCTATTTTGATGATGTTTTCAAATTTTTTATTCGACGTTTCGTCTCTGAGAAGCCATCATCAACTTTATTTTTTTATATCGCCGCAGCCAACGAAACACCCTATATTCGATGGTATTTTTTATTACAAATTTAATCAGTGTATTACACATTACAGTTTTTAAGCTATTTTTAAGAAAAAGTCGGATTAATATTAGTATTGATAATATCCTTTTTATGTACAAATTTATCAACTCCAATCTTTTAAACCTATTTATTTAGAGTTAAATAATTACAATAACTGTTCAAATAGGTTGCCGTTATTTTCTAGGCACAGGTAATATCTCTTTACTGAAGAATTTAAAATACGGTCTAACATTTCTGGCGAAATTGTGTTAACTGCTGCCATAACCGATACTAAGAACTGCTCTTCATTATCAGTCAGATAACCCCACAGAAAACAATCCACCGGACCTAAATCGGGTGATCGGGCTGGCCTAGCTACTGCACACTAAGTTCCAATCCATTTGCCTGTAAACTGCAATGACAGATAGTCCTGTATATTTCTTGAATTATATGCTGGGGTACCATCTTGTTGAAATCAACAGTTGTTTACAAGTGCTATTGGTAATTCATCCAAGGCCTTTTCCAAATCAGCCCTTAGCAAGTTCAGATATCGTTCGGCATTTAAAATGGTAAATAAAATATCTCATTATTCTTCGTCCCAAAATGCCCATCCACATATTAAATCAAATCTATGTTGATGTCTAGATTCCTTTTTTAAATAAGGATTTTGGTTTGCGCAATAACGTTTGCTACCTCCGTTGAAAACTCCATTGTTGGTTATCATGCTTTCATCAGACCAAATTATTTTAAAAGGAAAAGGACCACGCCATTTTTGAAAGTACTGATGTTCATTTTATCTTCCAAATGCGATTTTTACATATCTATAGGATATGTAGTTGTACACACAGGGTACCATTCAATCTTATTTACAGGGTGATACACATTTTGACATTAAAGTTTTTTAAAAAAATTATTTTGTTTTATTACAGCCACATAACTGCTACTGTGGAACTCTTCATTGGATATGATATTGTGTTAGTTAACTAAATAGTTATAAATATGTATTATACAAGGTGATTCATACGTTTTGTACTAATCATCTTTTTAAAATGAAATAACGGAACTCTCTGTATGTGGGAACTCATTTTGACTTCATGTTATCCTTTAGTTAGACAGATTAGGTACTACTTAAGATTATACATGGCGATTCAATAACAAAATAATCCTCTGACTGGTTAAACTGTTAAAGTTTCAAAATACCACGATTCGCATGTCCATTGCTTTTTATTTGAAATTACTACGTTAATTTTTTTTTCAAAATATATTTTGTTTAATAATTGCTACTGTGGAAGACTTTTCATTGGGTGTCATTTTGTGTTATTTAAGTAAATAGTTAAAAATATATATTATATAGGGTAATATATATATTATATAGGGTGATACAAAGGTTTGTCCCAATCATCAATTCTTTTTTAAATCAAATAACGGAATCCTCCTTATACGGGAATTGATTTTGACTACATTTTATCTTTTAGTTAGACGTATTATGCACTACTTAAGAATATACAAGGTGGTTCAATAATTTTAAAAAATACTAAATATGACAGTAAGTCGAAAAACCCTTCTTGTTTTCATTACCCTGTATCTTAAAATTAGCTCTTTAAAATTAGGTATATAGATTTTAAGATCTTCGAATACAGCTTATTATACCGATTTTGTTCCAAAACTTTGGTTTCAATCCTGATATAGAGCCTGGCAAGTTTCACCAAGACATACCAAATGAAACTGCTAGAGGTTTTAAAGGAACCAATATGTTATCTTCAAAGGTTTATTGTTTAAGCTGGATTGAATTTGTAACGTCCAGAGGTAGTTTTAAATTATGATACAAATATATATATATATATATATATATATATATATATATATATATATATATATATATACAGGGTTAGTCACGCTCAACGGGACGAAACCTAGTAAAACGGTAAATGATATCAAAAATGGTTTGACACAAGTATGTAGGTCTATTTGGTCTACAAATTAAAATTAGTGTGGAATATACAGGGTTACTCAAAAAAGTTACATATCAAAGTTATGTTTTTTAAATGGATCACCCTGTATTTTATTACTTTTGAATCCTACTTTAAAAAATAATATGTATTTATTCAAGTAACCCTATATCTAAGTTTGATAGTTTTCGAGTTATTCAATTGTTTCTAAAATGTAGAGTAATTGAAAAATTTAATTACAACTTAACAGAAATTTTTAATTAATTTGCTTTTAGATTTCGATTCTACACTTCTTGGACTGTCTATCAGAATAATTACAATAGTAAAATAATATGCAGGGTGTTCTAACTTCAACTTTGATTTTCTCCAAGTATTTGGTGCTATTACTTTGTTATTTTAAATGGAACACCCTGTATTTTATTTCTTTATGAAAAGGAAATTTAATACTCTTTCAAACTAATATAGGATTCCTATCCCAATTTTCAGTATTTTCGAGATATTTCCATTATTTTACCAGTATGCATAAATATTGATGGTTTTATAGTAAATACTGGCAAGATGGCTTGAAATATAAAACAAATAAATTGACAATATTATAATTTTACAAACTAAACAATAAAACGAATAACAATTAACATAATTACAACATTAAAAATCACTCTACTAAACTCATTTTATAATAAATGTTCAATGTGATGTCCATTTTGTTGAATACACAGCATTATCCTCTTTTCAAATTAGCGTTTCACATTATTTAGCATTTGTGATTGTCGCGAATGCTTCTCTAATGCGTATTTTCATGTTTTCAGAGGTAGTTGGAGCAATGTGGTACACAAGAGTTTTGATGTATCCCCAGAAAAAAAGTCCATTGTTGTTAAGTCGAGACCTAGCAGGCCAATTGCTAGGACTTCCTCGACCTACCCACATATCTTCAAATGTCCGGTCTAAATATTCCCTCACATTCCTTGAAAAATGTGCTGGCGCACCATCTAATTGTAGCCACATTTTTGCCTCACATCTAAAGGAATATCTTCTAGGAGAGTCAAAATTCGTTTTCCAAAATCTTAAAATTCTCTTCCATTCAAATGGCCATTAAAAAATATGGCCCTACTATGTTCTCCTATTAGTCCCCGTATACGTTTAGGGACCAACGATTTTGTCGATCTATTGTTTTAAATTATGAGGATTCTCTGTGGCGTAAAAGTGAAAATTATGCCTATTAACCAGTCCATTATTGTGAAATGTAGCTTCGTCAGTGAATAACAAATTATCATAAAATATTGATCTTCTGCCGTATGGTCGAGAAGCCATAGACAAAATTCCAGTCTACGTTGAAAATCCACTCCATACAAATGCTGATGCATTTGTATATGATACGGATGATAGTTATGTTTTCTTATTATTCTACTTACGCTGGAGAAATAATTGTAGAAGTGTTATTGCGATTTTCAATTACAGATTGCAAAACTGCTAGTTGTAAATCTTCATTTTCCGTTACGGGCTTTGCTATTTCTCGTGTTTTATATTCAACACTGCCAGTTTCAATAAATCGGTTTAAAAGTCTCTCAAACACTTCTTTACGAGGATGGTCTTTTTGAGGATATCTTTCAGCATAAACACGTGATGCTAATAAGCAATTTTGAAAACATTCACCTAACATAAAAATCATATTTACTCGATCTTCAATTGGGTATTCTTTCATTGTATTAATTATGTTAAATTGTAAAATCAACACTAAATAAGTTTTTACTATCTGACAAGAAAATGTTTTATTTGTTAATTTTCTCAAAGCCTACTTAGAGTTTATCATAAAATCTTCAACATTTACGCATACTGATAAAATAATGCAAATAATTTGGAAATAAAGAAAATTCGGATAGGGAAAATAATATTAAATTTTCGTTTTCATGCAGGGATAAAATACAGGGTGTTCCATTTAATAATAACACTAAAAACTTGATGCACATCAAAGTTAAAGTTTGGAACATACAATTTTACTTATTTCATTAGAAAGTTCAAGGAGCGAATTACTCAAAAAGTCTGTATTAAGTTGCAATTAACTTTTTTTGTTACACTACAGTTTTAGAAAAATTGAATAATTCGTAAAGTAGAAATTTGAGTATACGGTGACCTAAATAAATACGTTAGTTTTTAAGGACAATTAAAAATGTAACAAAGTTCAGGATTCATTTAAAAAAATACTTTTTAATATGTAAATTTTCAAATTATAAATTTTTAATTTATTTTCTTTGTATTCAAGGCTATCTTGTCAGTATTTTATAAAACCATCAATATTTATGCATACGGTAAAATAATGGAAATATCTCGAAAATACTGAAAATTGGGATAGGAACCTATATTAGTTTGAAAGAGTATTAAATTTCCTTCTCATAAAGAAATAAAATACAGGGTGTTCCATTTAAAATAACAAAGTAATAGCACCAAATACTTGGAGAAAATCAAAGTTGAAGTTAGGAACACCCTGCATATTATTTTACTATTGTAATTATTCTGATAGACAGTCCAAGAAGTGTAGAATCGAAATCTAAAAGCAAATTAATTAAAAATTTCTGTTAAGTTGTAATTAAATTTTTCAATTACTCTACATTTTAGAAACAATTGAATAACTCGAAAACTATCAAACTTAGATATAGGGTTACTTGAATAAATACATATTATTTTTAAAGTAGGATTCAAAAGTAATAAAATACAGGGTGATCCATTTAAAAACATAACTTTGATATGTAACTTTTTTGAGTAACCCTGTATATTCCACATAATTTTAATTTGTAGACCAAATAGACCTACATACTTGTGTCAAACCATTTTTGATATCATTTACCGTTTTAGCTAGGTTTCGTCCCGTTGAGCGTGACTAACTGTAATATATATATATATATATATATATATATATATATATTTTTATGATTGTGGACCTGAACAGGCTAAATTAGGCCTATCGTGCTAAAGCACTCAGGAACACTTAGGAGGATGGATAGAGGATAATGAATTGCCAATAGATGCCTATGAACAGCTACCTTAAATTTTCTCATATCATAAGTGAGAGGAAAACAGGAACTAGGAGATCATTCCAGAGTTTAGAAGCCGTGTAGAAAAATGTGGATTGCGCCCGTTTGGTACGACAAGTGGAGATTTGTACTGCATACTGATGATGTAAATGAGCGAACCGAGTGTTTCTCGAAAAGATAGCCGAGATGGTATCAAAGAATATAATTCACCAGCACAATAGCCGTTGTAATAACGATAATACAAAGAAAGAACTCAAACCATCCTTCTATGCTCAAGGGACTGTATGTGAGAAGTTAAGGACGGGTCATTTATAAGCCTAATCGCTCTCTTTTGAATACGATCAACGATATCGAGAGCGTATTGGGGAGCACTAACCCAGAGGTGAGAATTATATTCCAGATGAGGCCGAATTTGGGCCTTATACAGCAGAAGGAGTTGTTGAGAGGTAAAGTACTGCTTAGATCTGTATAAAAAGCCTATTTTACGAGCAGCTGTTTTGGTAGCTGACAGAAGATGGTGAACCCATAAGAGATCTGAAGGTACAGTCATACCTAACAGAGTAATAGAGTCTAAAAATTTAAGAACTGAGCCATTCATACTTAAACAGGAAATGATCGATCTTTTTTGGCGGACACAAGGCAACAGTGAGTTTTATTAGCATTAAATTTAACTAGATTATTGCTTCCCCATTTGAGAATACGTTGAATGTCTTTGTTGATTGAATTTTCCATTTCAGCTTTAATTTCTTGATTTGAAATAGAAGGTGGATTATCACTATGAGTAGACTGAGATGAACTACAGTGAAGAGTGCTATCGTCAGCAAAGCAATGGATGGGGTTAGTTGTTGAAGAAATAAGGTCGTTTATGTACATCAGAAAAAGTGTAGGCGCTATAACGGATCCCTGTGGTACGCCCGCGTTAATACTAACTTTTTTGTTTTAAAAAGGCCGTCAACTACGACACGTATTCGTCTTTTATCAAGGAAACTAGAAACCCAGTTGATGAGCGTATCATTTAACCCAAACGAGGTGAGTTTGGCAAGTAAACACTTATGCCAAACTTGGTCAAATGCCTTTGAGATATCTAAATCGACTACAACTGTTTCACCGGACCGCTCTACTGTATTGTTCCAAACTTGGGTCACATATGAAAGAAGATCGCCTGTTGAACGACTTTGCCTAAACCCATATTGGTGGTCACTAAGGAGTTTGTTAGTTTCAAGGAACGTGAGCAGTTGCTGATTGATGGCTTTTTCCATGATTTTAGACAAAATGGAAGTGATGGCAATTGGTCTGTAATTTGACGGATCGGTCTTATCACCTTTTTTGGGAATAGGTTGAACATTTTCTAACTTCCCCAGAAGATATAGAGATCGTATAGAGCTTAGATAGGACTGGTACTAGTTCGGGGGAACATTTCTTTAAGACAATAGCTGGGATACCGTCTGGGCCAGTCGCCTTATTGAGATCAAGCCTACTGATGATCGATTCCAAGAGCTTGTACCGAAAATGAATTGGTTTCATAACGTATGAAGAAGAGTTGACTAGGGGCACATCTTTTCCAGAATCATTGAGACACGAGTTTGATGCAAACAAATCCACAAAAACGTTGACTTTGTCTACAGAGTCAGCAACTACCCATCCGTCAATAGATGTCAGGGGGGAAATGACGATGTTCGAAAGTTTTACTAATGGCTTTTGCTAAAGACCAAAATTTACGACTGCCTAAAGGAGATGTAGCTAGTTCATTGCATTTTCGTTGTTCGAACAACTTTTTGGTGTTAGTGATGACACTTTTGCAGATATTTCTAGCACCAACGTATTCTGCATGACTGTCAACCGATTTATTAGATTTCCATTTAATGTAACATTTATTTTTAAAGATATTGCATCAGAACAAGCCTTATTGAACCAGGGTTGGGAACGTGAATGACCTACACGGTACTGTTTTTCGGAATGTATAACTCCATTCCCATGAGGATGACTTCAGATACTGAAAGAGCGATGTCCGAAGAAGAGGACGACTTAAAACAATATTCACGCCATGGAAAGGTTGCAAAGAAATCCCGTAAATCACTCCATCGAGCTGACTTAAAACACCACAAGGTTCTATCGGTTTTGCGAACAACAGTGGAATTAGGTACAGTAGAAATGATTTTTATTAGACAATGGTCGGAAAGACCTAAAGGCGAAAGAACGGAAGTTTTATAAACAAGAGGGTTTGATGTAAGAAAGAGATCTAGAAGATGTGGAGTATGGTTAGGGTTATCAGGGATTCTTGTGGGTTCAGAAATCATTTGTGTGAGATCACATGAAATAGCAAATGTTTCTGCACTATGACCAGCGGGATTTGTAGTAGATGAAAATTGAAGCCAATTAGAGTTATGAACATTGAAATCGCCTACAAATGAGATATCGCAAGATGGAAACTGAGACAGGAGATAGTCAACTTTCATACTAAGGTAATCGAAGAAGTCTTGAAAGTTGCTGTCATTAGGAGACCTATAAATGCAACAGTAGAATTTTACAAAATTAGGGCCAGAATGTTTAAACCAAATCACGTCAAAATTTTTATTTTCTAAGGAAGAAACCCTCTTGCAAGCAATTCTGTCCTTGATGTACGCACATACGCCTCCTTTATATCGAAAGTTAGAGTGAAGATGGTATTGAGGAAATTGCAAGTCGGGTGACTCGGAGCTTTCAGAGGAGACTTGTGTTTCAGATAGAAACAATATATCAGGTTGTATTTATTCAAGATGTTGGTGAATAGCATTAAGATTAGACCTGATACCGCGGATGTTGCAGTAGTGAATCAGAAAGTTGATACTTTCGATGACCGAGGTCGCTTGGGCCCTGCCCTCCCGGACACCCGAATGGGGCAGGATTTTACGTCCGGAATTTATAACCCTAGAAACCACAGCAGGACGAGAAGGAAGAATAAGGATGAGAATAGATTAAGGATGATGAAAAAGGTAACCGGCAGCCCTTACCGAGCTCAGAAAATCGGAGACCCAATATTAAGGAACCCATGGTAAGGGTGGTGGTACCTCCCCGGCTGGCATGGAGTATACTTGCCTACCACCTTTGATATACCAGACACGTTGTTTAACTCGCGTATAATGTCAGTAAAACTATTATTAACAGAGAAAAGGAATACGTCTAGTATTTTTACTGTACCTATTATATTGATCATGATACGTTAAGGTATAAAACAATATTTACACCAAAAACCAATACTTGGACGGTGAGTGATAATAGTCAAACCGACCAGTCGTTTGGATTTCGAAATAGTTGTAGTGTAGAGGGCTAACTAGATATAGATTGGAACATGTATTATTGTTATTAAGAATTCCAAGTGACGACAACTAAAACTGTTCCAATCTATATCTAGTTAGTCCTATATACTATAACTAACCATTTCGAAATTCAAACTACTGGTCGGTTTGACTATTACCACTCACAGTCCTAGTGTTAGTTTTTGGTGTAAATATAGTTTTATACCTTAACGTATCATTATCAGTATAGTAGGTACAGTACAAATACTAGACGTATTCCTTTTTCCTGTTAATAACCATATTACAGACTTTTGGTACATTATACGTGAGTTAAACAATATGTGTGGTGTATATTTCTGGTTTTCACTTTGCACAGCATGTGCACATGCTGACTTGTGTATCATAATTTAAAACTACTCTCTGGACGTTACAAATTCAAGCCAGCTTAAACAATAAACCATAGAAGATAACGTATTGGTTCCTTTAAAAACGCTAACAATTTCATTCGATATGTCTTGGTGAAACTTGCCAGGCTCTATCTCATAGGATTGAAGTGAAACTTTCGCAACAGAATCAGTATAATAAACTGTATTCGAAGATTTTAAAATCTATATACATACCTTGAAAGAGCTAATTTTTAGATGCAGGGTAATGAAAACGAAAAAGGTTTTTTGACTTATTGTCTTGTTTAGTATCGCCTGGTATATTCTTACGTAGTACATAATACGTCTAACCAAAAGATAAAATGTAGTCAAAATCAATTCCGTATACAGAGGGTTCCGTTATTTAATTTTAAAAGGAATTTATGATTCGGACAAAACTTATGAATCACCTTGTATAATATATATATTTATAACTGCTTACTTAACCAACACAGTATCATATCCAATGAAGAGTCTTTCATAGTAGCAATTATATGGCTGTAATAAAACAAAATAGTTTTTTTTAAAAAACTATGATGTCAAAATGTGCATCACCCTGTAAATAAGATTGACTGGTACTCTTTGTGTGCAACTACATATCCTATAAAGATGTAAAAATCGCATTTAGAAGATAAAATGAACATCAGTACTTTCAAACCAAAAATAATGAAGATGGAAAAGAAGGTATTTTGAAACTTTAACACCCTATATAAAACTAGCCACAGGATGACGTTGTGCTTATGAACAATATTGATGAGTACGACAGGAACTAATACATATAAAAAAATTGGACATTTTAACCGAAGGCCACTTTCCATAAGAAATGTGGCGTGGTCTTTTAGATCTTCATCACATTTTCTACTATACCATTCGCAAAAACCTGCTCGCCGCTCCTGATCAGCCGGTCTAAGACCCTGACAAACTCGAAATTTGTATTGATGAAACTTATTCTTATTTAAAATGAATTGTGCTGTAGAGTTAGCTATACCAGTACAATGTTCAATTTGTCTTGTCGTATTTCAGGGTTTTCAACAACGGCTTGTAAAACGGCATTCGTCATCAGATTCTTTTTGACGGGATAGAACAGGTTTGTAAATGAACCAAATTCTTTTAATTTAGATTCCACACGTCTAAAAATGGATTTACCAGGTTGCCTTCGTTCAGGAAAGTTATCCAAATACATCAATCAGCTCAGTAACTGAACAATTTCTGTGGGACAAGATGTAGCATGCCAACATATCGAACTTCTCTTCGTTTGTAAAATTTCGTTTTTCCATAGATTCGCTTATTGATTAATTATAATTATAAATTAACTAAACAAAACCAAAAAAACAATCCACAAAGTAATGGTGATAAAATACGTGCAATTCAAATAACAACGATCTCAACGCAATAAAACCAAGTTTAACAGTTTTCAACAAAATGTTATTTTGTCAAAGCCTTTTAATATTAACTGATATCATACGAAAAACGTAAAAATGAAAATCCGAATTTTTCAGCTTCAAAACTAAATCTCGGAAAAGATAAACAATAATGAACTTTTTCAAACTACATGTGAACATGCCCTAAATTATACAACTTTTCTCTAATTTAACCGCCTTCGTATCTCTTACCGTTTTCAAGATCCCCATGCTGTTCATCCGTATCTTGGGCACGCTGTATATACATAAAATTGGAATTCTTAGCAATCGGTTTGGGTAAAAGTTAAATTAGGGAAACAAATATGTTCACGCATTTGTTGTAATTAAAGACAATTAATAAAGTGATTAGTCAGCGAGTGTTGTATTTATATTTTAAAATACAGTTGAGTTTAGTATAGAAACGGAGAGATGAGAATTGAAATGTCGAGAGCATATAAAATTACATGATAATAGCGCGCTCTCTGTTTTAGAATTGTTTTTAGAAAAAGATTTAGTTTGCAAGAATTTATGTTGATGAAATTGAAAAAAGTAAGTGATATATAGAACAGATAAGTTTCGAAAAATTACGCAACGTCCAGATGTTTTAAATCCTTACTTCTATAAGCTATGGAGAAGAGCAATTATAGGTTTATTTAAGTAATAAAACTAAATGCCGATAACGCTGCTGACGTGATTTTGTAACGTTTACTCAAGCGACAAAGTTGCTATCTGTAGTTTTGGTCATTAAAGTTCAGTAACTGGATATACTTGTACTATTATCTTTTGCTTAAGTGGTTTGAATTATACGATAAGAACACCTTGGGAAAGAAGAGAAATACCCTCTTAAGGAATTGAAACAGCGAAGATTGGCGTTTGAGAGCTTAAGTCGAGGTAGCGCGCGCATCTTCCCATGACTCATTGCACCTTAAACCATGCAGAAGACCATCTTCATGAACTAGTCGGTGTAGTAAAGTGAATATTTTCCTGAGTAACGGATCAGAATACTTTCCCTCGTGTAGAATAATATTATGTATAGAGTTTGGTGTAAAACGAAGTTGCTGAAAATGGTTCAGACATCGGTACAATAATTGCACTTTTTCAACAGATATGTACTTTTCCATGCTTGATGCATGCATTAAATCATTCATACAACCTTTTTTCAAGCTTTGGACATCCGTATGTCAGCATTTCACCAGTAATTCCATCAACATCTGCAAATTTACCATTTTTCAATATTTATACACCTTTCTCTGTTTGTTTAGCTCAATATCGCACTCAGTGTGATTCCTTATGTGCTGTACATTCTCATTGTTTAACTCTCACTTGGAATTACTACAAACATATGGTTTCCCTAATCCACTCATTACTTTCTCGTTCATACTATTCAACAATCCTTTTACGTCCTGTATTGCACCATGAATTTCTTACCCACTTCCAAAAAAGTTCCTTATTTTTATCAAAAGGGTTTTGCATCACCATCCACCGTCCTCAAGTCAGCAATCATATTTCATACATATTGCTTCATTAAATACAGTTTTTCTGATCACCCACATGTATGTGTGAATCATAATAGACAATAGAGTTTTTCTATCAAGCACATACATGCACTTGCACGTTTTTCAGTTGCTCGTTCCATATAATTTAATTCACACCCAAATATCTGCTGAGACATGCATACCCCATTTTCGTTTTCAACTTAGTTCTGGACGTTCACACTACGTCAACTTCTTTTTCCATACCCACTTTTGTCCTAAGCACACTCTAGATATAATCAAAGACGCGATCTGTTACACACTACGATGCAAGCATTGCTTTTGCACCCCTAACCAGGCTCCTAAGTCCATCATAATAAATAGTCAAACCAATTATGCTTTTCGATTCACCTACCTGTCTTGTATGGACTTCTAGATTTAAAGGCTGCATTAGACACAAATGCTTTGTTTCTACACATATATTCATCAGGAGTTCACAATTCTGATTTAATCTTAAATCTCCAGCTAGGATCATTGTACACAAGAGACTACCCTACACTCCTACAAAGAATATTGTCCTTCTTACAGCCTTTTAACAGGTCTATGTGGTACGCTGACACACCTCTAACACTTTAAGAATGATATAACAATATAATTAAAATGGGAAGACTCCTACTAAATATCCATGAAATATAAATAAAAACTCGGTACTAAAAGAGAAATACAAGAGGGCATTAATTAATCTAAACTATTTTTATTAATGTTAATAAATTCTAAATTTTAAAAAGTTATTAGGTTTAAAATATTGAATTGTTTCTAAAATCTATTTGTCTTTATTTGAGAGCACTTATTTAAGGATTTCGGTACGACTTTTTCCTCTTTTTCCAGTTGCTACCACTGAACTATAAATAAACCGTCTGAAGCTGGGTGTAGTAATGCGTTACGAACCCCTTTTTATGAATAACTTGAAATTTGGTTTTAAGTCAACCATGCTAAAAACCGTAATTATAGACAATCTAAGGAATATTTTAATAAAATTCGCATCTTTTATATCAAACTGATCGGCTTAGAATCCTCAAGCTGGTCCAGGGCTTTCGAACGAGTGGTCGCATGACTTGCCTGTAATCTATCGTTTCTCAATTATCTCGCTTATAGGGAGTAATATAGAATGAAAATTGGTAGAGAACTGTTCCTGAGATTTTTAATTAGAGTATCATGAAGTAATTCCTCTAACAACCAAATTTTGTGAAACCCACGCTCACTCTGCGAGAAGTGGCCGAAGGAGTGGTCAGAGTGACACTGACCCGACTTGTTGAGAGATTTTCAACTAATGGTCGCTCTATCGTTTCGGAACTTTTACCTATCCCGCCTACAGGGGGTTAGAGTACCATGAAAGTATACTTTGAAATATGCCTCGTTTTCTTACTGAGCAAGGGGTGAAGGGAATGAGAGGGAAAAAATCTTCAATTCATTCACTCGTAGTTTGATACGGCTTGTCAAAAGCTTTTCAACGTGTGGTGGCATGACACACCTCCTACCTGTCGTTTCAGAGCTATGACGAATCTGGCTTATAGGAGGTTGGAGGGGATAAGAGTTGGTGAAGAAATACCTCTTTCGTCGAGACTCCTCGTTTGAGTGTCATTAAGGTATAATTAATTTTTTCATAATTTTATCCACTATTTAATAACTAAATACGATAAATCAAAAATATATGTCAGAACTTATTAAGCAGGGCGAGAGACTAACATATCCACTAGCACAGAGAAAGCATACTATTGATTGTGTTTAACAGAAAGAGATTGAAATAGCTATTTATAAATAGAATTTCCTACAAATTTGTCCAATATAGAAAGCATTATAGTTCACACATCTCAGCCTGTAAATACATCATTTACCAAGGGTGCTCGCCGCAATTTTGTTTTTTGCTCAAATTAATTAAATGTGAATAAAAATGGTTAAACCGTATTATTGATATCTTATATAAGCGGATGGCCTTGGAATTTTTTAAGTTAACTTGTATTTATTCTATTCATCTCGACCTCACATGAAGTTTAATCGGAATTCTGACATAGATAACTGCTTTTGTTTTACAGCCTGATTTTATTTTTCGTAATTAGTTTATTATAAAAGAGTTTGCATAATTATTCTAAAAAATGTTATTAAAATTATTACAGGTACCGTAAGGTAAATCTAAAATTAATTAAATATGAATGAAAATGGTTAAACCGTATTATTGATATCTTATAGAACCGGGCGACCTTGTAATTTTTTAAGTTAACATGTATTTATGCCTATTAATGTCTATCTGACATGAAGTTAAACGTCATTCTGACATAGATAACTGATTTTGTTTTACAGTGTGATTTTATTTTTTCATGAGTTTATTATAAACGAAGCTGCATAAAATGTTATTAAAACTAGCACAGTTCTTTTAATTTCCATTTTGTATGTTGTAACCTTGCCTATCAGAGTTTTATTTGCAACATGCTTTTGAATGATTATATCTTGAGAATGTAAAAGTCACCTTCAACGGTGTTATACAAGGTGACCACGAGAAACATTTACATTTTAGAAATAAAAAAACAATATTAATTTTTCAAGATACTATTTATTTAACTTAAGTTACATAGTTGTGGGTATACGCCATTTACTTTACGTAGAGAAAATGATGTTAGGAAGGTGACGTCCTGCTTCCCTCAGGCAATTTTCTATTCTGTCCAGGAAGCTCCTCCACACTCGTTCCAGTGTATCCGCAGTGATCAACGCCACCTCAGTACGTATCGCCGCTTTCAAGCCATCTAAAGTACGGGGTTTATGTCGATAAACTTGCTCTTTCAAATGTCCCCACAAATAAAAATCACACATGTTAAGGTCCGGAGATCGAGGATGCCAGTGCACATCTCCAAATCATGAAATCAGGTGACCTGGAAATACGTTCCGCAGCAGGTTCATTGAAATTCTCGCAGTATGAGCAGTTGCTCCATCTTGCTAAAACCATATGTCGTCTTGCAAGTTTAGCCTGTGCAGTTGTGGGAGAAAAAACGTGTTGATCATATCCACGTACCTGTTCGAGGTAACTGTTACCACTACTCCACTCTCTTCAAAAAAGAAGGGACCAATAACATGCTTTCTCGATATCGCACACCATACAGTTACACGGGGTGAATGCAGCGGTGTTTCATGGAGCTCTCTCGGATTTTCCTGTGCCCAGTACCTGTAGTTTTGTTGATTCACAGTCCCGTTTAGGTAAAAATGAGCTTCATCGCTCATGAAAAAGAGCACGTGGTTCATCGAAAATAAGAACTTGCATTTGTGCAGCAAAATCATACCGTTGGGGGTAGTCAGTTTCTTTCAATTCCTGCACACAGACAATCTTGTACGGATGAAACTTTAAATCCATTTTCAAAATTTTTCTAACCATCTCACGTCCCATACGTAATGCAACTGCCTGCCGTCGAGCGGAACGTCCTGGACTGGTAACCACAGCTGTTTTCAGTCTCTCAATGTTCTCGGGTGTCCGCGCCATTCGTGGAAGACCTGGTGATTTTTTCTTCATTATGTTGCCAGTAGTTCGAAAATTTTTAACCCAATTCATAATGGTAGGTCGGCTAGGGACTGCTCCATGCCGGCCGATGTTGAAATGAACGCGAAAAGCTCGTTGAGCTGCTACCACTGAGTCACCGTTTCTAACATACATATCGCATGTAAACACGCGTTGCTCTACCGACCACTGCTCCATTGTGACTGAGAAACAAAAATAGCCGTTCTTCGGAAGGCGAATGAACGCTCCCCCCACCACGCCATGACTCTCCACTTCTGAGTACAGTTCCATCCAAAATGTAAATGTTTCTCGTGGTCACCTGTATATACAGAATTACTTTAAAAAAAATTCATGTTGAAGATAGCGTGAGTATTACCATAGATATACATTAAGCACTTAAAACATCTACGCGGTCTTTAAGGCATTCTTGTCCAGAAACAAATCTCTTTCGGCATCATTGCAAACAATTTTTACAAGTATCACTTGAATATGTATAGAAATCTAATCTAATTATCTCTAACACATACTTATTGTAATTTTCTATTCACCTTTCGCGTTAATTACAAGTTCGTTAACGTGACCTTGCCTGCTTATATGAACTTTTATTTACACACATTTTTAAAATGATTGCCACCTTGAGAATGAAAGTAAAGTCAACCTTCAGCGGTGTTCTATATTGTGTATACATACATACAAAATTTCACCTTGAGAGCGTAAAGTAAAATCAATAGTATACATACATACATACAAAAATTACTTTTAAAAATAAATAACTAATTAATTAAGAACTCTCTGGTATTATCATAGTTATACAGAAAATCTATAACTGTTATGACTAATATACGATTTAGAACACGTGCAGGCTTCAGTGGATATTTAAAAAGAAAGCAATAGGATCATTTTTGATATTTAAAAAGGTAAATAAAGCGACATTAATTGTCAATATTCGATGTTCACATTCTAGAGAACAAATCTCGGTTTTGACAGTAAAAGATAAGCAGGATACAAAGCAGAATATACCGGTGATCGCAGATTTGTTCATCAGATATTTAAGTTAGGATGAAGACTACTATGCATGAAATTACGCTTTTATTTTACATACAGGATCTGACTTAGCGGAAATTCCACTCTTAATGGAAACAACTCTGATAAGAATGGTTTTAGATTTACAAACAGGTCCTAATGTTCGTTATGAAAACAAGATCATTAATAAAGAATTGAAGCAAATCTTCTTCATCGTTCTCATGCGGCCTGGCATTGGAGTTGACCTTGGGCCTACTCTTGGAGTTGTGTGGGAAGCCAAGTTCACATAACTAAAATTTTGGTCTCATGTCAACAAAGTACGGCGAGAGGGTGGTCATTGAACTGGCGATATTTAAATTTTTCCATCATTCAAATCAAATCAATCTCAAGCACCACGAAACAAGAAAATGTATTAAGTCAATATCATCATTATCGAAAGGCGGACTGTCCTTGAGAATGGAAATATGATGTTCACGTTCTTTGCGCGTAACAAAAATCCCGCTAATTTGATTACACTTATTTTTAAAAGTAGATTTGTTTGTTTGTGACGCCATCTATTGGTGTATCTTTAACTAACGAATGTTTTCTATAATAGAAGTTGATCGTGCTCGTATCTCTCGTTTCCCCCGTCTCTCTTGTGTCTCTCTCCTCTACCTAGTTTCCCTCGTTCCTCTCGATGATCCCGTTTCTCTCGTTTCTCTCGTTTCTCACTTTTCTCCCGTTTCTCTCGTTTCTCTCGTTTCTCTCGTTTCTCTCGTTTCTCTCGTTTCTCTCGTTTCTCTCCTTTCTCTCGTTTCTCCCGTTCCTCTCGTTTCTCTCGTTTCTCTCGATTCTCTCGTTTCTCTCCCTTCTCTCGTTTCTCTCGTTTCTCTCGTGTCTCTCGTTTCTTTCGTTCCTCTCGTTTCTTTAGTTTCTATCATTTCTCTCGTTACTCTCGTTTCAATCGTTTCTCTCATTACTCTCGTTTCTCTCGTTGCTCTCGTTTGTCTCGTTTCTGTCGTTTCTCTCGTTTCCTCGTTTCCTCGTTTCTCTCGTTTCTCTCGTTCCTCTCGTTTCTCTCGGGTCTCTCGTCTTTCTCCTCTCACACATGCACTAGCGAAAACCCAAGCACATACACAGACATAGCCACAGGTGTAAACACAGAGACAGACACAGATACAGATACACTCCACAAACACAGACGCAGGCACAGTCACAGACACATACACAGGCGCAAGCACGTAACCACGCAAGCACGAAAACATGAAAACACGAAAACACGAAAACACGAAAACACGAGAACACGAAAACACAAAAACACGAGAGCACGAAAACCCGAAAACACGAAAACGCCAAAACGCGAAAACGAGAAAACGCGAAAAGGCGAAAACACGAACACGCTGAAACGCGAAAACGCGAAAACGCGAAAGCGCGAAAACGCGAAAACGCGAAAACACGAAAACACCCAGACACGAAAATACACAAACACGCAAACACACAAACGCGAAAATACGAAAACACGATAACACACGTACACGCACACACGCAAACACGAGAACATACAAACACGACAACATACAGAACCTAGCGAATGTTTTATGTAATAGAAGTTGATCGTGCTCTTCTCTCGCGTTTTTCCTCTCCTCCGCCTCCATGTATCCCGCGTCTCCCTCATTTATCTCGTCTCTGCCGCTACTCTGGTCTGTCTGTCATTTCCTCTCGTCTCTATCTCTCTCTCTCTCTTTCGTTTCTCTCGGCTCTCTTAAAATAATACTCTCGCGCGAGCATTAACCTAACCTAAACCGTGTGTTTATTAATCTAACCTAATATTGTACGTGTATTGACCTATCCTGAAACGTGGGACAACGAGAGAGAAAGAGATAGAGAAAGAGAGAAATATAGCGAGAGAGAGAGAGGGGAATGATAGAGATGAGAGGGAGATAATGGAAGTAAGCTAACAGACTTCATTTTATAAGCTTATTTCATATAAATTATACAGAAACACGCATTTTCAACGTCCTTATAGAAAACCTTATACCCCTATTCCCTTGTCCTAAACATATGGTGGTTAATCAAGATTGAATTCCGCCTACAAATGCAGAGCTTAAATATGAATTTCAAATTCAATTGGACCCTTTTACTCTGTATCATAATACAGCAATCTATAACCAGTTTCATTAGGATCTACTAATTTATGTATATGTGTATGACAAAATATAAAAAAAGTAAAACCTACATATAAATGAGAACTGAGATACTGATGCAAAATAATTGACGACTTATTGGTAACACCAATGCTCTGCGAGTTTACCCTGATTATCGTCTATGAATTCTGCAACTACTTCCCATTACTGCGACCGTTTACCTTAACGGTCTATGACTGCCAATAAGCTTTTTCCATAATGGGCATGTATTTCTATTAGTGAGACACCGCGCTCGGTTTCTACAATGTTTGCACAAAAGCTGATATTTTTCGAAGTATTTATGCAATGTCATAAGCAGTAGGTATCCAATTAGTCGGGCAATATCAATGGTATTATTGATAACTAACGGCATTGCTCCTATTATATGATCATCATTAGCGCTACTAGCAATATGCAGTAAATTAATGCAAATTTACATTTAGTGCACATATTTTAAGACAATATGGATAACTCCTAGGTTTTAGGTATACAGGGTATTAACATGTATCTAAAAAATTCAATGTACTATATTATATATTGTATGTGATCGTTTAAGCGATACATTACAGTTGCTAGGGTAATCATTGCCACATATAGTTAACCAAGAGAATTAGGAAAGTTGTAGAATTGTTATTTCTTCACTATAAAAGCAACGCGGGGGTATCCGTGTGATCGTCAGCGTGAGCATCCACGTGAGTATGCGTAGGCTGTACAGTTGGAGTAACAAGGGGTACAAACCGAAAGTTACAGACCTGAAGTTGACAAATGTGACTCTGTCGAAACGTTGTCGAGGAAAAAACAGTCTCATACGAGTTCCAACACCCGAGAAACCAAGAAGTAATACAGCAGCCGCGGGATACTAAAACAAATATATATATATATATATATATATATATATATATATATATATATATATATATATATATATATATATACGTATAATTTCTAAATATTATAAATATAATTTTATATATTATTTAACGCTTGTGGATCGGTTGTTAATAAGTTTGCCTTAACATATTATCAAATTGAATTTTATGATTTAAGTTATTTAACGCATGTTGAGCTACGGCACACTTCTCTGGTTGATTCAATCTACATCTCATATGCTCTTTACGTCTAGTATCAAAGCTACGTTTTGTGGTTCCAAAGTATACTTTTCCACAAAAAAAAGATAATTTATCCGCTCTGGAAGCTAATAATGGATTCGAAGTATCTTTAGGTGATCATGATCATAATTGTTCATTACTATTTCCTGTAGGTTTGAAAATGTCTTGTTTTTTCAAATTAATCCGTAAAATGTTAGTTATGATAGTTAGAAAAGCTATACCAACATTAAGTGGTAATCGTTCTTTACGGCTACATCTAACAGGTTTAATTATATTATTAATTTTTAGAAAGAAATAACCATCAGCTTGTATTGTTGTTTAAAATGATCAAATTCATCTACAAGTTTTGGATTACAAATTCGTTTAGTTCGATCTCCTAGCGCTTTGACACTAGTTTTTTGACGTGTGATTTGATAGTATATGAAAATAATAACATTCTTTTGTTTGAAAGGTGACTTTATCTAGAGTGATCTTAGGTGTGATTCAAGAAAGTCTATAGATAATAAAGGGACTTTTACTTTTGGAGATTTTTTCGATGCTTTTTAAAGCTATTGTTTCAAAACTTTCACTAGTTACCGCTGGATTACTCTGGACGAGTTTCTCAACTTAATAATCCCACTAAAAATATGTAGTGTTAAGACAGTCCGGAAACAGAATTGATATATCCAATGGATTCTTTTGAAAGAAGTTAAGTAAATAGTGATGTACTGTCAAAACTGTTCATAATGTCATTTTCGTGCATTATAAAATTGCGCATTTTTTCCATGAAATGTGCAGAATCTGTTATGTCTTTTTCCTATATAAGGCTGTAATAAAAATGTAAGATGTTTCGCAAGGTTATATGTAGGAGATGCAACGGCACTGACAATATGTCTTAGAGGATCATTAGGTTTATGAATCGTTGGTAAACCGTAGAGTTTTGGTTAGGATAATTGTTCAATTTCAATATTATAGTCATTTATATTTAAGATACTATTTGTATTACATTTATTTGATGAAAACACAGTTACATTCTTATTCTTTTTAAGATCTATTAAAGCTCTTCGTTGATGAAATAGTAAATTGCTCTTTGGAGGTTTCGCTTTACACAACATTTTGACTGTTTCTACTAATTTTATTTTAAGTTTAATATGTAAGAGACTGACACTGTGGTCAGTTTTGACGTTGTATCACTTTTTTACTAAGGTTTCTTTAAAAGAGTAGTAGTTGATTTGTACATGGAAAAGCGTGAAATCTTAGCTCTACAAAATGCACCTAAAAGACCTTTAATTTAGTTTAGACCTGTAGATAATACGCTTGTAATTTGAAGACAGAAAGAAGCAGTAAACGGGTTTTTAGATTTTATAAACGGTATTCACCCAAGTATTGTTTATTATGGAAAAAGAGGCTAATGAAGGTTTACCAATTTTAGGTGTATTGATTTGTAAAATAATTTAAAAAGTATCATTTTGGGAATTTGGTTTGAAGTTGCATAGAATTTATTTCGATTACTTCTAGTATTTATTTACAGGAATTAATTGCATACATTAGGTAATTCATGAATTTACTGAATCCCTCATCTATACCAATTTTTGTAGCAGATTGTTATTTGTATCTTACAATTCGCAAAAACACAATAGCGAAACTTTGGGAAAGTTTTGAGAGACAAAACAGTAAAACATTTGAATTTTAAACTAAAGTAAAGATAACATTTATTTTTATTCAATATTAACCAAGTAGGTGCCCTAACATTATAATAATACAAAGTAACCAGTATATCCATATTATCGTCTCATAAAAGTGAAGACTCAGAATTAAGAGTTTTAGTAATTGAATGTTCTGGGTTTCACAGTAATCGGCCAAGAACACCTAAATGTGCAATATACACATCCACTACTATTAGGGATTAGTCTGTCCATCCGTCCTTCCGCCAATAACTACGTTCCTCAGATTTCTCCGTAATGCTTACAACATTGCTGTACGAATTCTTATACATTGGTGCAGTCTACGATGACGTTATTTTTTTTACACATTTTTGATACGTATATTTGGCTGTTACAATTAATAAACAAAGGAAACTCAGTGGGTAGATTTGATTCGTGGGACACAATAAAAACAATATTTTCAAGGGTTCCTGTTGGAATTTCTGATAAAGATAAAAGTGCAAGTTTTTAAGTTACAATCCGACACTCGACACGTAGCAATATGTCAAACCACCCTGAATGTTCATTTTGATCATGCGATGATTTAATTGTCACGTATTTTCTGGTACTGTACTGAAATGAACATTTCCTGTTATATAAGATAATTTCATAGTCATATATTATCTAGGCAATGTAATCAAATTAACTCTAATAAAACAATGTACCTACTTGTTAATTGTTATGAAAGTATAAAGCACATAAGGGATGTACAGGCTAAGAATGAGATGTATTTATATCATTCTGTACGTTGAATGTTGCTATTTAGTAAGATACTAGAATAATGTTTATAAAGAAAATAAAACTTCGCATAAATTAAGCGAATGTAAACGCTGTTTTTAAATTACATTTTCTGCATACATAAGTATGTATAAAATTTTAATTCTCTACTAGAAGGCTTCAGTTTAAGCAAATTAATATGATGCTTGTACGTAAATGAAGCTTTGCGACAATAGAAAATGAATATGCTTATTTTTTTTATGGATGGGGTGGGGCACCACATACGGCACGGAATTTAGAACCTAAACTAGAAAAATTCTGAAACATGTTTTTATGTAAGTCGATAAGAACTACATTTTAAAGATATTTTTAAATATACTGAATGTTCCAAAAAAATGAGTACCTCAAAGTTATTTTTTCCTAAATGACACACCCCGTATATAATTACGTTTTCAAATTTCACTTTAAAAAATAATCTTTGTTTCTTAAAGATTTCGGTTTTTCTCAAAATGTAAAAAAAGATAAATAACGATCAACGGGTAGACATAAAAAAAATGTTTTGTAAGAATGAATCCGAAACCCTGTATTTTTTTACTCAGATATTTTAAGTTATTATCTTTCAAATGGTGTTAGGGTTTCCTATACCGAAATTTAGTATTTTTCGCATAATCAATAGATTCGGTCCAATCTATATCTCGTATGTTGTAAAGGTGGAGGCCGGGCCTCGTAGTAAAAAATGCTCGAAATGTCAAATTTTATGTCTAGTTGTTGATCATTGCCATAAAAAATTCTTTGTTAGTTTTTAAATTTTGCATTAAACTATTAAAAATTAATTCAAAACGAAAACATATTCTGTTCAAGAGAAAATTGTTGTGATTTTAGTAATAGGCGAGCCTGAAGAAAATTGCCTTTTAGCTTCACGTCTATATGCACAAAAATATCCAAGTAGAAACCACCCGAAAAAGGAGAGCTTTCAAAAATTACTTGAATCATTTCGAAATACTGTCGAAGGTATCGAATTTTAAGTAATTGGATCAATTGTCGAAAATCCTCACACAAGTCAAAACTTTACGATAGAGATTTTGATCAAAGGATAGATTTCTATTTATGGGTACTAGAACAGGTGGCAACAACTGAACATTTTTTTGAATTTCTTTGTTTACTGATGAAGCAACGGTATGGTAAACAGACATAATTTTCACTACTATAGCGATGAAAATCCCCACTACTTTCGTACACTCGATCATCAAATACGATAGTCATTGAACGGCAACTTCCCGCGGCTTTTAGAAGATATTTTAAGCGTCAGACGCAGAATGTGGCTCCAACTGGATGGTGCTTCTGTTCATTACAGTTTGAGGGTAAGAAATTCTTTAAATAGATTATTCTCAAGAAAATGGATTGGTCGAGGTAGTACTCGCAAGAGATCCCCAGACTTAACACGTATCGACTTTTTCCTACGCGGTTACATTAAAGGAATCGTTTACAATACCAAACCGACAACTCCAAATGACATGAAAGAAAGAATAAGAGTTGCTTTTTCAACAGTAACACCTTAAATATTAACGGAAGTTAAAAACAGTTTTTTGGAAAGAGTACAGTTGTGTATCGAACAAGACGGACAGCATTTCGAACATCTTATGCAGGATTTTTCTGAGTACTAATTTGTTATAACTTTGTGTAAAGTGTATTGTGATTATGAGAACTTGCTATGTTTAATTCTCCTTCTGTTGGGTTTTCGTAACATGTGATGACAAATAATTATTATCGGTTTGGTTCCAATTATTTCAATATTATTTTGAAAAAATGTATAAAATGCCTAAAAACAAATCAAAAATTTGGTCCAAGAAACGTGTAACGCCAGTAACCAGGTGTAATGATCAGCCTACTGTACCTTTACAACAAAAAAGAAGTAGATTGGACCAAAAACAAGTAATCTATTGATTATGCCAAAAATATAAGATAGAGTAAAAAAGTACAGGGTGTTCTATTTAAATTAAACAAGTTATTTACGTTATAAGTCCGTAGGATTCCGCCCTGTGTACATATATGTACCTTTTTTTCTCGTTTCTTTGTCTAGTTACTAAATTTTCGTGGGTTGAAGGAGTAAATTACGTTCTTTTAAAATTATATTAATATATTGTTTTTTTATGTTGTATTTCGGATTGGAATTTGTCGTGTTTAGTTAAACATGAATTTCTTTGGTAGAATTAATTTACATCAGGATTGAAATTATATAAATGTTCTTGAGGTTTAAATTTTGAAAAACGCGTTTGTTATTGAGATAAAAATTCCAAGTTGTTTTTTTCGTGTTATGTTTCTGTTAACTTCTATTTGACGAATGGAGCCAAAATTCTATTGCAGTACAGTTTACCGATTAACTTTCAATTAAAAATAATCCTTATAGGAACAGACAAGGTTTAACTGAGTTACAATAAGTACTAAGGAAAAAAATAAGGATAACATTTTGTCTCGATTGCTGTGAAAGCTGACGTTGTTTTGCATTCTGAGGTACCCTTTAAGATCACAGTTCGTAGCATGATGTAATTTTTCTTTTTCTCTTGATCATTTATGGAAAGGGGCTTATCGTTTCTACCGTGTTTTATAATTTGAAAGTAATGAGAGTATGATTGGTTGTCGTTTTTAAAATTAAATTTTTGAATGTATGTGTTCAGTTTTGGAATGAAACCGTGAGGGTCAAAACTCCTTTGCGCTTTGTCGCGTACCCGAAGGCTGGTGTGTGATACTAGTGAAAGATTTACGCATATGTGGAGGTTAAGTGAAGTTATCGTGGAGTTTGTCTCGTTACCCTTGATTAGGGATTATTATGTGTCTTCTCGCCTCCTGGAGTATTTATCGTACCGTTGTTGTATCGGTGTCGTATAGTGACATATTCTCTTTTGGTCCATGAAATTTCCGTTCTGTATCGAATGGTGCTGGTCCTAACTCCTTTGGAGTCCTTTTACGCCTGGTGTGCGGATCAAAAGTAAATAATTCAAGTAAAGTAGATGGTCCTAGTGTTAGTTGGTGTTGACGGCTTCGTGTAAGTGGCAAGCGCATAACAAACAGTTACCGCTGTAAATAAAGAAAGCTTTTAGTTAAACCCTTAGCTACTATCGACACACTTGACTGACACATATACTACTGAAGGGTCCTCAGGACCCACAATAATTAAATTAGAATAATATCATAAAATAAAAACTTTTATTGAAAAATCTAGCTGGATATGTATCACAAAAACTTAAAATTACTTGTCAAAACATTTAGGGCATACTTTCTTGCAACATTGGTTGCAAATGGATAATTTACATGTGTCACATTGGATAGCAGTTTTCCTGTCCTTGTTGCTAGGACATATGGCACACCTTTTTCTTTTGCTTTTTTCAGGGCGTGCTTGTGGTTGTTCAGAAACAGTTTTCACCACTTTCAATAATTCAGCAATGAGAATTCGCACTTTTGAGGGGACCTTTTTGTTGGCCATTCTAAGTCGCAGATGTTCATCTATTAATTGCATCCCCAGAGTTCTTAGAAATGAATATCGTCTTATTTCTTGACCGTCTGACGCAAATTGGTACAATACTCGAGAATTTACACCTGCAATATTCAACGTAGCATAAAAAATGGCCATTGGCCAACGGTTGGTTCTTCTGGATGTCAAATATGATGCATACTTTGCATTTAAAGGATTTTGTTTCGTTATAGAAATGAATTAACTCTGGCTTGTTGGTTGTTGTATTTACAGAATTATTATGATGCTTACTGGAAACTATTATAGCACCTTTATTTTTTTTTTTTTTTTGGCACATAGCTTACTAGAGTGGTTGTAGGAGTAAATCAAAACGGATGAATTAATTTCACGTTTTCGGTTAGGTAAAAATTCTGGCGGAATGGACTTTTTATTTTTTCTCAAGTTCCCCACGTAAGTCACCTTATATTTCTTGAGTTCATCGACGAGTTGTACTGAACTATACCAGTTGTCCCCGGTGATGTTTCTGTTGAATTTTCTAACACACTCAGCGAGCCTAAGAACCACTCTTGTCAGATTCGATAATGTAGGCTTAGGAGCATTGGCAACTTTTATTTCGGATCCGGAATAAATCTCTGCATATACGAGATAATGCGTTTTTGCATGAGTCAAAAACCTGCACTTTGATCCCATATTTCGCAGGTTTATTGGGAATATACATCGGAAATCCACACCTTCCCGGAATGGTACAAGCATTTCGTCAATTGATACATATTAATCTATTGTGATTCGTCCCCTGTGCTACAATTTTGACGTAAAGTAATGAGCTAAAAGAGTAGAAACCTTTTAATTCACATTTAAGATTGCAATTGACTTGATTTGATGAAAGTATTTAAGTTTTTTAAGTAATTAATTAAAGGTAAATTTTTGAGTAATGAGATTCATTATGGTTTGACGTTAATGCATTTAGATAACGTAGTATGAGTTTGCTGGCCGAGCAACTGATTGTATTTTTGTGCATACGAGGGTATCTCGAAAAGTTGCGAGATATCTTTGAAGTATTTTTATAGATATCGACTTATCGATTGGAGACATTCTAGTGCCTGATTTGCCGAACAGGTAAGTGAATATAATTGTTTGTTATGGCAGCTAGGTAACGCATTTTGGAATTTAAGTGTTACATCCCGATATCGACGTTTAATCAATTTTAGAATTTCATAGATTGTTGATCGCTTTTGTTTAGTTTGTGGCGACGTATATTTTTCGTTTTAATTGAATAATTAAATTGTCGTATTTCCCGTTATTTTTGGATTAGTTGACCTAATAATTTTTGACGTGGATTTATCGAAATATTTAGTGAGTTTTAGGTTTTATTTTGCATTTTGCGGCTTAAGATTTTATTGAAGTTTAGGTGAACCTGGCGTTAATATTTTTGGAGTAGACTTTGTAGAAGTAGTAGATTTTTGAGTGAACGTTTTGGTTTCCTGTTACACCAATATAACATCAGTTCATGACGTTCTCCCGCTATAAATTATTTTAACAGGTGGCGCCTTTTGGACCCCGCCCACACCACCGAGCTATGCCGTGGTACAAATTGCCTTTACGGGCATTTTTACATGAAAGTAAATATACCAAATAGTTGTCTCAGGGTTTCGGATTCATTGTTCCAAAACATTTTTTTTTATCTACCCGTTTATCGTTATTTTTCTTTTTTTTTGTGTGCTACATTTCGAGAAAACCGTAAAAGATGAGTGTAGGTAATCTTTAAGAAACAAACCTTTGTTAAAGTGAAATTTGAAAATGTAATTATATACGGGTGTGTCATTTAAAAAAACAACTTTGATGTGTTACTTTTTTTCGAAACACCCAGTATATTTAAAAATATTTTTAAAATTTAGTTCTTATCGACTTACGTACCTCTACATAAAAACGTATTTCAGAATTTTTCTAGTTTAGGCTCTAAATTCCGTGCAATATGTGGTGCCCCACCCTGTACCATTTTTGGTCCGTTATGTTTGTAAATAAAGATGTTACTACTTTTTATCTATTATATAAACTCGGCGCGCCAAAATTATTTATGTTGATTCGCTAAAATTCCTAAAATCAGAAATGAATGGGGCTGCTATGATTAGTGTCTCATAGCTAATACTTTCGCAAAGAAATTTTCATTTTCTTCTCTTTTCTATACAGTGAGCTAGAAAACATTTCAATGAAAGCTTCCCTGTCTGACCTGTGATTTTTGTATATTTTGCATTATTTTTGTTATATAGGGTGTCCCAAGGAGCCCAGACAAGGTGCAACTTTAAAATCTTAAATAGAACACATCACATTTTTAGCTTGAACTTATCAATTTAGAAATATTTTGTATAATATATCTATTATGTGCTCACTGCATACATACTTACTGACTCCAATTAAAAGTGATGTTAAAAAGCTCTAGGTTAGAAATGAAAGATGCGACAATACTGCACGAATTCTATTCCATTTGCCAAAAGCTTTTTTAAATTATCTCAGTAAAGAAAACATGTATACTGTGCCTAGTTACAGAGTTTACATAATCAAGATTGATGTCAAACGGTGAATACTTCGTTATACCATAATACAACCACTAAAAGAAATATTTTCTAAATTTACGAATGCAACATTTTTTACGTATTCTTCTTTTCCTTAATTTTTTAATAGAAAACGTCTAACAAAGGTACTGGAGAAGTGAAAGTATGAAACATCAGTCCTGGAATTAGTGACGTCATGATAATGTGACGCAGTCAAAATAACAGCGTTTTGGAAATAAGTAGAAAAATGTCCCATATACACCTTATAACAGTCGTCTACAAGTATCTTACAAACCAAATACCACATTATCCGAATGGTGTAGTATTGTAATATTTAATCTATGTCTTTCTAAACGTGATCCCCTTGTTCTTTAAATATCTTATAGACTAATATTTCGGGGGAAAGTTTTTGAGTGACAACATACTAAACTCTAGAGAAGCGAAATAACATCAATTAGATTAAACGTGCGCACTTCAAAGATAAAGATATATATATATATATATATATATATATATATATATATATATATATATATATATATATATATATATATATAAAGCTTTCTTTGTCAACTGAAACACTTCCGTCCAAAATTAGTTTCGATTCAAATTATTGGTCATAGTCCTAAAATTCACTTAAGAATATTTATTGTTGAACGCCGAGTGATGTTTTTTGAAATTAACAATATGGAGGCACAATTTTTAAAAATTTTAATGCTTAAAATTTGTTACTCGAGTATTCTTTGTCGCAAAATAAAAATCTGAGTTAGATTTCCAGAATTCAAAATGGCGGGTCCAATATGAAGGTTATTTTCTTTTAAAATTTATACGATTAGCTTGAAACTTGTTACTCGGTGGTTTTTGGGTGGTTAAATAGTAATCTGAATTTGGATTTTCAAAATTCAAAATAGCCGAGCCAATATGGCGGAATTTTCTTTTAAAATTTATCCGATTTCCTAGAAACGTTTTACGCTGGGGATTTCTTGGTCGCCTAATAAGAATCTAAAGATAGATTTACAAAATTCAAAATCCAATATAGCATAAGGGTTTTTAAAGATGTATCTGGTTGCCTTGAATTAATTTTAATTAATATTCTGGATCGCTAAAAAAGAATCTGAATCTGTTTTTTAATTAAAATAAAGACCGCATCGTAAAATAGAAAGTTAGATTTCCAAAAAGTGAAAATATACAGGGTGATCCATTCAGGAAAATTGATCTTGAAAGTGTTCCGCCGTAGTGAATCATCCTGTATATTTTGAAATAATTTTAAAATGTGCGGCCTTTGATACAATTAGCATTTCCATAGAATTTTTGTACAAGATGTACCATACAATGTAATACATTTTATACTCAATTTAATTTTATAAAACGTTATTCCCTTTCATTTACCAAAATACACCAATGTTAAAAATAACTAAAACATTTATGTACGTAGAAACTAATCAACATCCCTTTCACACTAATCTAGTAAAGAGGGGATTCCACTATCTATTGATACCAATATCTAAACCAAACTTTTAATTTAAAACTCCAATCTAAACTTGCTAAATAAACCAAAAACCTTATTCCATTTTCAAAATGGGGATGCGTTATTGTTTTCATTTGCGCGAGTTATAAACTCATATACATTTAAGAGGTATGGTACTAACAAATAATTTATAATTTCGAAAATTATCGGCAAATGTTCATAAAATCATGGACACATGGACAAGTTTCCAACAACAATAACAATTGTTTATAATAGGGAAAGTTGTGGAAGAGGCTGGGTATCAGAAAATTTTTAAGAAGAAAATTTAACCAAAATAAGTTTTCTACCCAGAAGTCGATGATGTCGCCGAGGAAAATCTTGTGCTGAAAAATAAATATTTTGAATTGGATGTAAATTTTAGCAATTATATCAAGTAGTTCGGTAGATTTGCCTAGTAAGTTTCAGCAACAGAATACACATTATTTTAGATCTTTTACATTATATTAAAAGTACCTCATTGACATGTTAAATCTACCCTTATACATATACACATATACATTTGTCAATTTTTGGTATGTATGTATGTAAAATTATTTTTGTTTATGAAAATTAGTGCAAATAATAAGTTAAAATATGTTTTCTTTAGTAACAAAACCGTTATTGTGCTCTCCATAAATGAATTTTATTAAATATCTTGTTTTTAAATAAAAAATATAAATTAAAAAAAGTATGACAATTGTGCCTCTCGCACAAGAAATCTTGCAAAAAAACAAAAATTTCTTGTATGTAAATTCATTTTCTTTTCTTCCTGTTGTAATATAATACTATTACATCATGAATTACATATAATATTCTTTTTGTTTTTAAGTGTGTTACTTAATCATCCTTTCATTTCTAGTTTTGAACACAGCCCAAAATTAAATGAGATAATGTCGAAATGTAACACATACCATTATTGTTTTTGAAAAACGAGTTTTCGTTTCACATTCATTGTTTTGCTGTGACTACAAATTAAATGTCACCGAGTTTCATTAAACGAATAGGAACAATGCTTTAGCTTGACAAAAACAAGTTAAATTGGTTAAATTAATAGGAAATGAATATTTAAAAGGTATTTTTACCTAAGTTAAACATGCCTTATCAGGGAATTACGATTTGCATGTTGTTTACGTACATTAGGTAAATGAAATATTTCATTGCAAACTAAATAAACAACATATTCTGTTTTAAACGTATAGAACTAATATGAAATTAGTGTTTGCATTTACAGCAGCCAATTATAAGAGAATATTATCGATATGAAACAGTTATTCCTTAGGGGAAATCAACAATATTAATCCATTATTTTACAGTGCATCCTATTCTTGATAATCTACGTATTACCGTTGACTGATTTACTCAATCGTATTACCGTGAGACTCGTGAAAGGGCAAGGCGTTTTGTGCATAATATTTGCTCTGGCTGATAGGTGCGTTTAGGTCGCCGCTTGCTGCATTTGCTCCTGGAATTTTGTCATGTCGACGTTACATGGAAGCCTTCGCTTATAATGTTGTGTGCGTATACGAATTGGTACACCCCCCGCTACTTTTTCTTGTTTAAATATATTTCATTGCTTTAAATCATTACTATTTATTATAGGTTTGTTAGGTAAGTACATAATTATGCAGTTACAAAGTTTTAATGACGTTAAAACCAATAAACGTAAACAAGTATATAATTAGTAAGAGGGAACATATAATTATTTATATACTTAAAACCGTTGTTAAAATTAATGCGATCTTTATTCTGAAATACCCTGTATACGTAAATTAAAGTAAATTTTTTTACTAAGTGAGGCTTGTTTATCAAAGCATTCTTTTTATTTTAAACCCTTTAATTTGTATTTTTCTATATGCAATTACCAAGTTTTAATGACGTTAAAACCAATAAACAAGTTTATAATAAATAAGAGGGAACATATAATTATTTATATACTTAAAATCGTTCATAAAATTAATGCGATCTTTATCCTGAAATACTCTGTATACGTAAATTAAAGTAAATTTTTTTACGAAGTGAGACTTGTTTAGCAAAGCATTTTTTTTTTATTTTAAACACTTTAATTTCTACTTTTCCACATGAAATTACTAAGTTTTAATAACGCTATAACCAATAAACAAGTATATAATTAATAAGAGGGAACATATAATTATTTATATACTTAAAATCGCTCATAAAATTAATGCGATCTTTACTCTGAAATACCCTGTATACGTAAAATAAATTACATTTTTTTTACGAAATGAGTCTTGTTCAGTAAAGCATGTTTTTTATTTTAAACACTTTAATTTCTAATTTTCTGTATGCAATTACCTCGTTTTAATGACGTTAAAACCAATAAACAGGTATATAATTAATAAGAGGGAACATATAATTATTTATATACTTAAAATCATTGTTAAAATTAATGCCATCTTTATTCTGAAATACCCTGTATACGTAAATTAATGTAAATTTTTTACGAAGTGAGGCTTATTTATCACAGCATTCTTTTATTTTAAACGCTATAATTTCTATTTTTCTGTATGCAATTACGAAGTTTTAATGACGTTAAAATCAATAAATAAGTTTATAATAAATACCAGGAAACTTATAATTACTTATATACTTAAAATCGCTGTTAAAATTAATGCAATCTTTATTCTGAAACACTCTCTATGTTAAAGTAAATTTTTTTTTTAAGTGAGGCTTGTTTATCAAAGCATTTTTTTTTAATTCCTTTAATTTCTGTTTTTCTATATACAATTACAACGTTTTAATGACGTTAAAACCAACAAAGAAGTGTATAATTAATAAGAAGGAACATATACTTATTTATATACTTAAAATCGTTCATAAAATTAATGCGATCTTTATTCTGAAATACCCTGTATACGTAAATTAAAGTAAAATTTTTTTACGAAGTGGGGCTTGTTTATCAAAGCATTTTTTTTTATTTTAAACACTTTAATTTCTATTTTTCTATATGCAATTACAAAGTTTTAATGACGTTACAACCAATAAACAAGTATATAATTAATAAGAGGGAACATATAATTATTTATATACTTAAAATCGTTCATAAAGTTAATGTGATCTTTATTCTGAAATACTCTGTATACGTAAATTAAAGTAAATTTGTTTACGAAGTGAGGCTTGTTTATCATAGTTTTTTCTTTTTATTTTAGACACTTTGATTTCTATTTTTCTATATGCGATAACCTAGTATATCATTAATAAGGGGAAACATATAATTATCTATATACTTGAAATCGTTCATAAAATTAATGCGATCTTTATTCTGAAATACCCTGTATACGTAAATTAAAGTAAATTTTTTTTACGAAGTGAGGCTTGCTTAGCAAAGCATTTTTTTGATTTTAAACACTTTAATTTCTATTTTTCTATATGCAATTACAAAGTTTTAATGACGTTAAAACCAATAAACAAGTATATAATTAATAAGGGGAACATATAATTATTTATATTCTTGAAATTGTTCATTAAGTTAATGCGATCTTTATTCTGAAATACCCTGTATACGTAAATTAAAGTAAATTTTTGTACGAAGTGAGGCTTGTCTAGCAAAGCATTTTTTTTTATTTTAAACACTTTTATTTCTATTTTTCTATATGCAATTACAAAGTTTTAATGACGTTAAAACCAATAAACAAGTATACAATTAATAAGAGGGAACATATAATCATTTATATAGTTAAAATCGTTAATAAAATTAATCCGATCTTTACTCTGAAATACCCTGTATACGTAAATTAAAGTAAATTTGTTTACGAAGTAAAGCTTGTTTATCATAGTTTTTTTTTTGTTTTAGACACCTTAAGTTCTATTTTTCTATATGCGATTACAAAGTTTTAATAACGTTAGAACCAATAAACGAGTATATACCTAATAAGAGGGACGTGACGTTTTTTTACCACAGCATTTTTTTTTATTTTAAATACTTTAATTCCTATTTTTTTATATGCAATTACAAAGTTTTAATGACGTTAAAACAAAAAAACAAGCATATAATTATTAAGAGGAACATATAATTGTTTATATACCTAGAATCGTTCTTAAAATTATTGCCCCGTATACGTAAATTAAAGTAAATTGATTTACTAAGTGAGACTTGTTTATCAAAGCATTTTTTTTATTTTAAACACTTTAATTTCTATTGTTCTACATGCAATTACAAAGTCTTAATGACATTAAAACTAATAAACAAATATGTAATTAATAAGAGGGAACATATAATTATTTATACACCTAAAATCGTTCATAAAATTAGTGAGATCTTTATTCTGAAATACCCTGTATACGTAAATTAAAGTAATTTTTTTTACGATCTGAGGCTGGTTTAGCAAAGCATTTTGTTTATTTTAAACATTTTGATTTCTATTGTTCTATATGCAATTACAAAGTTTTAATGACGTTAAAACCAATAAACAAATATGTAATTAATAAGAGGAACATATAATTATTTATATACCTAAAATCGTTCATAAAATTAGTGAGATCTTTATTCTGAAATACCCTGTATACGTAAATTAAAGTAAATTTGTTTACGAAGTAAAGCTTGTTTATCATAGTTTTTTTTTTGTTTTAGACACTTTAAGTTCTATTTTTCTATATGCGATTACAAAGTTTTAATAACGTTAGAACCAATAAACGAGTATATACCTAATAAGAGGGAGCATAAAATTATTTATATACTTAAAATCATTCATAATATTAATGCGATCTTTATTCCGAAATACCCTGTATACGTAAATTAGAGCAAATTTTTGTACGAAGTGACGCTTTTTTACCACAGCATTTTTTTTTATTTTAAACACTAATTCCTATTTTTTTATATGCAATTACAAAGTTTTAATGACGTTAAAACAAAAAACAAGTATATAATTATTAAGAGGAACATATAATTGTTTATATACCTAGAATCGTTCTTAAAATTATTGCCCCGTATACGTAAATTAAAGTAAATTGATTTACTAAGTGAGACTTGTTTATCAAAGCATTTTTTTTATTTTAAACGCTTTAATTTCTATTGTTCTACATGCAATTACAAAGTCTTAATGACATTAACACCAATAAACAAATATGTAATTAATAAGAGGGAACATATAATTATTCATACACCTAAAATCGTTCATAAAATTAGTGAGATCTTTATTCTGAAATACCCTGTATACGTAAATTAAAGTAATTTTTTTTACGATCTGAGGCTGGTTTAGCAAAGCATTTTGTTTATTTTAAACATTTTGATTTCTATTGTTCTATATGCAATTACAAAGTTTTAATGACGTTAAAACCAATAAACAAATATGTAATTAATAAGAGGAACATATAATTATTTATATACCTAAAATCGTTCATAAAATTAGTGAGATCTTTATTCTGAAATACCCTGTATACGTAAATTAAAGTAATTTTTTTTTACTATCTGAGGCTTGCTTAGCAAAGCATTTTGTTTATTTTATACATTTTAATTTCTATTTTTCTGTATGCAATTACCAAGTTTTAGTGACGTTAAAACCAATAACCTAGTACATAATTATTAAGAGGAGTATATAATTGTTTATATACTTAAAATCGTTCTTAAAATTATTGCCCCGTATTCGTAAATTAAAGTAAATTTTTTTTACGAAGTGAGGCTTGTTTATCTAAGCATTTTTTTTATTTCAACACTTTAATTTCTATTTGTCTATATGCAATTACAAAGGTTTAATGACGTTACAACCAATAAACAAGTATATAATTAATAGGAGGGAACATATAATCATTTATATAGTTAAAATCGTTAATAAAATTAATCCGATCTTTATTCTGAAATACCCTGTATACGTAAATTAAAGTAAATTTGTTTACGAAGTGAGGTTTGTTTATCACAGTTTTTTTTTATTTTAGACACTTTAATTTCTATTTTTCTATATGCAATTACAATGGTTTAATGACGTTACAACCAATAAACAAGTATATAATTAATAAGAGGGACCATATAATCATTTATATAGTAAAAATCGTTAATAAAATTAATCCGATCTTTATTCTGAATACCCTGTATACGTAAATTAAAGTAGATTTGTTTACGAAGTGAGGCTTGTTTATCACAGTTTTTTTTTTAGACACTTTTCTATATGCGATTACAAAGTTTTAATAACGTCAAAACCAATAAACGAGTATATAACTAATAAAAGAGAACATATAATTATTTATGTACTTAAAATCGTTCATAAAATTAATGCGATATATATTCTGAAATACCCTATATACGTAAATTAAATTACATTTTTTTACGAAGTGAGGGTTGATTATCACAGCATTTTTTATATTTTAAATACTTTAATTTCTATTTTTCTATATGCAATTACACAGTTTTAATGACGTTAAAACCAATAAACAAGTATATAATCAGTCAGAGGGAACATATAATTATTTATACACTTAAAATCGTTGTTAAAATTAATGCGATCTTTATTTTGAAATACCCTGTATACGTAAATTAAAGAAAATTACTTTAATAAGTGAGGCTTGTTTATCAATGCATTTTTTTTTATTTTAAACACTTTCATTTCTATTTTTCTATATGCAATTACAAAGTTTTAATGACGTTAAAACCAATAAACAAGTATATAATTAATAAGAGGGAACATATAATTATTTATATGCATAAAAATCGTTCATAAAGTTATTGCGATCTTTATTCTGAAATACTCTGTATACGTAAATTAAATTACATTTTTTTACGAAGTGAGGATTGTTTAGCAAAGCATTTTTTATATTTTAAACACTTTAATTTTTATTTTTCTAAATGCAGTTGCAAAGTTTTAATGACGTTAAAACCAATAAACAACTATATAATTAATAAGAGGGAACATATAATCATTTATATGCTTAAAATCGTTCCTAAAATTAATGCGATCTTTATTCTGAAATACCCTGTATACGTAAATTAAAGTAAATTCTTTTTACGAAGTGAGGCTTGCTTATCAAAGCATTTTTTTTATTTTAAACACTTTAATTTCTATTTTTCTATATGCAAGTACAAAGTTTTAATGACGTTAAAACCAATAAACAAGTATATAATTAATAAGAGGGAACATATAATTATTTATATACTTAAAATCGTTGTTAAAATTATGCGATATTTATTCCGAAATACCCTGTATACGTAAATTAAAGTAAATTTTTTTGCTTGGTGAGGCTTGTGTATCAAAGCATTTTTTTATTTTAAGCACTTTAATTTCTATTTTTCTATATGCAGTTACAAAGTTTTAATGACGTTAAAACCAATAAACATGTATAAAATTAATAAGTGGGAACATATAATTATTTATATGCTTAAAATCCTTCATAAAATTAATGCGATCTTTATTCTGAAATACCCTGTATACGTAAATTAAAGTAAATTTTTTTACGAAGTGAGACTTGTATATCAAAGCATTTTTTTTTTATTTTAAACACTTTAATTTCTAATAAAATACTTATCTTTTTTGGGATTTTTTAATGGTGTACTTTAAATTATACAATCTAAACGTTTCGATAACACTTACAGTTATCTTCGTCAGTAGTAATGTTAGTTAAAAATTGTTAAAGATGTAGTAAACAATTATGTCAAATTTGAAAAATTCAAACATAAACATAAGCCTGCTATTAATATAACAGTTTGAGAAACGTATAAGCCAACTATAAAATTGTAGTAAAGAATAACTAGGTCATTAAAATTAAATATTGTTAAACTGCCTCAAAGATGACAAACCAGAACACTCTCTACGACGAAAGCTAACAATGAAATTTGCCAGCCAAAAACACATTTAACAAAATTTAATCGAGTTATGATGTAAGTGTAAAGTTGTGAAAAACTTCAATTTCAAAATGATAGAAGCATTCACAAATCCAAACATTACATCAAAAATAACCCAGTTAAATCTAACAAAGAGATATCTTTATCAATAATTGGAAGTGTTATTAACAATGAAAAGCACAATGCAGAACGTTCTTTGTAAATTTTAATTTCAATTTAATTTCAACTACTTATGTTAAATTATAGTGCTGTGGAAATTTAACGTATAATTGGTAAAGCATTTGCTTCAAGGTCTAGGAAAAACACAGCAAAAACCTAGACATACCAAAAGCTGAAAACAAATTAAAATCAAGGCGTATCATTATGCTCTTTTTAATTATAAGATGCCAAAACCTATTTAAACGGAGATTTTCTTCTTGTCTATTAAAATTATTCGGGTGTTTATATATTTCAATAGCTTCACGTTGCAAACGAACATAATAATGGGTTTGTCTTGACAATATTTTCATATTGTCAAATTGAATGTCATGATTTAAATTATTCAGGGCATGGTCAGCCACAGCAGACCTCTCTGGTTGACCCAATCTACAAAATCTCATATGTTCTTTGCGTCTTGTATCAAAGCTACGTTTTGTGGTCCCGATGTATACTTTTCCACATGAACAAGATAACTTATACACTCCGGAAGATGATAAAGGGTTTGACACATCTTTAGGTGATCTTAAATGTTCTTTAATTTTTCTTGTAGGTTTAAAAATAGTCCTAATGCCATGTTTGATTAGGATTTTTCAATTCTATTTGTAACATTAGCTATAAAAGGAAGAAAAGCAGTACCAACATTAAGAACTGGTTTTTCTTTAAGGTTACGCCTAGAAGGTGTAATAACATTATTAATATCTGTAAGTGAATATCCATTATCTTGTAAGGATTTTCTTAAATATTTATATTCATCATTCAAAATTCAGGGTCACAAATTCGTTTTGCTCGATCTACTAAAGATTTAATTACACTAATTTTTGACGTGGATGGTGGTTGGATAATTTATGAAGGTATCTATCAGTGTGTGTCGGCTTTCTGTAAACCTTAAAAGATAGTGAATTATTATTTTAGATATTAATATGTCAAGAAATGGTAAACTTCCATTAGTTTCTTTTTCCATGGTAAACTGAATACTAGGATGTATACCATTTATAAAAACCAAAAACTCATGCAGTGCTTCTTCTCCATGTCTCCAAATAACAAATGTGTCATCTACATATCTATACCAAACTGAAGGTTTTTTAGGTGTATTTTGTAACGTTAATGTTTCAAATTTTTCCATATAAGAAATTAGCTATAACAGGACTAAGGGGACTACCCATTGCTACACCTTCAATCTGTTCATAAAATTTATTGTTCCACTGAAAATAAGTTGTAGTAAGACAGTGCTGAAAAAGAATGGTTATGTCCTTTGGAAAAAGATGATCTATGTATTCAATAGTTTCTTTTAGAGGTACTTTTGTAAAAAGTGAAATAACATCAAAACTAACCATTATATCACCCTCTTCAATTTTGAAACTATGCATTTTTCAACAAAGTCGGCAGAATTTTTAATGTAATGGGGTGTTTTTCCTATATGAGGTTGTAATAACAATGTAAGATGTTTTGCAAGGTGATATGTAGGAGAACCAATTGCACTAACAATAGGCCTTAAAGGAATATTAGGTTTATGAATTTTGGTAAACCATATAGTTTTGGTGAAATAGCTTCAGAGTTAGATAGTTTCTTCTTTATTTCTTCAGGAATAGATGATAATTTAATCAGCTCTTTAGTTTTTAAAAGAAACTTTTTTGTTGGATCTTTCGGTATTTCATGATAAGTTTCTGGTCCCAACAATTGTTCTATCTTAGTGTTATAATCGTTCATATTTAATATAACAGTTGCATTACCTTTATCTGATTTTAATATTATAATATTTTCATTGCGTTTAAGATCAAGTAAAGCATGTCGTTGACGAAAGGATAAGTTGCTCTTTGGAGGTTTTGTTTTACGTAATATGTTAACGGTGTTATATCTAACTTCATTAGCAGCATCAAAAGGTAATAATCTAATGGAGTTTTCGATGTTGGAAATTATATCTTCAAAAGGTATTACTCTTGGTGTTATCGCAAAATTTCCTCCTTTAGAAAGCGCTTCAATAGCATAATCTGAAACAACATTATCAGAAAGGTTTATAACTGTTTTCTACAATCAATAGATGGTCTATTATTTTGTTGTTTGTATAATTTATTAAATTTTTCTTTTTGACGTTGACATGAGATGTCAAAATTTATTTCCATAGATTTAAACGTTATAGAATCAATTTTATCCCAATCTTCTTTATTCAAAATAGATGAAATTTCTAAATGTAAATATAAAAGATTTTTATCGGTGTTATCCAGTAACTTCCTAGTAATATGTATTTGATTACGTAGAAGAGCATTTTCAGTTCTTCTGTAAATATTATTCGCTTGCTTGTTATTAAAATTTCTTTTAATATAGATAAACTTTGGGATAATCATTTGGTCTCGGCATCGTAATAAAAAAGTGAGTGACGATAATAATTGTGCTTTAGGTTTCCTTAATTTTTCAAATTGTCTGATAAAACGATAAGTTTCCTCCCCATAAAGGACTGAAATATGAAAATGTAAACTTTCACCATTAACACTCATAATAAAATACTTATCTTTTTTGGGATTAAAAATTCTGCCGACTTTGTTGAAAAAATGCATAGTTTCAAAATTGAAGAGGGTGATATAATGGTTAGTTTTGATGTTATTTCACTTTTTACAAAAGTACCTCTAAAAGAAACTATTGAATACATAGATCATCTTTTTCCAAAGGACATAACCATTCTTTTTCAGCACTGTCTTACTACAACTTATTTTCAGTGGAACAATAAATTTTATGAACAGATTGAAGGTGTAGCAATGGGTAGTCCCCTTAGTCCTGTTATAGCTAATTTTTATATGGAAAAATTTGAAACATTAACGTTACAAAATACACCTAAAAACCTTCAGTTTGGTATAGATATGTAGATGACACATTTGTTATTTGGAGACATGGAGAAGAAGCACTGCATGAGTTTTTGGTTTTTATAAATGGTATACATCCTAGTATTCAGTTTACCATGGAAAAGAAACTAATGGAAGTTTACCATTTCTTGACATATTAATATCTAAAATAATAATTCACTATCTTTTAAGGTTTACAGAAAGCCGACACACACTGATAGATACCTTCATAAATTATCCAACCACCATCCACGTCAAAAATTAGTGTAATTAAATCTTTAGTAGATCGAGCAAAACGAATTTGTGACCCTGAATTTTTGAATGATGAATATAAATATTTAAGAAAATCCTTACAAGATAATGGATATTCACTTACAGATATTAATAATGTTATTACACCTTCTAGGCGTAACCTTAAATAAAAACCAGTTCTTAATGTTGGTACTGCTTTTCTTCCTTTTATAGCTAATGTTACAAATAGAATTGAAAAATCCTAATCAAACATGGCATTAGGACTATTTTTAAACCTACAAGAAAAATTAAAGAACATTTAAGATCACCTAAAGATGTGTCAAACCCTTTATCATCTTCCGGAGTGTATAAGTTATCTTGTTCATGTGGAAAAGTATACATCGGGACCACAAAACGTAGCTTTGATACAAGACGCAAAGAACATATGAGATTTTGTAGATTGGGTCAACCAGAGAGGTCTGCTGTGGCTGACCATGCCCTGAATAATTTAAATCATGACATTCAATTTGACAATATGAAAATATTGTCAAGACAAACCCATTATTATGTTCGTTTGCAACGTGAAGCTATTGAAATATATAAACACCCGAATAATTTTAATAGACAAGAAGAAAATCTCCGTTTAAATAGGTTTTGGCATCTTATAATTAAAAAAGAGCATAATGATACGCCTTGATTTTAATTTGTTTTCAGCTTTTGGTATGTCTAGGTTTTTGCTGTGTTTTTCCTAGACCTTGAAGCAAATGCTTTACCAATTATATGTTAAATTTCCACAGCACTATAATTTAACATAAGTAGTTGAAATTAAATTGAAATTAAAAATTTACAAAGAACGTTCTGCATTGTGCTTTTCATTGTTAATAACACTTCCAATTATTGATAAAGATATCTCTTTGTTAGATTTAACTGGGTTATTTTTTGATGTAATGTTTGGATTTGTGAATGCTTCTATCATTTTGAAATTGAAGTTTTTCACAACTTTACACTTACATCATAACTCGATTAAATTTTGTTAAATGTGTTTTTTGGCTGGCAAATTTCATTGTTAGCTTTCGTCGTAGAGAGTGTTCTGGTTTGTCATCTTTGAGGCAGTTTAACAATATTTAATTTTAATGACCTAGTTATTCTTTACTACAATTTTATAGTTGGCTTATACGTTTCTCAAACTGTTATATTAATAGCAGGCTTATGTTTATGTTTGAATTTTTCAAATTTGACAAAATTGTTTACTACATCTTTAACAATTTTTAACTAACATTACTACTGACGAAGATAACTGTAAGTGTTATCGAAACGTTTAGATTGTATAATTTAAAGTACACCATTAAAAAATCCCAAAAAAGATATGTATTTTATTATGAGTGTTAATGGTGAAAGTTTACATTTTCATACTTTAATTTCTATTTTCTATATGCAATTACAAAGTTTTAATGACGTTAAAACCAATAAACGAGTATATAATTAATGAGAGGGAACATATAATTATTTATATGCTTAAAATCGTTCATAAAATTAATGCGATCTCTATTCTGAAATACCCTGTATACGTAAATTGAAGTAAATTTTTTTACGAAATGAGGCTTGTTTGTCAAAGCATTTTTTTTATTTGAAACACTTTAATTTCTATTTTTCTATATGCAATTACGTTACAACCAATAAACAAGTATATAAGTAATAAGAGGGAACATATAATCATTTATATAGTTAAAATCGTCAATAAAATTAATCCGATCTTTATTCTGAAATACCCTGTATACATAAATTAAAGTAAATTTGTTTACGAAGTGAGGCTTGTTTATCACAGTTTTTTTTTTTGTTTTAGACACTTTAATTTCTATATGCGATTACAAAGTTTTAATAACGTCAAAACCAATAAACGAGTATATAACTAATAAAAGGGAACATATAATTATTTATATACTTAAAATCGTTCATAAAATTAATGCGATCTTTATTCTGAAATACCCTAATACGCATATTAAAGTAAATTTTTTTATGAAGTGACGCTTGTTTACCACAGCATTTTTTTTATTTTAAACACTTTAATTCCTATTTTTCTATATGCAATTACAAAGTTTTAATGATGTTAAAACCAATAAACAAGTATATAATTATTAAGAATAACATATAATTGTTTATATACTTAAAATCGTTCTTAAATTATTGCCCCGTATACGTAAATTAAAGTAAATTGTTTTGCTAAGTGAGACTTGTTTATCAAAGCATTTTTTTTATTTTAAACACTTTAATTTCTATTGTTCTATATGCAATTACAAAGTTTCAATGACGTTAAAACCAATAAACAAATATGTAATTAATAAGAGGGAGCATATAATTATTTATATACCTAAAATCGTTCATAAAATTAGTGAGATCTTTATTCTGAAATATTATACGTAAATTAAAGTAATTTTTTTTACGGTGTGAGGCTTGTTTAGCAAAGCATTTTGTTTATTTTAAGCATTTTAATTTCTATTTTTCTATATGCAATTACCAAATTTTAATGAAGTTAAAACCAATAAACAAGTATATAATTATTAAGAATAACATATAATTGTTTATATACTTAAAATCGTTCTTAAATTATTGCCCCGTATACGTAAATTAAAGTAAATTGTTTTGCTAAGTGAGACTTGTTTATCAAAGCATTTTTTTTATTTTAAACACTTTAATTTCTATTGTTCTATATGCAATTACAAAGTTTCAATGACGTTAAAACCAATAAACAAATATGTAATTAATAAGAGGGAGCATATAATTATTTATATACCTAAAATCGTTCATAAAATTAGTGAGATCTTTATTCTGAAATATTATACGTAAATTAAAGTAATTTTTTTTACGGTGTGAGGCTTGTTTAGCAAAGCATTTTGTTTATTTTAAGCATTTTAATTTCTATTTTTCTACATGCAATTACCAAATTTTAATGAAGTTAAAACCAATAACCAAGTATATAATTAATAAGAGGGAACATATAATTATTTAGTACATAAAATTAGCTCTTGCAGATCTCTAATATAAAAGAGGTGACGGTTTCTTGCGAAGTTTGAATAAAATCATGTTTTTCATTCAACGATAAAATTTCATATTACCATTAAAACACATACAAACTCATGTTTACGGACGATGCATTGAGGTGACAGCACTACACAGTACTTTAGTTTGTCTATAGTGGGGTGCAGGGGATTACGGCAAGTTGGATAGCCATATGGCTCAAAGTTTTACATTACGTTGCCTCTAAATTATTTTTTACTGGTATTACTAATATACTTAATGCTTTCACTTATTTAGTAAAATAACGTACCGTTATAAAAGCGAAAAGCTGTATTATAATGAAATCCTCATTCTGTACAAATTAAAACTTAAGTACATTAAGTCACGCTAATCATTAGAAAGAGGAATTTTAGTCATATTCGGAAATACAATACTGAAAGATTTCAAAAGCCTGAATATTAAACTTCATAATGTAAACAAAAACGTTACCATAATCACCAGTGTATAGTTCACAGAATTACTTCAGAATAATCCAAGACACTGTGAGTTATGGAACAATAACAAAGTAACACTGTCGCTCCAGCTTACATACCCTTTCTTATATTCACTTTGTTATTCCTTCGTATTCGTAATAATCACTTTTAGATACAATTAAACACAGAACGGTAAATTTTGTTTTTGGTAAATGTCGTTTGTCATAATTTAATAATGAATTTAAACACCACACACAGTACAAATGAGTGACAAAAATGATTTGTTTTTGGGGGTGATCTAAATTATTGCGCCTAGGGCGTCATTTTATAAATATGCCATTGATTATGGTAAATTTTGCGCAAGAGAGAATAATTTAAAAAGGATTTACACACTAAGCTGAAAGCAATATTAGAAGTAATTATAGTTTGTAATTGTAATGTAATTTTTTCTTAACCTTACCGTGATGTATATTCTTGATAACTAAATATTTAATTCCATAATATAAAGAACGCAAAACATAAACTAAATATCGTGACAATCGCTAAATATTTTGTTTAAGCACTTGTCACCTACATAATATGACCTCTGTAGTCGGGCAAGCCAGATGTCATCTGAATTTCAGAACACCATTTAACTGAATACGTTGCCCCTGTGTTTAAGATGGAGGGGATGCGACCTGGTAGCTACCTTCTGCAGGAAAAACATGCTTAAGGGGGTAGTCATGATACTTACCAACCATTCGGTGAAATGGATTTGTGTTAATACTACTGAAAGATTAACTGTAGAGTATCACTGTGAATTAACATCTATCTATGTTGCTAAGTATCAAATGTACATTGTTTCTCTTTATAGGTCTCCCTCAGCAAATTGGAGGTATCTTCCTACAGTCGTTGTCGGAAGTGTATTGGATCTACTACAAAAGCATGAAAACGTTGTCTTGCGAGACTTTAATGTAGGCCCCCGCCGTCTATATGGCCAACTCGTGCGTTGCACAAGAGCACGTGGATGCAAAGGCGCCTGTTAATGCCTCTCAGTTCATAAATTTTCAACAATACGAAAGGCAAAATTGTGTTCCCGTCATTTGAAAACGAAAATAGTAGTAATTATTTATTATTTTACAATAATTACAGTTTTCTGAGTGCAATTTCAGCGAGTTCAAAAAAAAAATAATAATAAACATAGATAAATTATTCTTTTAACTTGTTGATGAAGAGAAAATTTTCCACTTTCTGAGGATGCAAGGTTATGGCCAAAAGTATTATTTCCCCATCACGTTCATTTATTAGTGGATAATGGACCAGGTCATTATCAGATTAAAAATCGGATTTACCCCAAAGATAAACCAGGACGTAAGTTTTCTGACACGTATTTTACTAGAAAGAAAAAGTTTAACGAGAATGGAAGTTATATTCTAAAGAAAAGAATTCTGTATATTGTATTTATTGCAAAATCTTTAATTTTGCAAATTCTCTGAAAACTATACAATTAAGTAGCGATTGGAATCATTTAAGTTACCACGAAGAAAGTAAGTTACATTTCCAGAATTTGAAGCAATTGGCAGATCTTTTAAATCGAATGAAAGAGAATAAAACTATAGATTCTGAAGCAAAGAAACAAAATATTGGCATGCCATTATTGAGCGTATTTTTTATACGGTTCAATTTTAGCCTGAAAAGAACTTAGCCTTTGGAGGTACTACTATTAAATTATATGAAAGAAATAATGGAAACTTTTTGAAATGTATCTAAATGATCGCAAAATTCGATCCTATGATGTCTGAACATGTCAACCGGTTTCAAATGAATGCGCACAAAAATATGTTTCATTATCATGGAGACAAAATCCAAAACGACCTCGACTGTAAACCCCATGCCAACCACCAAGAACAGATCTAGTATGTATCAAATTCGTCATTTTAAACGATTTGGGAATTAGTATTGAAGAACACCTAACTTTTTAATCTGTTACTGATGTTACCGGTGAAGGTTTAACCAATTTTTGTTATCGACGCTAGAAAATTATAGATTAGATGTTTTTCATTTCCGTGGCAAGGCTACAACAACGAGACAAACTTGAAGGGTAAGCATAATGGTTTACAAAAGAAATTTAAATATCAGTCCAAAAGCATTCTTTGTACCCTGTTGTAACCATAGTTTGAACCTAGTTGTTAACGATGGCGCAAAGTAAAATATATTATTTGTAAAATTTTTTGTCTATAGTTCAAGAACTTTATACCTTTTTCTCTGCTTCAACCTATCGATGGGCGATTTTGAACAAAACATATATCAAATTTGACTTTAAAGCCGTTGTCAGATACCAGATCAACTAGGCGAAATATACGATGCTGTGTTTGAAATTGCTTCTGCGCAAAGTTTTGATAATGCTGTAACGAATGTACCTATGGCACTTGCTAAAAAGTTAAAAAAAATTGATTTTATTGTTTGATATATTAAACAAAATTAATACAGTGACCAAAATTTTACAAACTCAAAACTGTAATATTGTGCTAGGGTAAATAATTCTCTTGATTTTTTTTAAAAAACTGTCGTTCAAATAACAGTTTTACAGCAGTACTCACCAAGCTTTGTTAAGTTGCTATCAAAGACTTAAGTTAATAACAGTTTGTTAATGTGGCTCTTTTTTATTCACCAATGACTGTTAGTAGTTAACAGTCTGTCAAGTTGTCTAATAAGTTAACTTTGGTAATAGACTGATAAATACTTAGGTATTATTTATGTGACAAAATTGTTGTTTATGATTAATTGTTAAAAATTATAAGTAGTGCAGTCCGAAATGGACAGCATGGACTTTCACTATTTATTAAATTCATCTGGCGATAGCGACCATCCTATCAGATGTTGAAAAATGGTTAAAGAACGAAATAATTTATTGGAACAATTGGATGATACAGATTTTAAAAAATCTACAATTACAAGGTTGTCTAATATGCTGCAAGGGGTGTTCGAACCGGTCGACAGATTAAATAACCCAATATCTAAACTAAATCAAATATTAATTTGCCTACGATTTTATGCTTCTTCTTCTGGCCATTCGAATCTTGAGGATTATGACTCCTTTTGCAGAGAAGGTTTTCATCATTTATTGAGGTGGACCACTCCTGTATTCTTGAACTGTATTTACAATTTGTGATTTGTCTTGGCTTCGTTTACTATTTTCTTCCACTTCTTCCTGTCTCGAAATTGTCTTATCCGGCCTTGTATACCCCTGGTTCTTAAATCTGCCATAACTGCGTCCCGCCATCTCATCCTGGGTCTGCCTCGTTTTCTTGTTCTGTACGGTTTCCATTTCGTAATCGTCTTCAACGTATTTTTATTTTCACTTCTCATATGATCAAACCATTTGAATCTTTGCGATTTTATGAAATGTACCATGTCTTCTCCTTTAATTTCTTCGTTTAATTCGTGGTTCATCATGCTCCTATACTTATCTGCTTCCTTCACTGGCCCTAATATTAGTCTCAGTATTTTCCTTTCACATCTCCGTAGTTCTTCTTCTCTTTGTGAACTGCTTCTGCTGAATATGTCACAACCGGCCTAATTAGTGCCTTGTATATTTTTATTTTCGTTGTTTTTGTTACTATTTTATTTTGTAATATTGCCTTGTTTGCCAAAAAACACCAAATTTCCTTTATGTATCCTTTCCTTTACTCCTCCATTCTGTTTCGTCTTGATTATTATTCCACAATAGCCCATTTATTCGCAAACCGTATTTTTTGCGTCGATGTGAATCATGATTATTTTCCTTAGTCCTTTTGATTTTGCTATGATTGCCAGATCGTCTGCATATACTAAAACTTCTGTGGCTGATAGAGTGTCTCCCTACTTCATTCCTTTGTTGATTTTAAACTCCTTTGTTTGTATTCTTTTTATTTCTCTCAACTTCTATATTTTCGAGTGTCATTTTTATTAGTCTTCTAATTTTTTTTGTATCTCTAGCTTCGTCTGTCCGTCTATCATTTTCTCACTGTTTACTGAGTCAAAGGCGCACTCAAAATCTATAGATAGCAGGTATATGCTTATCTTGTGTTCTGCCACTTTTTCTAGGATCTGCTGAGTAATATGTTTTGCTGCATTTTATGGTACAGGAACGTTTCAAATTAATGTCGGTGACCACTTCAATGTGTCCCAGTCAAATGTATTGTGCATTGTTCCAAATGTCACTGGACAAATTGTTACCCTATGTTTTGAATTAAAAAGAGCACCCGAAACCAATGACGAAAAACGAACAATAATATTGAGATTCTACGGAATTTAAAATTTTTCAGGGGTCCCCCGGAAGCATTCAAGGGAAGTATACCGTAATAGAAAAGGATGTTTTAGCATGAATATTCGAGCGGATTGTGAGTCCAAATTAAAACTTAATGATATTGTTGCTCTTTGGCCAGGATAAGTTCACGATACTACTATATTTAATGATTCTCATACAAAATCACCGTTTGAGAATGGGGATTTTTTAAATTATCAGCTACTAGGGGATGGTGGTAATCCCTGTAGAACTTATTTATTAATAACAATTCCGAATGAAACTTATTCATAACACGAAATGTCATACTACATTTTTAAGGTTAATTTATACGAATTTTTACTGTTGAATTGCATTGCTGGAGCGAGTTTTATCAACACAATTCTAGTTACTTTTGAATAACCGCTAGTTTACTATATTTTAACTTTGAAATGTGATGGTGAATACGAATTTATTTTAACAGACTGTCAAGTATTAACAGTTTGTTAGTTATCAAACAGCTAAGTTAAAAATGATGAATACGGCTGTTAATGATTTATTAGAAGAAGCTAGGAAAGTCGCGATTACATTAGATATTGATCCAAAATTTAAAGATGAAGATGTTTTAAAACCTCGAAAAGTTACAAAACAATTTAGTTAGGAAGGTGACGATGGACCAATACGAAATGAAGAATAAGAATTTAAAGTACATTGTTTTTTTTAATTTGATAGATACTACTACATCTTGTAACGATAGATTTGAACTGTTATCTGCCCATGCGGCTATTTTCAAATTTTTATGGAATATTTCGCAATTTAACAGTCATTCTGAATCGGAACAGCTAGTTTTGTATAAAACTTGAGGGTACATTAAGTGATAAAAATCGAAATGAATTTGATACAAATGGGATAGAACTTATGCAAGAATTGCAGTTTTTGCAGAATTTTGAGAAAAGTGTCAATTATTCACCAATTACTACCCTCAATTACATTGTAACCAATAATTTACATTATTCTTATCCAAACATTTTCGTTGCATTACGAATTTAATTGACAGTGCCACTCTCCATAACTACAGCGGAAAGATGGTTATTTAGTTCTACTACGGTACAAGAACGATTCGAAAATCTTGTCATCATTTCAATCGAGTTGTAATATTTTAAAAAAAGGGGATGAAATAAGGGTGCGTTGTGGTTATTATTTCACCTCGATTATTATTATACTATTGTCAACTAGAAGATTTTGATCCTTTTAGTCAGTCGGAGATTAAATGGGCATGGTTCTTAAAATTTTGATTTGCTTTAATTTAAAACTAGTTGTGATTAGATATGTTCACTTTCCAACACTGATGTAGCCTCAGCCTGTAAATAAATGTTTAAAAATCTCGGACGCCAACTTACTTTATGGAAAACAAGTAAACCTTAAATGTAATAAATTTAAAACTAAAAACAATAACAAGGTTTATATATATATATATATATATATATATATATATATATATATATATATCTTCAAATCAAGTTATAAAGTAGAAAATCTAAATACTAATGTTAGTAAATCTGGATTAACTTAAAAACTAATTATGAATTAATGCTTAGAAATGAAATACCTGCAGTAGGTTTACATTTTGGTTGTCACTGTTATACTGTTGCTGATAACTAAACGCCGCTGAATACACGCTTTCAAATTTGGTTGTGCAATAATTCTTGAAATGGAAATATAACAGGGTTTTGATACTTGTTGGTCCCAAATATGTAAATTCCTTTAGAAAGCAGCCAAACTTGGTTGATTTAAACGGGTTAAGGTACCATTTATTTATAATTCTTCTGTATAGCAACAAACTTTTACTGCGTCATCCTCGATCAATTGAAACGTATAGCGTAAAATTAACGGAAAACTTAGTTGTACAATGAAAATACGCCAAAAGGAAAACTTACCGTAAAAATTAAAGTGCTGTAAAAACTATACAGCACTTTTCAACAAAATATTTAAGAGAGCAAAATGGATGCTTCTCTCGCTTTTAATCATCTACCAAAAAACGATGCTAATGAAATCATTGCGCATGATCTGCCCGAATCGTAAGTGCAAACAGTACGAAGATAATTTTAATTCATATGTGTATCAGCCAATAAGGTATGCAATTTACATGACACGAAAATGAACGAAGTTGCCTACATTATTGCAAATTTCAACATAACATAAAAAGTTCGTTACAGAGTCTCTACTTTAATTCAAAAGATTTTTTTTTAATTTAAAATCACTGTACGTTATTTAAAAAATAATTTTAACCATTATCTAACATCCCGTTTCAATTTTGATAGTTTCGACAAGTATTCGTATGATTCGATGACTATTTTATAACAAGGTTTGTTAATTTTTTATAGAATGTATAGAGGCGCACTTTTTGTTTTTGCACGACGGGGCTCGACAAAGTTGGCGCGCCACAGCTTTAATGCAAATTGTAAGGTTCAAGATTCACAATTCCAGAAGCTAGATGATCTACTACTTTCGTATAATATATAACGTTGAATGAGCTAACAAGAGGTAACAATTGTATAGATAACATTATTACTAATATATGTATAGAAACTTATTGTGTAAAATTAGTTGACATTAATCTATCTGATCATGAAAGGGATCAACTAATAGACATTTTGTAACCCACATGTTTAAATTACGGTAAGCATAGTGTAAATAAATTGATCAGACCATTTACAAAAGTAGGTTTAGACAAATTTTACCAAGCCATCAGCACAGAAAATTGGGTCCTTATTGATGATGCAAAATTTAATAAAGTCATAATTCTAATACAAAAGGCATATTCAAACTCATGTCCTATCAAAATAATAAAGAATTGGAAGAAAAACAAACCAGTAAATTGGTTCAATGGAGAATTAAAGGCTATACGAAACCATTTTAATAAATAAATGAGTTGAAATTAATGTTTGGCAACCGTCCAGATCCATTAAGCAATATAAAGCAATTAAGAGTCATTATATAAAAGCTGTTCTTACTGCAAAAAAAAGCTAACGATAACGATAACTCGCAAAATAAAAGTAAAGCTAGTTGGGTTATTATCAAAAACAATTACTGTAATAACAAAATTGTAAGTAGAAGTGCTTCTAATGCACCTTCCCTTGATCAATTTTCTCATTTTTTAGGAATGAACTAAGAACGCCGATAAGAGTAAAATATCTCCTATAAAACTAATTAAACCGAAAAAAATGATTCCAAATATGCCCCATATGATTTTTAAGGTAGTCTCCCAAATAAGAGTCTTGGATATAATAGATAGTCTATCGGGGAGTAAAGCGAAAGATTTTTTTTGGCTGAAATTCAAATCTGATAAAGACGGTCAGATATCTTATCCTTCGTCCACTAACTAAACTAATAAACAAATGCATTAGACCTATATCGATAACTACAATCATTGTAAAAATTTTCGAAAAGATTTTAAAAGGTCAAATTCTAAATCACCTTGAATATAACCAGATATTAACCAACAACAATATGGTTTTAGAAAATCGCTTTCGTCTGTGGACGCTCTAATAAAATACATAGAGGCTTTTCAGAAAGGTGATTACACCATGGCTACTTTGTGTCATTTACAAAAAGCATTCGATTGTCTTAACCACGAACTATTGATAAAGAGCTGGAGTGCTGTAAGCTTCATAAATCATTTATTATTCTTACTTTATTAGTCTTACCTATGAAACCGTTCTTTGCTGGTGTAGAACAGCAGTAATGAATTTTCTACCCAATACAAGGTAACAAACGGAAATCCCCCAAGGGTCGATCCTGGTCCCGCTCCTTTTCATTGTCTATGTCAAAGACGTCTTTGACTATGTAGATTCTAATTGCATTTTGTTTGCAGACTACCTATTTAAACGTTGAAAATACAATTAAGCAAACACTTGAATCGGCAGCGGAAACAAATACCGATAGCAAAAAAAAATGGTTTAACTCAAATAGACTCATCTTTAATCAGGATAAAAGTCAAACCATATGCCATGGCATGAGAACCTTAACAGATATAGACAAAAATACACCGATTTGCCGATAATTTTCGAAAGTATATGTTATTTGTTAGTATCGTGCATCTAAAATGTAGTATAAACTCTCGTAATTGGATCTAATAACGCATCAATGTTTGGAGAAGCTTTCCTGTTGTAACGTTTTCTTTTGTCTTTTACGTGTTTAAAAAGTTTACGAATTTTTTTAGTGTTTTCTAAAACAAAAAATGAAGCTTTTGTTGGCGATCAAAGTAAAATGAAAGTTTAAAAGGGAAATGTGATTTACATTTTTGGTATCGATATTTAGGGAAATCCTCTTACTAATTTGAGAGGAAGCATTCATTAGTTTCTTTGTAAATAGGGTAGTTTTGTGTAAATAAATGTTTTTGTTATTTTAAATTAGGCGAATTTCGTTAAATAGAGTTGGGATTGCATCATATAAAATTAAACTGTAGAACGCATAAAAATTGTTACATTGTATGGTACATCTTTTGCAAAGTTAAATTTAGGTGTTATTGCGGCACCGTTTCTGTTGATAAGAGTTTGGTTTTAAACAAATAATTTGGCTTTAAATACATGGCAATAAAGGCTAGCGTTGCTAATAAAACTTAATTTATCATATATCCACTACTTAAAGTTTCTAGAAGAGGTAGGTTATGTTGACGGTGCAATTTCTCCTGACGATTTTCGAGTTTGATTTCGTGGATGCGCGTACTTATAAAATTCGAGTACCTTTTCTTCAATTTGCTAATTTAATGGAAAGGGCTTAAAAAACCAATGTGGCGACAAGTAAAATTATTCACGAGAGCAGTAGTAGTTTAGGCGTAGAAGCGTTCAGTTTTTCGTTACGGTGACGTAGTGATTACCGCGGAACAGCGTCGACCAAGGTCCGTGTAGAAAGAACTATCGTAGAAGGGGTAATTATTCAACTTTCACGAGACCAGTATATCGTTACGTGCAGTTGGTCCATAGGGACTTGTACAAATCCAGAAAGGCGTTTAGCGTTTAAAGATACCAAGTGATTTCCTCGTTCTCTTGAGAGGGCTTCGTTTTTTGCGAAGAAATCCAACGTTCATTCCAAAGTTTCAAACGTAAAGTTCACAGTGCGCCGTAAATCCGATAAACTGCTGTAACTAAACCAGATTTTCGTTAAGTTAAAAGTAATGTGTTAACCAGGACTTGTACATAATTAGATATAAGTAATAAGTATCTAGCAAAATTAGGTCATAGTAAAGTAAAGTTAACTATTAACTGTGTTAGGATAACTCAGTGCACAAACAATCAATTAAAATTTAATCAAAACATGAGTCCAAAAAGAGGCAGTCATTGACTGACTTGTACGGAGAGTTACCAGCGCCGTGTCAACAACAACCATGGAGCCGAGGTCCTCCTGCAGGTCCATTCAAGACGACTGTGTAACAAAAGGGCATCCTCTACCTAAGGTAACATTTCTTTGTTTTTATTATTGTGGTGGGTGACAAATGCTAAAAAGATTTATGGTGTGCATTTTGTATTGTTTTGTTATGAGTTTGTAGAAAATATTGAATAAGCCTTTACTTTAAATAGTAACTTTTTGTTGTTTTACAGGCGTATTCATCCGCATTATCATCCAAATTTATTTGAAGGTTCTTTTTAATTTTTGTTTAAACTGACGAATTTACATCGAAAATTATGTTACAAGTGCGTTTTAAGCACACCATTTATAAGTAAACGGAAACTAACCGTTTACTATTTTGGACATTTGAATTAATTTTAGAGTATATTTTAATAGAAGTCATCGTGAGCTAAGCAGTTTCACCACTAATATATAACCTATGTTATAAGATTGTAATATTTATGTTGACAATTCGATGGTTTTTTTTTTTTTATTTATTTATCCACATTATATATATATATATATATATATATATATATATATATATATATATATATATATATATATATATATATATATATATATATATATATAAGTTATTGGACTTGTGATTTGATTTAATATGAACCTATTATTACACAGCATCTGATAACGCGTATAGCTAGTGTTTATTTTTTTTTAAGTTGCTCATTAAATTAACGTCTTTACATTATACAGTCACGGCCGAAAGCTTTTCAAGTGACCATTTAATTATAACCTAACATTTAGAGGCCGATGAATCACTGCATTATCTGCTTTTATGATTTGCGCATAATTAATTGCGATTTGAGGAATTTTATTTCAAGTGATTGTGTACATAATTAAAGTGCACGCAATTATTTTAGTAGACGTGCAAATATTTTTAAAACCTTTCAGGTGGCGAGATCTGCAGGTCCCAGTGTCGCCTGCGAAGATTACGTTTATGTAAGCGAGTTATTTGAGAATTTTAAGCAAGCTGTGAACTGGCTTAATTAGCCATTTCAACCCCTATAGTGACATTTCAAATACTCTGGTGGCCTTTTCCCGTTTTATGTCGTTTCAGTCCCTACTCGGACTTATGTATAATAAACTTTCTTATTGTGCGCAAAATTTAGTACACCGAATCTACCCAGGCCGCTGTATAGGCGAGCAAAAGCCAAGTTTATCTGTTATCTCGTTTTACTGCCAGTTTATACCGTAACAATATTCACAAGTATGACATGAGGAATAAATATAAATTATACTTACCGTTCCAAACGCAACAATCTGTGGATTACGTTGGTAGGAAGCTTTACAACAGTTTGCCCAAAAACTTCAAAGGTCTAAACTACTCTAACTTCAAAAAGGAAGTTAAAAAATCCTCTTGCAAGATCAGTATTACTCAATTCAAGAATTTTTTAAACAGTCGACATTACCAGGAAGTATTCCTACCTCCTTTTCACAGCTAATTATTGATATGACAAAACTACTTGTGACAACGTAATTTGCATTGATTTTTACAATTTTATACAGTCTACTCATATAACTGTTATTACATTACTGATGTTCATTATATTTTATATGATAAAACTGTTTGTGACTTAATGTAACTTATGAATTTTACATTTTTTTATGGTGTATATTATCTATTATAACATTACTTATATTCAATTTCTACTTGACAAATGTAAACATTAAACAAAATGTTAAAACAGGATCAATAAATGACTATGACTAATGACTATGACTATATCTCTATAGCATCTCATAAGTAGGTAATTGGCAATATATACTAACAAACGCTTTCCATCCTGAATTATTGTTACACTTTATGTAGTTCAATACATTGCTCTATATTGTATATTGGAGCTACAGATTCGCATTAAAAATAGTATATTTTATAACTAGTATATTTCGCTCGAGGGAAAGTTTGGCACACAAGCTAAAGGCGAGTGTGATGGTTCCACAAGAGCAAAATGCTTATTAATTAATACTTACACGAATCACAGAAATTGATTTTTCTGATACTACAACAAATGGTAAAGTTCAATTCAATAAAATGTTGAATAAGGATTTTTTTTATAAATTTTATTGTACACGAGGGTAATTCTATAAGACCAATTTTAAAACGCTGGCACTAAAAATTTAACACTATTCCATACTAAGTAATGCAGAGTAGATAATCTCAACTGAGAGAGGTTTGTAGTAGAATATCCTTAGATTAAAAGCGTTTTATGTTGTACAGTCTGTAGTAGTTCATTTCTTTCGACTAAATTCGTCTAATTTCTCTAAAACAATGTTAGGTGAGGTTAGGTTAGTTATGCATAATTAAAATACTTATCTTTTGGCTTTTGAATGGTGTATTTTCTATTTATATTTTACACAAATCTATACGTTTCCATAACAATTACAGTTATCGTCCTCATTAAATGGTAATATCTACCAAAATTTCTTGAGGTGGAACAAATGACATGCACATGGCACTCGATACCTGTAATCCTAGAGACTGACAGATTTTTGTAATTTTTGAATATGTTGTAGTTTTTATTAATTCAAGCATTTTTCTTTATATAAAATTTTTGGAGACTATACCGTGTGATTCTCAAAAAGTCCTCCAAAGTGTGCATCCCGATTTATTTAGAATACCACATTTTGCTCGCTACTCGCCAAAAATATGCCTTGCATAAAAGATACCAATCATATAAAAGGTCTGGGTTATCCACAAAATATTAAAATAGTAACAAACAGTACATACAGGGTGTAACATAAATGATATTTGGGTATTTTTCCACTGGCTTTGGTAGCTCAATAATTCAACAGATTTGGTTCATTTTTGGATTCGACCATTTCTCTTTTAAGATGTGTTTTCAAGATATCTGTTACTTTTTTTATGGGTAGAAAATAATTACTTTTTTAGAACACTCATTTTATTTTGCTTTGTGGCATGTATCGCATAATCCAACCATTTCATTTATTTATTTTTGCAAGAGCAAGCTTTCGGAAAAAAAATTTCGCATAACATTTTAGCGTTCAAACTTTGTTACTCCTATTGCCATGTCCTATTTTTTGATAGTGACTGATGGTCTTACATTATAATATTCCAGTTCTAATGAAAACACTTATAATATAATTTTTTACGATGGTAAACTGTTATTGTTGAAGGAAATGTAAAAGTCGAAAGAATACGAGAAAGATCATACATCATACACATAGATGCAGATTTGGATCAGCTCAAGCTGAAGTTACGCAACAAAGCAGAACTTGTATAAACTGCAGAAGTAGACTCAATAAAGTTACTCAAGTGGATGCCGAACCCAATGCCATTCCGATGGAAGTATTCAGCGCAAAAGAAAATGTTTTATTTTTGCAAGAAACTGTAAATTTTTATTAGCTTTTAAAGCAAGGGTTTACTTTTATATTAAAACTAAACGTTCTTACCAAATAAAACGCTGTGTTGAAGTGGACACCTGATGGTATGGTCAAACTTGAATTTATAGAAAACCATATATCAGTGCCATTACGACTTATAATGAATTGGATTGAAGTAAAGCAATGGTATATATATATATATATATATATATATATATATATATATATATATATAAATATATCCTGAGGATTGGATTCCTCGAAAAGTATAACATTTAGAAATAGGTTGTGTATTCGTCGCGAATCGGACGATTACATACTCAGCAAAAGTTTCTTGTTTTTCTTTGTTCTTGTCTCTGGGCGCGACATATGCGTATAACATGAACCCACAACTTGTTTAGGTGCATTTTTACCTTGGAGACCAGTGCCCGATGCTCCAGGTATATTTCACACAAGTGGGCGACCAGCTATTGCTTCTATGGCAATGTTTGTCGAAAATACCTTGACAACACGTGAATTCTCAGTCATTGTTTCTATAGAAAGCTACGTCCTAGATCTTGATAAAACATTCGGCGTCTGTGGGGGGTTTTAGCCGAAGGGTTGTTTTCAGTATAAATTAGGTAGCTGACTAGACATCCAATATCAATAATGTTATAAAATAGAGCAGGTAGCCATCCAGGGGTTCTTCGTTTCGTAGAATAATGTGTTAGCCTTTTGTCCATGTTATCTATCCCACCCTTGGTGGGGTAGGGAATTATTCTTCTGGTCCACTGACACTTATCGTTATGCATAGTGGAAATCAGAATGACAGGCTCGTTTTTCTTTGTTTCACTATTATTGAATCGGATAAAACAGTTTATTTCACAAAATCTAGCAATTGGCGAAGTTGCCCGATACAGTGGGTACGTAACACATTTCCATAGCTCCATTGCATGTTCTGAACTACATTGACCCATGTTAGGAATTATTAAGATACCCAAGTATTCATAGAATTTTTTTTTCGTTGGTTTATCGGGATCATCACCATTCCATTTTGCGTACACACTTGTAGCTTTCTATACGTCTCTCGTATTATGTGACACATTGCATGAGAAAATATGCACATAAACACATCCCGTGGAGAAAGTTTCTGTGTAGATCGTACATACCCAGGCCTCTTTTGAACGATGCTTCCACATCCACTTATAATATTTTAGTGTTGAAATTGAGAATAACCCGTTACATGTATAGATAATACCCGATGTTCTGAACCATCTGAAATGTAAATGTTTGAAAGCCAGACCTCAGGATTTCAATAATCTCTAATTATAAATATAAACTATTTGCATATAACATAAAGTGAGTTACCTGAGCACTATTTGGGATTTGACTTGGCCCGTGGAAGCCATTCTGTGTCAGAAGGATTATCATTTATCACCATATATTTCATGGGCCACGTTATAGTCAGATTCATCCAAAAGCAATTGCAAATACGCTTGTTGCTTCATATAGCGCATACTAATAATAGATGTAAAAATGTAAAAAAAAAGCTATTTAGAAAAAGAACCTAAGCTACAATGCATTTGCAACTGAATAACTGAACCAATAATGCGAACAGCTTTATTCCTGTTTGTGCATGGTCGCGCATGCACAATCAGAATTAACCTCTACTAGTTTAATGGGAAATAGCTACAAGCATCAACAATTCACACTATATTTCTAAGTGCAAAATAATACATAAGAATTATGTAGAGGTATGCTTGTACCTATTCGTGTATTAGGTGGTGCATTTTTTTCCGTGTACACAAGGGTTAATTTCCATTTTGTAGGTTGGAAGGTCGTGTGGTGTTCCACACTAGATATTTTATTTTAGTCAATTGCAATGTTGCATACCTATATTATCAATATAAACCAAAAAACACTATAAAACAAAACCTAGAATAATAAATTAATATATAATTTGATATTTTAGAAATCTTATGGTTAAATTCATTATGTACGGAAAATTCCTTAGTTACCTCGATGGGAGTGTTTTGAAACATAATAAACTCGCTTTTTTTATATCATAGTTCTTAAGTCTCCCTAAACCAAGATTTTAAGAAGAAAAGAGAGCAGTTTTTGGGCATAATCACTAAAAACACTATAATGTTTTGTTGTACTTTTTACTTCAAAGCGACGGTATCTTTACGGTTACTACGACATTCATTTGCATAATTTATAGTTTTGTTCCTGACCTTTATATACCAGTGTGGTAACCCAAAGGAATCATATAAAAATTATTTAAGAAAAACTATTTAAAGTAAGTGTGGTTTAGTTACTATTTTTCGTTCGCTATGTGGGTTTAGTACCTATAACAGTGGGAAGAAGATAATTTTTTGGATACTGAATATTCTGTGCATATCTTGCATACCCTAGAGACCATAATACGCTGGCTACACATGCACATGCTCCAAAAGTTGTTGCGCCAATTTTACAAGTGGTTATGGGGTCATAATTTTCATTGGCAGTAACATTATACTCAATAAATATAGTGTTTTACAGAATGAGGAAATCTTGAGTACATTCTAGCTGTTAATAAACCCGGTTCGTTAAGTTGCGTTTGAACGATAAATTCACGGTGAAGCTCTCGCCCTGTGGCCTCTGGAATATACCCTGGTGATAATTTAACCTGATATGTAGCCAAACTCTTAATTGAATGTAATCAAGATCTATCCTAGGAAAATCTTTATTTGGTTCTTCAATATTTCGCCAAACTCCTGTGTTCCTTGCAACAAATTCTGCTTTACTCGGATTTGCAATTTGCTGACATTTTGTCCACCTCTTATTTCAAGCATTCTTTGCATCCTGCATGTAAATCGGCTCATGGAATTTATTTAGCAATGCATATGCAATTCTTAAAAACGGGTTTAGATTAATACAATGTTGCATAGGCACATATCGCGAAAAAACTGATTTTAGATGCCCGCTTCGCGATTCAACTATCCAGCCGGTTTCACTAATGGTGCGTGCTGTGTTGTCATCTTCGGTACTAAATTGACGTTGACCGCGTGGAAGAAAAGGAGGAATCACAATTTAAATGAAGGTTGTCCAAAAAATTTTCAGCATCACGGTAACCGTGAAATATCATTTTCTTGAATCCACTCTCTAATTTCTTGCTGGTCATTTCTCTAACTAAAATTGATGCGTTGTTGTTTCGTGTGTCACTAAAATAAGGTCTATGCATATCAACAATATATCCGTCTGGTGCAACTATTAGTCCAGCCCATTTGGCTCAGTTTTATAAAGTGTTTGAAAGCATTTGAAAGGGACTATTGTCGGATGGGCTTTTTATTTTCTTCTCGTAAACCGTTCAAAGTTATGATTTTCCTAATAAACCGTTGCAAGCCGACATTTTTTTATAAAAGTTGTATATCTTCGTAACTATAGCAACCAGGTAAACATACACTACGTGAATTATATGGCAAATCATGCAGAAAATCCAACAGCGTTGAGAAAAATGTGTTTCCATTTAATGTAACAAAGTCGATGGCTACTTCCAGTACACCGGAAGTGCCATTGCGACAAAATATAACTTAGACTGTGCATTGTGGCCGTGTGCCAAATTTCAAATATCTAACTTTTAAGGAATCCAAACGCGTCTAATAGGCCGGTTAAACAAATCACCCGGTGTAGTGCTATGGTAACTTCACATATCATTGGCATTTAGTTTCTCGGTCTAGAAAAAATACAGCAAAGAACGTAAACATACTGGAAGATAAAGTTACAACTAAAACGTAGCATTGTGCCTTTTCTGATTATAAGATGCCAAAACCTATTTAACACTAGAACCGTCACACAATTGTTATACCTACAATCGCCGCTACCGACCAATTGGCGGAGGTAAGAATAGACTGTTTTAAATGCTTTTTATTCAGAAATTTAAATAAACTTACAAATTAAAGGAAACAAAAAACACACATTTTTACTTAAACAAAATTAAAAACAATTCTACAGCTTTAGTGACAAACTACATAAGTAACAAAGCAGTTTGCATTTGGTTACACGCACGTTTTATAATATGTTTATAGCTACACTTTCCACATACATATTTCGCACACATCGAGGATTTTGTTTTCTCACTTAGTTGTTTGACATGTTCCACTTCTTCGTCTTTCAGTAGTTCTGCTGGTTGTAGCTCCTACTGCTTTTGTCTACAGTTTAGGGTTTTGTATCCATTCGCCAATTCTTCGGTTAGTTAAAAAAATCGCTTCTTTTATTTATTCCATTTATCGTTGGTAAGTCCAGTACATTTTAAAATACATCAAACTGGGTATCGATAAGATCCACCTTTTCCAAAACACTTGCGAGCCATTTGATCGATAGTTTGTATCATTATAGTAGAGTGCCGAACCTGGTTTTTTCTTCGGGTACGGCTCAATGCATACCGATGTATGGGGAGAAGAAAAACACTTTTATTTACTTTTGCTTTGAATACTTAAGAGTGCTCTTTTCGTGTTTACTTTCAGCACAGTTTCGTGTAGTTGACCCTTGCCATTTTTTATGACATCAGGAATCTATTTTCATATTATTTTCACTGTTTCTATATTTGTTGTGTTTTTCCGCTAGTTTGAGATCTGTAAAGAAATCGTCGGTAATAACATCTCTCCGTTTCTTATATATTGTTCTAAAAGTCGCAGAACTACATTTTTCGGGAGAGGCTGATTTGTTTGGTCTTGCTTCGTCTTTTTCCAAATAAGGAAAACCATTCACAAGGCACTTTGCTTTAGTATCAACAGCAAGCCAAAATTTGGTGTCAAATTTGTCTGGCTTACTAGCCACATATAGCATGAATCTGCATCTAGCTTTGATGGGGAAAGGCTGTTCGTCCACTGCAACATTTTCTCCTAGAACGTACGAGATTTTGCAATTATAAATTAATTTGCTTCACACCACGGAAACAAGCGCAAACTTGACGCGTTCAAGCCGATTCTTTCGTGTAAGCTTTGTGTCGAATCTAAGGAAATGTATTCCTCCAAATTTCTTTCTAGACATTGTAGACAAGTACCCCCACTTGCTAGACCATGGACTATCCAGTTCTAGGTTTTTGACATCTTATGCACCACACTCACAAATAATAGCTATGAAGGTATCCAGTTCCTCGAAGCATAACGTATAGTCTTCACTTCCTAATTGCCTTATTGCTTCAATTTTAGTTAATTTTTTTTTATAAATTTTAACATGGAGTTATCTATAACCAACCTACAAAAGCTTCTTACTTGCCTAACATTCGTTTTCTGTTTGGCATAAAAAGTTGGACCAGGATTTTGTCGAAGAATATTCCTCTGGGCGACTCATCCTGCGTAAGCTTTACTAGCAGCAATTACTGTCCAAACCGAAGCTTCCTTCGGCTCCATCAAAAATCCCCTTTTTGCACTTTCAGTTTCTGAAGTTATTTGATTTTGTTCTTCATTCTTTGCAGTTGCCACTGTCATTTCATTTTTACTATTTTTAGGATCATTGCGACTTTCTGAATCACTATCCGAGGCACTACTCACTAATCTAAAATTAATATTTTTTTCAATCGGAAACAGGTGGCTACTCAGATTCATTCTCAGATTGGTCGTCTGGTAGACTTTCTAAATAATCGTGCTACGTTTGCCCTCATATATATATATATATATATATATATATATATATATATATATATATATATATAGACTGCACCTACATGTTAAAACCTACACCTTGTCAGGACTTATTCCAGCGTCAGACTACCTTTAGATATCCTCCTAACGGTAAAAGTTTATATTTTTTAAATGGATATGTAAAACAACCTACAACAGCGGTATTAATAACTAAGTATTTGCCAACATAAACGTGACTGAAAACTGCACCAGTTCGGCGTAAAATGACCTGTGCTTCCCTTCTAGTGTTAATATACCTCAATGGGTTCACGTTGTAAACGAACATAATAATGAAACAATATTTACATATCATCGAATTAAATGTCATCATTTAAATTATGTAAAGCTACTTCAGATTTTTTTGGTCGACAATCTACAAAATCCCACGTATTCTTTACGTTTCACACAGTTAAGTGACCTTAATTTGGATTTTATCAATTCTATCTGGAACATTAGTTATAACAAGACGAAACGCAGTACCAACATTAAGCACTAGTTTTGCCATTTTCTTATGCTTAACTGGTGTAATAGCATGAATAATATATTTAAGTGAATATGCATTAGCTTGTAGTGATTTCCTTAAATATTTACATTTATCTTTCAAAAATTCAGGATCACAAATTCGTTTTGCTCGAGTTACTAAAGATTTAATTACGCCAATTTTTTGACGTGGATGGTGGTTTGATAATTTATGAAAGCATCTATGTGCATGCGTCGTCTTTCGATAAACCTTAAAAGATACTTCGATTCGTCGGTAGAATTTTTAATATAATAAGATTTTTTACGTATATGAGTTAAAAAGAGCACAATGGTAGTCTTAATTTTAATTTTACGTTTTGATATGCCTAGATTTTTTGCGGTATTTTTTCCTAGATCTAGAAGAATTATACAAGGTGGTCCAGAATTATATACCGTAATTGCTAGAGCTGATAGTACGTTAAAAAATAAGGGTACCTTTTTATATACACTTTGTTCTTTAACTTAATAATAAGGGAGACACAACCGTTAGGGTTGAAATGAAAACCATTTTTTATATCTCCAGACGCTTTTGAATAACGTAAATTCTTGCTCGATTCTGTCTCTTAACTCATTTAATGTATTAATTGTAGTGTTATACACTTTTGATTTCAAATAACTCCATATAGTAAAATCCAGTAGATTCAGATCACAACTCCGAGGAGGTCATTTAATTAGTGCATCTGCACCTCGACTATTCCATTTATTAGGGAAGTGGTCATGCAACCACCTTCTACAAATTCTAGTATAGTGTGGTGTCCTATAAAACGATTTCCTAAAGTTGCTACCCACACATTTATTTTAAAAGTATGTTGGAAGTGAGTTTCTATGGTAGCCCTGGGATTTTCCCCAGCCCAGAAATGCATATTTCTAGAATTAAACATACCTTGTCTTGTGAATGTGGCTTCGTCCGTAAAAAAAAATGCTGTTTAAAAAGTTTTGGTCATTTTGCATTTTGTCTTGCACTACTTCACAAAAACCCAATCAAGTCAGATATCAATTCCCGTACTTGCCGATAGTGATATAGGCTCTACTGCTGTTCATGCAGAACTCGTAAAGCACTTTGATGGGAAATATTCATTCTTGATCCTAACTTACATGTTCGTGAGTTCGTTCATTACCGTGGCTATAATTTGTTGTTCAACGCGAACAGTTCTTGTTCCTCTACGACGACCAGCATCTGTGTTTCTTTTACGAAGACAATCGGTTTCTCCCAATCGTCGTTCAGTACTTAAAAATGTTTTGGCGTTGAGGATACTTCTATTCGGAAACTTTTCTCTATAACGTCTTACAGCGGCAGCAGCATTTCCGAAACTTTCTCCCAACAGGAAAAGTATTTCTGTCAATTCAGACCTAAGCCTACTTCACTTATTAAAGGACTTGGTTACGATTACATAAAAATGCACTTTTACTTTTACTTTAAATTACTCGAAAATGTTAATACTTATCGAAGTGTAACAAAAGTATCTTTTTTGCGTAGAATGGTCTGTAGAATCATTTTTTAATAAATTTTGTTTAAATAATTGCAAATTAAAGAAAATGACGTAATAACTCACACGTACCACCCAAAACTATCCCTTAATCGTAAGGGATGGAATAACTATTAACATAAATTTAATTATCGGAATATCATACACTCACCCCTAAAATATGAACCGGTTATTCGAAAACGTCTGGAAGATATTAAAAAAAATTATTTTCATTTCACCCTTTTACAGGGTTGTATCTCCCTTAATAAGTTAAGGAACAAAGTGTGTGTACAGAGGTACCCTGATTTTTTAACTATCAGCTCTAGCAATTACGGTATATCACTCTGGACCACCTTGTATATTAAGTTACGGCAGCACTATGACTTACCATATGTAGTAAAAACTAAAAATGGTATTAAACGTAATACATTGTTTTTTCTCGATACATACCAATTACAATTAATAACAAATAAATACTTCTTTGTTAGATTTCACTAGTTCTTTAAATGGTATGTGGAGTTTCTATTTGTGAATGCTTTTATCAATTTCGAATTAAAATTTTTTAAAACTTGACACTTACATTATAATTTGATTTCCTTTTTGTTAAATTTGTTCTTTGATTATGCCATTTCTCACTGTTAGCCTCCTTCGACTGTTAGAGGGTGTTCTGATTTGTCATCCTCAAGGCAGTTTAGTAGTACTTGATTTATAAAGCATCCTGTAAATACTTCTTTGTTAGATTTCACTAGTTCTTTAAATGGTATGTGGAGTTTCTATTTGTGAATGCTTTTATCAATTTCGAATTAAAATTTTTTAAAACTTGACACTTACATTATAATTTGATTTCCTTTTTGTTAAATTTGCTCTTTGATTATGCCATTTCTCACTGTTAGCCTCCTTCGACTGTTAGAGGGTGTTCTGATTTGTCATCTTCAAGGCAGTTTAATATTACTTGATTTATAAAGCATCCTGTTATCCTTTAGTAAGATTAGATTCCATGGTTGGCTTCGTACGCTTATCAAATTGTTATACTAATATCTTATTTCATAATTTTGTTTTAACACCTCAAGCAATTCTATTAGATATTACCATTCACTGAAGAGGATAACTGTAATCCTTATTGAAACGTATAACTTTATATAAAATAGAAATAGAAAAATGAACCATTTACAAACGCAAAAGCTAAGTAATTTAATCAGTATATTTTTATTTTTTCCCGTAATTCATTTAATTAAAGTCGTGGTTTTAGTTCACATCGACTACAAGCAGGCAGTGGCATGCGTTACATAACATACTAGCCATCTTCTCGCAGTACTCATATAGCGTAATACAATGTTAAGTACCGTTCCTATATTATGCCCTTTAGCTTAGGAAACTGTATAAAGCACAATTAAATTATTATTGTCTGGAGGACGTAGATTTGTATCAATAGTAAAAGATTTTTTTATTATCACTTTCTATTCGTTGCGGATTTTTTTCAACATAATTATAAGGGCATAGTGTTATGCTATTTTATTCGTTTAGTTAGTATTTACTTTATTATTCACGAGTCCTATTTTAAAAAATGTAGATCACTATGCTTAGGTACGCACCCACATAAGTAGGCAGTTCACATGCTTTTTAGTATCCAATTTTGTTTTACACTTACCCAATGCAAATTAAGCTTGACAAATTCGCAAAAAACTTCAAACTGACAAGTCATAAGATGAGCATACGTGATCTTGAGGGACAATGTAGGATAGACAGTTCATTTTAAAGTAATAGAATTGTATATTTGTATGAAAATTAGAAAAATCGTTTACGAAGCAGGTAACATAAAATGGAACTTTTGCTAACTGGTTACATAAATACCTATTTAACATTTTAGAAAGTATAAGTATAAGAGGCAAGTCCATATAATATCGACTGTTTTGATTTCAACTATGCTTAAGTCGAAATACTGTTGTATTTTGTTTTTGTTTTTGTAGTCAATTGATTGTGAAATTGTTCATTTGAAGTAAAACTATTGTACAAAAATAAAGATTATAGTTTTGTATAGTTAGTTTAACCCAAGGAATTAGCTCCGTATACAGCTTACGTACGGCCTAACACGTGGAAAAGGAAGGAAAGGGCCACGTATTTCATTCCCTTCCCAGGGGGGGGGGGGAGGGGCTGCTCGAGCTTTCCGAGCTCCTTCAGCCACAATCATGGATTCCCTGCATGCAGACATACATTACGTATATATGCATCGTAGGATTCAGGATAGGATCGGAAGGAACGGAGTTAGGGTTCTGAGGGGGAAAATACTACCCCAGCATTCGTCGCACATGGTGTGCATATACGCAGTGACCATGCCGCTACATGTGTATGAGGAAAACCCCCTGACAAAACCTCATACAAGGTAGACGGTAACGGGAATCGAACTATTACATTTGACAATAACAAATTTTGCTTTGCTATATTTTATATTCATCTTAAATTATTTAAATTGATTAAAATTTACAATTGAGACATTATTAGTTTTTATGTTTTGTACGTATGTTTTGAATAAGTTTAAGTGATTTGTTTCTAACGGTTATGTTCGTTATGCTTACATTTAGATAAATAGAATTATTGTTAATCCTTTGAATAAATTATTTGCTGTTAATTAAATAAATTAAAATGCATGAAGTTCTGTAATAATACTTCTGTATTATTCACTAATCATAAAAACTGAACATGCATATTTTCACGAACATCGCCCATAATTAAAATACTTATCTTTTGAATATCTAATCATGAATTTTTACTAATTCTTTACAAATTAATACGTTTCGATAAATACAGCTATTGTCTTCAGTAAATGATAATAGTTTTAATAAATTTATTACGATGGCAAATTTATTTGTATATATTTCATAAAAATACACGATCACACATTGTTTATTTTATCGTATAACCGTACAAATATTTGAATTTGTTTCCAACCTTAAGTACAATCGTTTCACAATACCAAATTATGCACTTCTAATGGCAACTAATATCTCTAATATCTGAAATGGGAATTTTGATTTAGATAGGTACATTTCGCACTGTCAAATTGAATTTAATATCTGGCATCGTCTTGAGTTTAAAATGGACCCTTATGGATGAAAGAAGAAAGGTTTGAATTTTCTAGTTTTATCAACTCTATCACTCTTTGTGAGATTTGTCAAAGCTCGGTTTATTAATGGAATTTGCTTTATCCCGATCTATGCTTTATAATATTAATACGTTTTCCATTCATTCGTTACTTAGTGTGCTCTGCTTTTTTAACTAAAACATAACCGACTTCTGCTCCTTTGTAGCTAGCAGTCAGTAAAAAAACTATATATAATAACTGGGGACTAACTATGATTTGTAAAGTGGTTTTGATAAATAATATCATTAGATCTATTTCGTCCCTTACGATAACTGGGGAACTGTGTTTTACGTTTGTTTTGAGTATTTTAAACACAGAAATTATTTGCAGGTTTATACAGTGTTATTTGTAATTGATGCTATTTTCTTTTTATGTAACCTGATTAGTTCAGGGTAAATTTTGAAAGACGGCTGGTGTTATTGTGGTTATTTCAATAATTTTATTTAGAACATCGTTGCGGTCTATTGCCATGCATATTGATAATGCGATTTTAAATATAATTGTAAGCCACATTTAATGAGCTCAAGTTTTTTTTATTATAAAGTACAGTACAACATCGTTTACTTTTGTTTAATTATAATGCTTTTGTGCACGATATACGTGCGTTATAGTCGCAAAGATTTCCTTGTGATCTTCTTTCGGTTAAGGTTTACTTAAATTTTAACAATAAAAACAAAGCGGTTTCCTTGCAACATCTCCAATCTAAAAGAGTGATCATTGTGTTACCAATGCAAATGTTTGTGTTTGTTTAACAAATGAGACCTGCTTCTGATGGATTAGTCAGGGTAGCCATATGTAAACAGCGATTGTGTTAGCTGATATCAAAAAGGTGCGTAGACTATTTTTTTACTAGTCGTCATCATACATTTTTCTGATATGCAGTTAAAATTTATATTTTGCAAATTCCTTTTTGGCAGTTTTTTTGAAATTTTTAAATAGATTATTTTTTAGCTTAGCTTAGAAACAGTGCCGTGAACGTACTGTAATAACTCAGATTAATAGTTTGCTATTACAGCTTCTGAAATACTGTTTTATTTACACAATAATGTGGCTGTTAACTAAATATTTGAGTTTATTTACTCCTATAATATAACATTTAATAATAATATAAGAACGCATGTTGGGATAAAATATTTAAAGAAAGGTGCTGTGTACTTTCTATCATCTTTGGGGTCTTTTAACGACATCAGTAAGTTAGCCACCGACTACTGAGTTTTTTTTTGGTTACATTTTTCTCGGATAATAAATAAAACTTTTGGCTTGTTTTGGTTTTACCTGACCATTGCCTCGTAGGAGGATCGCACGTCGCTTGCAATAAATATTTACTTTTGCACTTGTTACATAAATAACTATTAAAGGTTAATATCAGACAAACCCGTAGATAAAAGATGTATACTGTGACGACCCCAAATTTTATTAATGCATAATCTTAATTTTTAATCTTAATTCGTGTAATACAAAGATTGAGCCACGCACAATTTATTTTGTACCAAACCTACTTCTTCTCTGATTTTCATTATGGACCTCCCAACTGGCTAACAATTACACTCAGCAATTGTTATTTGTTACCAAAAAATTAGCAAAAAAAGAAATGGACTTACACGATAAGCATTTTCCCTGTATTTTTTATGATTCCGACGTATGGATGTTAAACCATACGATAAGACTCTCTTTTACGAAAGAAGGAACGAAAAAATGCAGATTTTGGTCGTCCATGATAAAAAGGTAATTTTGAGCAGAGCTCGACTGTTATACTCCAAAATTTCTTTTAGCATATACTTTGTCTTTAATTGCTATCTATTTAAGTATCTGTTTGCCTTTTGATTCTGTCAAAATAGCAATAGAAATAAAAATTTCACTTTATTTGTTATTTTATGTTTATGTAAAGGTAAACTTTACCAATTAACTTAAATTTGACTATTTACTAAAGGTGAGGTGAGGTGTGTTCCTCAACATCGAAGTGGAGTACGTAAGGTTAGAAGCAGGTTCTTATTAAGTCTCTGCGATGTATCTGTATTTGGAATCGTCCCAAATACTCTAAAATAAAAGAAAACTGAATAAACGGCACAATCTGAAAACAGAAAAGGAATTAGTTATAGAGAAACTTGAAGATGACCAAATAAAACAAGCAGTAAGCACAACAATAGATAAGTACATAAAAGGACACCCACAACTAAACACATCATCACCGGAAACAAGAAGGGGTGAACTTGCTCAAGTTATCGAAACAACATGCAAGGAAAAGTCGCACAGAGAACGCAAAAAGCATAAAATTTATTGAAAAAAGAAATTATAAATTTCATGAATGAAAGGAGACTAAATATAAAGGGGGATATGTGTATAACAATGAAATTGATAACAAACAACAGGATATAAAGAAGGCAAAGGAAAACTGGATTAGTAACAAATGTCAAGAAATACAGGATCTCGGACGAAACACGATACAAGAAACGTGCATAACAAAATAAAGGAAATGACAACTAAACGAAAACAAAAATGTAACATTCTGGCAGATTCGGATTGCGACATAACCACCGAAACTGACAGGAAAATGGAACTATTGAGCAAATACATCAACGAAATCGATAATGTCGTTGCAAGCAGTGGCCCTCCAACATGTACAAATGAAGTAGAATACGCAATAAAGTCAATGAAGAATTATGAAGCACTGGGGCTCTATAACATATGTGCAGAAATCTATAAACTGTTATGTGACTCCAGGGAATTTTTAGACATAATTGTCAGATTATTCAACCACATATATAATACAGACATTATACCGCAAAAAACTTCAACCTTTATACCTATACCAAAAAAATCATCTAAAAACATCTAAAACCTGCAACGATCACCGACTAATAAGCCTAATGAACAATGTAACCAAAATTTTCGTGAAAATCGTTCACCTTAGAATATACAATAAATGTGAAAATAACATTCGAAACCCAATTTGGGTTCAGAAATGCCTTAGGAACGCTGTATTTGCAATTCAAGTCTTGCTGCAGCTTTGTAAAGATTTGAGTTATGACGCACACATCTGTTTCATTGATTTTAATAAGGCATTTGACAGTGTAAGGCATGACAAACTAATGGAAATTTATAAATCTTTACTCAGGAAATCTTTCAAGATGCATTAGAAGATCAACCGGGCGTAAAAGTTAAAGGAGAGTGTATTAACAACATACGTTACGCAGATGATGCTGTCATCATGGCTAACTACTTGTAACATTTGCAAAAACTATTAACAAGAATAAAAATACATTCTGAACAATACAGTCTCAGCCTGAACATCACAAAGACGAAGTGTATGGTGGTATCAAACGCAGGGCACAACCCGGGAATCATAAATGTGAACGGACAAATCATTGAACGAGTACACACACACACACATTTACTTAGGGGGTCTAGGACAATTCGCCGTCGCCGGTTCGCCTTCGCCGATTCGCCGTCGCCAGTTCGCCGTCGGGACAGTTGGCCATCGGTCAAATTCGCCGTAGAGACGATTCGCCGTACAAATCGTTGCTTTTGGATGTGCTATTATATTTTTCGTATGATAATGAACACCCTTACTTTAAATAGATTTTCTATGAGTTGGTAATGAGTGTCTCCTTAAAATTGTGTTTTTATGAGTTTATAATGAGGGTCTTTACTTTAAATAGACTTTCTATGACATTCTCTATTTTAAATAAATGGTTTTTCCGCAATCTACCTCAAATAATCCTTTGATAATTAACGTAATCTTAATTTAACAATAATTACATCTCGATATTGCTATAAATACAAAAGCATAGAACAAAAACATTTAGTTGTACCGATTCTTTGAGTTGATCAGGTGGTTGAAAGTTGTCATAATGGATAATGAAATTTTGTCGAAAAGAGGAAGGGAGAAATTTGTAGAAAGCGGTTTTATTTATGTGTTTGACACAATTAGTAAAAGTGACGTTGGTGTTAATTAATTTTGTGTGTTGGCATACCTAAGAACAAATTAATTTTACAAATTCGTCTAAAACGTTCCCCGACGGCGAATCGTCCCTGCGGCAAATTTGACCGACGTCCAACTGTCCCGACGGCGAATTGGCAACGGCGAATCGGCGAAGGCGAACCGGCGACGGCGAATAGTCCCAAACCCTTACTTAGGAACTACGGTCTATGTGAACTGGGACTACAGAGGTGAAGTGCGATGCCGCACAGAGCAGGGAAGAACAGCCTTTACAAATATGAAAACATTCTTCCTATCCAGTGATCTGAGCTTAACCCTTAAGACAAGAATGTTGAAATGCTACGTGTTTCCTGCCCTTCTCCATTGTGCGGAAACCTAGGCGATAAATAAAGGGATAACAGACAGACGACGCTTTCGATATGTGGGTATACAGAACGATACTCAGGATCTCATACATAGACCACCTAACGAACAAAGACGTGCTGAGGCGATTACATAAACAAAAAGAGATTTTGCTCACAATAAAAATACACAAACTTGAGTATCTTGGGCACATCATGAGAAACGATAAATACCAAATAATGCAGTTAATCCTGCAGGGATCCCCTAAAAGAAAAGGAAGATGTATTTGCTACTGTGTGAAAAGTAAACTTTGAAATTTGCCTGCATGCACCGGTGACAGCATCAATTTCAAGGTCAAATCTGTTATTTATGAGGTTACATGTACCCCTGAAAAAAACACATTGTCGCAATTGTAAACATTTCGGATGACGTATTGCGTCACCATTACACTGTAACCAACAGTTTTTCTCCAGAATGCCCAGAAATTACAAGAGCAAGATACCTATCGGCTCGTACAGTCAAGAAGATTTGGCCAAAGCTGTAGCATATGCTGAAAGCAAAAATAGAACTTACCAGCAAGCTGATGAATTTTATGGAATAGCTATCTATCACAGCCTTGCTAAGGTAGGAACAGGAAAAACAACAGCACTACCTGTTTAAATTGAGGCCGAACTTGAAAACTGCCCGAAGACCAAATCAAGAATGGGATTGCCCTGCAATAAAGATGGCGTGATAGAGATAGTAGTGGACTATGTGAAAGCACACAACTTGCGCATTTCGTTCAATAATGGTTTGCTCCGTAACGACTGGTACTATGGATTTATGAAAAATCACTCAAAATTGTCGTTTATAAGACGCCAGAAAACCATACATCATTTACAACTGCTACGAAGATCTACAGAAGGTTTTGGTTAGACATGAAGTGTCACTTCCGGAAAACTGTGCTTAAGTGGAATGAGACTGGGCTTGCTTCTGATCTCAGGAAACTAAAGGCTATTGGAGAAAAAGGCCTTCTAATAGCTATAGTCTCTGGGGGAATATGGACGTGAATCCACATCGTTATTACCAAACCTTTTTTGGTAATGGACAAATCCCTCATCCACTAATAACATTTAAAGGTGTTACGGTGCAAGCACATGGGACTAGCGAGAAAGCTCATATTGGAACGTTCTACACGGAATATTCTAATGTATGGACGGTGGAGCCGGTTTTCAATGATTTGATAACTAAGTAATTCATTCCTCATGTGGCACAGCAGCGGTTTTCAATAAATATGCCTGATCAAGCAACCATTCGGGTATACGATCGGCACAAAACACACATCCGTTACAAAATCATAAAGGCTGCTTCGGGCAACAATATCCAGCTCATCAAAGTTCCTGCGAATTTATCGGATAAACCAAAACCACTGTCTTTAAACCAATAAAGGGCTCGAGAAGAAACAATTGGACCGCCTAATAAAACATCAGTTTGTGGAAAGTTGGGAGTTGCCTTATCAGAGTACATCATCAAGGAATTTTCATCCACCGGAATAATTCCCTGCGATCCAACACATCCTCAAGTTCTTGCAGACCATGGAGGTACATCTTCTCTTGAAACTGACAACGTACGTAATCTTCCAATACCAAAATAAGTGCTAAAACTGTTCTAAACTATGCAACAAATTTTAAATGAAATTCCTACCTTGCCTGAAACCACTAAAGTATTGTTAAGTTTCAAGCACAGAAGAGGTATATGCAGAACAGAAAGAATTAGAAGAATTGAGAGCCAGCAGGAAGAAAAGAAAACTCTGCAAAGACGGACAGCAAAACAAGAAAACTAGAAAAGAAGACGATAACGCTCACTGCCTTTAGGAAGGTGAGATATGTCAGGAAGAATCGAATGATAATGCAGAGGATTACGTTCTAAACGTTGTTATGGGAAGAATTCCTAATATTCTCTATGAAACCCCGATATGGGCAAACATCACAACTGGAAAATTTTTATTAATGGATTTCTTGGTAGGCTAGAGGAAGAAGACTCATTACAAATATGGATGCCGTGTGGGTGAAGTCTATGATGAGGGGAACTTGGTTATAAACAAGGACCGGAAAAAATGCAGTTTGCATTTTTTTCACATTTTGCATTTCTTGTCATAAATTAATAAATGTTGCATTTTTTTCAAATTTTCCACATATTTTGCATTTTTTTTTTTTCATAAATTCAGAACTGCTTTCAATTCTAAAGGTTCACTTGTACATAAAGTATCAGTCGTAAACTCAGCGGGTTGTTATTCATAAATAATCTATTTCTTAAGAAAAGCGAATATTTAAAAGAGGTAATTTATGTTTATAACCTGTAGTTTGAAATTACTTCCTTATCTAACCTGGCCTACCTTCTATTCATAGAAGACATGAATAAAATGAGGGATGAATTTGTATAAATAGGATATGTATTTGTTAATATACTATGTACTTATGTATGCTAGTGTTTAAATATTATGTAATTTTAGGTACCTAGTCAAGATAATGGCAAATAAAGTACGACTTAAAAATAAATATTGTTTTGTTTAAATGTAATTATATTCAACGTCACACGAATATAAAATGAGGATTATTAATTATTCCTATATTATTCATGTAGCCTTTTTTATATTACATTTTTCGTAAATACTTTTGCATATTTTTCGCAAATCAATTGCATTAAAATGAGCATTTTTTTTGTATTTTTTGGTGCATCTTTTGTGGTCCCTGGTTATAACTGTTCTTCGTGAGAATAACATCATTTGTGTAAAGAGAAACTGGGAGGGAGGTTATATATTAAAAATTACGGTGTTGCATAACTTTCTCTATAAACTTAGATTTTCATGCAGTAGAAAGCATTTTTACAAAATTCACAGTACTTTTAGGTATTTGGCATATTTTTTGCTAATTTCATGAATTTACTTAGTTTATGGCAATATAATTCGGTACTAAACACAAATATGCAAATATTAAATTTAAAAATCATTATTAATTTTATTAAATACACAAATAAAAATTTTACCTCGAGTGAGATTTGAACCTGTACGACCTGTACTTTACTAAAATACCCCGCTATCGAGAGCTCCAATCGGTGTAAATTTTGTCTTCATGTGTGAATCCTTGCGATATTGCAAGCTCACATTCCATTAATATAAGTAATTTCATTGTTATCTCATTATATTTAGAATTTAAGTTCTACATACATAAAGAGAAAATTTACATTGATTGGGGCTTGCATCTGTATAGCGCAGTTGGTTAGTGCGGTACTCTAGCAAAGTACAGGTAGTAGGTTCAAATCCTACTGGAGTTAAAGTGTCTCTTTATGTATTTAAGAAAATTAGTAATGATTTTTAATCATATATTTACTTTTGAACTTATTCGTTCATAACAAAAACGTATAATAATGTCAAATTGCTTTGGTATGTGTGAATCCTTGCGATATTGCAGGTTCACATTCAATTAATATAAGGAATTTGATTGTTATTTTATTATATTTACAATTTCAGTTCTACATACATAAAGGCAAAATTTACATCGATTGGGGTTTTCATCTCGACAGCGCATTTGGTTAGCGCGGTACTCTATCAAAGTACTTGGTCGTAGGTTCAAAACCTACTCAAGGCATACTTTTTATTTATGTATGTAATAAAATTAATAATGATTTTTAATCACATATTTACTTTTTTTCTTATTCGTTCATAACAAAAGCGTATAATAATTTACATGTTAAATTTAGTGGTAAACAATCTCAAATGTGACGAATCTCCAATCACTTTAGAAAACATACATCATCCGGCGCTTCTTAGCGAACCTCAATTAAAATTTGATGCTATATTTTCGATTAATTTTATAAAAAAATATTATAATTTAAAAAATCGGATATCCCTGGTTTATATATAGCTTTATCTGAGATAGATTCCTATATGACGTTAACGAGGCTTGTGCGCCGTTTTTAGAGTGCAATATTGTGCATTTTTTAAATTATAAACCGATTTTTTTGAAAGTCGAGTATTGGGGATTTTTAGGATTGTTAAGTAAAATTAAAAAATTCAAAATGGCGGATCAAAAATAGGGGATTGGCGTGTTAAGAATCGATATGACCCAAATTCAGGTATTTGGTGCTTTGGAGTTGTTCATTACAAATTGTTGGTCAAAATTTGTTTACATACATGAGAAAGCATTATGGCAGATAATTTATAGCTGTTTTTAGAACGATTTTGAATGGGCCAGAATTGATGTAAATACTTTATACATTGTTTGTAAACACGTTATAGGTCTATAATGTTATGGTTCCTTTGAATCTCCAGATTTCAAACTCATGTAAGTAACACTAGAATACAAAAATTTAGGAGCAATTGGCGGGTAATCCAAAGCTTCATTAAACCAAAATATTAAAGATGTATGAATTGCATTAAACCTTTTCAACCAAACAGTTTAAATATTATCCAATCCAGAAGAACTCCAATTTGAGGCATCATTTAATTGTAAAAAAAATTCCTCTAAAGTTACGTAATTTTATTCTTTCCACTCAAATTTTTCAGAATCTTTTAATAAATCATTAATCCAAGCAGAATGTTTATTATAATTAGACGAGTTAGACCAAATATTGCTACAATATTGTAATATATCGTCATTTTTAGGAATATCATTAATTGAAACTGAAGAACGAAGTTTATTGAAAAAGTTTGACGGATTCAATGAAAATAATTATTTCAATGCTTTCTATTGATACAAATGTTATACCTGCGTACACGATGAGCTATAACTTTTAATTTTTGTTTAAAAATAGCCAAAAGATTGATAAAAATATAATTACAGCGTTCTCCATCAAAATATTTAATTGTGTATTTGTTTACCGTACCTTAAAATAGACCACATTGCTAAAATTTTGTATAAAAGCTGTCAAAGGTCCTATATCTTTTCTTAAACTATCACTTTTTCTTCATAAAGGGATTTTCCAAGGTGGTTCATTAACACTTCTGTTTCTTATGTTAACTTCACATTAATTTATTATTATTATTGTTATTATTATTTGTGTAATAACATGCAAGCGCTTGTTATGAGAACCTGGCAACGGGCACGAATGTTTCAGTAAAATAAGAAAACAGTAAAGTCAGTTATAAAATGCAACATAATCATACCTTATTTTACCTGAAAATATACCCCAGACGACTAAAATAAGTAATGCATGGTGCCCAGAATATCACCCAAAAACTGCGCTAATCCGTTTTATAAAATCACCCCGAATGTGTATACAATGTGTCCCAACGATTTGAGGGTGGAAGATTACGCCGATACTGTTGATTTAATAAAAAATCTTATAACAGATTATTGTAGTCAACAACGAGGAACATCTTGTAAAAATATTTTTGTATATACAGGGTGTCCCATTTTCGAGTACTTCACTAAACTTTTTTTAATGGAACACCTTATATTTTTTATATATTTGAATTCTCTGTTAAATGTTGAGCAAAATCATATGGGTCTACGACTAACGGTTCCTAAGTTATTGACACTTCTTTGTAAAAAAATTAGTTAATTAAGTAGGCTCCTGTTCCGCGATCTTGAAAGATTGTTTCTCCAATCTGTCTAGAGAGAGCGTTGCTCTTTTATAGTGCAAAATGTTGAATTGCGTCATAAACCTATAGCTTCACGGTTTTATAGCAATTAGCATTGTTTCATTTTTGCTTTTCTTTGAATTACCATATTGTCTTTATTTATTTTATATTGTGATAAATTCAACAAAAATAAAAAATGTTTACAATTTTAAACTTTATCACTAAATAATTCAAAAACCCTTAGGAATAGGTAGTAAAAAGTGAGTATCTATTGAAAGCCCGTAAAAAATGCTATTCAAATCTGTAATAAAATACAGGGTGTGCCATTAAAAAAATGAAAAAAATAACATTGAGCAAAGTGGACCACCCTGCATATGCAAAGAAAATAGTCTGCAATCTGAATGTAGAAGTTAAAACTAGACAGATTGAAAAAACAAATCCCAAAATTTAACTCCACTATATTTCAAGATGGCGGAACAGGAGCCTACTTAATTGACTAATTTTTTTTGCATAGAAATAACAATAGGGTGTTCCATTAAAAAAACACACGTTTAGTGTAGTACTCGAAAATGGGGCACCCTGTATATACAAAAATATTTTTACAAGATGCTCCTCGTTGTTGACTACAATAATCTGTTATAAGATATTTTATTAAATCAATAGTATAAGCGTAATCTTCCACCCCCAAATCGTTGGGACACCCTGTATAATATGTGCATAAGACAAAATTGGGATTTGTATCTATAGTAATTTTAACTTCATTGGCTATACTCGCAACCACTATCCTACAAACCGTTAATATACACACAGATACACACACATATATATATATATATATATATATATATATATATATATATATATATATATATCACACACACACACACACACACACATACATAATCATTATTGGCCGTATTTTTTAAATTAAAAATAAGTTTACTGGGTAGCGGCTTAAAATATTATAAAAAAATCTTCTTTATTGATTTTCAATCAAAATTTCAGGACTAAAATCTTAGAGTAAATTTTGTTAAAAGTTGGAAAATATAATTGTGACGTGAAAAACAATATATATTCTAATTGCCATATTGTTTTTTCACGTCACAATTATATTTTACAACTTTTAACAAAATTTACGCTAAGATTTTAGACCTGAAGAAGTTTGTAATCACAAACGAAAATTTCACTGAAAATCAATAAAGAAGATTTTTTATATTTTAAGCCGCTACCCAGTAAACTTATTTTATTTATATATATATATATATATATATATATATATATATATATATATATACACACATACACACACCGTGTCCAAGAAAAGGATGCCCACTATGTGGATCTCGGAAACGGTAAGAGATGGAAGGTTGGTTAAATAAAATAAAAGTTACGCATTTGAGAGGATGTATTTATGGTTTTTGAGATATTTGAAAAAAAAACGAATTTTCTGATTTTCGTTTTTATCTTCTTCTGGCCTTATTTGAAGAGCTACCAAGAAAAGAATAGCACATTCTGATTGCCACTTTTCTAGCTCTACTTAATGCTGTTATTCAATTTTTGATACAACGTTTCGTTTGTTACTAACCATCATCAACTTTATTTTTTTAAATTCTCTCCCTGATTCTGAATTCAACGATATATCACACTTTATATTTATGACACGTTTCGGATCAGAAAATTTATATTCAATGTAAAACATAGAAAACGTACAGTTAAAACTAATACTAGAAACATTAGAAAACCGTAAAATTATTATAAAATTATGTTTTGTAATTTTAAATGATAGACAAATAAAACACAAATTTATTTTAAAGGTTAATCAACTCACAAAAGATGTTCAAAAAGGTTCCCGTTATTCTCTAAACATAAATAGCATGTTCTAACTATAGCAACTAAAACATTCTTCAGCATTTGAGGAGTTATACTAGCAAACGCTTCGAGAACTAATCTTTCGTTTCAATATCGTTTCCATAAATGTAATTTTTAATGTATCCTCAAAGAAAAAAATCCAAAGGTGTTATATCTGGAGAACGGGCTGGCCACAGTACATTTTCATGAGTTCCAATACATCTTTCTAGAAATCTAACTGACAGGTATTCTCTGACAACTCTGGAATTATGTGCTGGTGCACCGTCCTGCATAAACCAACAACATTCAACTTCTTGGAAAGGCAAATGATTCAAAGCTATCTCTAATTCATTTTGGAGTAAAATTTGGTAACGTTCAGAATTTAAGGACTCGTGGTAAATGAAAGGACCTATAATTCGAGTACCGAATATAGCAGCCCACATATTAAATCCGAAACGGTGTTGGTGTTTGGACGTTTTGTACAGACGTGGATTTACTCTTGCCCAATAATGTGCATTTCTACGATTAAAAATTCCATTATTATTAACCATACTTTCATCGGACCATATTATTTTATTCGGAAAATATTCATTGTCTTGAGATTAACGTGTATACCATTCGCAAAATATTCTGGGTCACCTGGTCGAAGTCCTTGGCAAATTCTATATTTATATCGATGCACTTTCTCCTTCTTTAGAACATAATGAGCTGTGGAATGGGCCATGCCAGTTGCCTCTTGAATTTTCCTAGTACAAACCTCTGGATTTTCCGTTACAGCTAATAAAACAGAATTGACTTTTTCTTCATTGCAAGGTTTTTTGCGAGATTTTACAGGTTTTTTGAACGCACCATATTCTTTTAGATGAACTGCTAATGTGCGAAAAGCTCTTTTGTGAGGTTGAACAATTACGTGGACACTATATGTAACACGTTATTTGAAAAATGTACTCCTACCATACTGTTTTTAGGTAAACACAAAATATAATTAACTCAAAGACCACCAAACAAACGTAATACGGACAAAAATCAATTATGACAGCTAGGTAAACAAAATGCAAAGCCAACTTATTTTTATCAAATGCATCAGTACGACGGAAGATGTAGTATAACTGTTTAATTATTAGTATTTTCACTAAATACATACTTATGAATTATTTTATTCGCAATAGGCATTATAAAATGAGAAAAAATCATTTTATAATGATTTTACAGTTTTCTAATGTTTCTAGTATTAGTTTTAACTGTACGTTTGCCATGTTTTACATTGAATAAAATTTTCTCATCCGAATCGTGTCAAAAATATAAAGTGTGATATATCGTTGAATTCAGAATCAAGGAGAGAATTTAAATATGGTAAAAATAATTTTTTCCTGTATTTAAAACAATAAAGTTGATGATGGATGCCAACAAACGAAGCGTTGTATCAAAAATTGAATAACAACATTAAGTAGAGCTAGAAAAGTGGCAATGAAAATGTGCTCTTCTTTTCTTGATAGCTCTTCAAATAAAGTCATAAAAAAATAAAAACGAAAATCAGAAAATTCAATTTTTTTCAAATATCTCAAAAACTAAAAGAGATAGTCGAGTTCTACAAAGACCATAAATACATTCTCTCAAATGCGTAACTTTTGTTCCATTTAACCGACCTTCCATCTCTTACCGTTTCCTAGATCCCCAAAGTGGGCTTCCTTAACTTGGACACGGTATATATATATATATATATATATATATATATATATATATATATATATATATATGCCTATATGTCAAACAATGCCAGCGAGGTATCTATGGGTTTTCTCTTTTCATTACATAAACTTCAGTATTTGAATGACGCTTTCATATAAAATAGCAACATATAGACAGTCCCGCGTCTTCCATATGAGCGCCTGTCGATGCCTCACAATTTATAAATTTTCAACAATACAAAAAATAAACTTGTGTTCCTGTCATTAGCTATAAAAGGAAGAAAATCAGTACCAACATTAAGAACTGGTTTTTCTTTAATGTTACGCCTAGAAGGTGTAATAACATTATTAATATCCTTACAAGATAATGGATATTCACTTACAGATATTAATAATGTTATTACACCTCTAGGCAACCTTAAAGAAAAACCAGTTCTTAATGTGGTACTGTTTCTTTTATAGCTAATGTTAAATAAATTAAAAAATCCTAATCAAATATGGCATTAGGACTATTTTTAAACCTACAAGAAAAATTAAAGAACATTTAAGATCACCTAAAGATGTGTCAAACCCTTTATCATCTTCCGGAGTGTATAAGTTATCTTGTTCATGTGGAAAAGTATACATCAGGACCACAAAACGTAGCTTTGATACAAGACGCAAAGAACATATGAGATTTTGTAGATTGGGTCAACAGAGAGGTCTACTGTGGCTGACCATGCCCTGAATAATCTAAATCATGACATTCAATTTGACAATATGGAAATATTGTCAAGACAAACCATTATTATGTTCGTTTGCAACGTGAAGCTATTGAAATATATAAACACCCGAATAATTTTAATAGACAAGAAGAAAATCTCCGTTTAAATAGGTTTTGGCATCTTATAATTAAAAGAGCATAATGATACGCCTTGATTTTAATTTGTTTTCAACTTTTGGTATGTCTAGGTTTTTGCTGTGTTTTTCCCAGACCTTGAATCAAATGCTTTACCAATTATATGTTAAATTACAACAGCACTATAATTTAACATAAGTAGTTGAAATTAAATTAAGTTAAAAATTACAAAGAACGTTCTGCATTGTGCTTTTCATTGTTTATAACACTTCCAATTATTGATAAAGATATCTCTTTGTTAGATTTAACTGGGTTATTTTATTTGATGTAATGTTTGGATTTGTGAATGCTTCTATCATTTTAAAATTGAAGTTTTTCACAACTTTACACTTACATCATAACTCAATTAAATTTTGTTAAATGTGTTTTTTGGCTGGCAAATTTCATTGTTAGCTTTCGTCGTAGAGAGTGTTCTGGTTTGTCATCTTTGAGGCAGTTTAATAATATTTAATTTTATGACCTAGCTATTCTTTACTAAAAATTTTATAGTTGGTTTTATGTTTCCCAAACTGTTATACTAATAGCAGGCTTATGTTTATGTTTTAATTTTTCAAATTTGACAAAATTGTTTACTACATCTTTAACAATTTTTAACAAACATTACTACTGACGAAGATAACTGTAAGCGTTATCGAAACGTTTAGATTGTATAATTTAAAGTACACCATTAAAAAATCCCAAAAAAGATAAGTATTTTATTAATTACTTAAAAGTTCTAAGGTAAGTTAAATAAATTTTGTAATCAATATGGTGGTAAAAGTAACTGTTTATAATTAATTTTTTTTTAAGTTTAAGCACTAAATATTTTTAATTGTTACCCATCTTGGTTTAAAGAAACTTTAAGGTTTTACCGCAACCTCGTGAATATTTAAAAATTTAAACTGTTTTCTTTTTTATTAATTTTCACGATTGAATTATTTTTGCAATTGATAAAATATGAAGTGAATTAATTCGTATTTATATATAGATGTCTAAATAGGAATGAAGAACTGCTGGAGAAGGAATTTGAAGGCAGTGTCAATATTCAGCTACAATCATCTTCTAGCAAAGATTGTAAACTTAATGACGGTGAAGATAAATTTTTGCCACTTTCTGAGGATTCAGGGTTATGGTCAAAAATTTTATTTCCCCAGCATGTTCAATTAGTAGTAGATAATGGATCAGGTTATTATCAGATTAAAAATCAGATTTACCCTAAAGACAAACCAGGACACAAGTTTTCTGACACGTATTTTACTAGAATTTTACATAATAATGAAAAAGATAAACGAGAATGGTTGTTATATTCTAAAGAAAACAATTCTGTAGATTGTTTTTATTGCAAAATCTTTAATGTTGCAAATTCTACGAAAACTTAAAATTAAGTAACGATAATGGATTTAATGATTGGCATCATTTAAGTTACCACGAAAGAAGTAAGTTACATTTCCAGAATTTAAAGCAATGGACAACTTCTTCAATAAAGAAAACAAATATTGGCATGCCGTTATTGAGCGTATTTTTTATACGGTTCAATTTTTGGCTGAACAGAACTTAGCCTTTCGAGGTACTACTAATAAATTATATTTAGTTATAACTTTATTAGGAAGTAGCGTTAGATCTAAAACTTTAAACATGGCGAAAAAAGCTAAATATTATTCCTCGACTGTATACCCGATATCAGATACTAAGAACAGATTTCAGTATGTACCTGATCCGTCAATTTAAACGATTCGGGAATGGGTATTGAAGAACGCTTCCTAACTTTTTGTTCTGTTACTGATGTTACTGGTGAAGGTTTAACAAATTTTTTGTTATCGACGTTAGAAAATTATGGATTATATATTTTTAATTTACGCGGTCAAGGCTACGACAACGGCAAACATGAAGTATAAGCATAATGGTTTACGAAAAAAATTTTAAATATTAGTCCAAGAGTTGTTTTTATACCCTGTTGTAACCATAGTTTGAACCCTGTCGCTAACGATGGTGCAAAGTCAAAAATATCATTTGTAATTTTTTTTCTATAGTTTAAGAACTTGATAACTTTTCCTCTGCTTGAACCCATCGACGGGCGATTTTGAGCAAAACATATATCAAATTAGACTTTAAAGTCGTTGTCAGATACCACATAGTCGAGCCCAATTGATGCTATAACACCTTTAAGGTGTCAACTAGGCGAAATATACGATGCTCTTTTTTAAATTACCTCTACGCAAAATTTTGGTAATGCTTGAAAGAGTGTAGCTATGGCACTTGCTAAAAAGTTAAAAATAATTGAATTTGTATGCATCATGATTTTATGGTTTAATATATTAAGCAAAGTTAATACAGTGTCCAAAATTTTACAAACTCCAAGTTTTAATACTGTGCAAGCCTGTACTGCTTAAAGTAATTTAATTGATTTTTAAAAAAAATGTCGTCCAGATAACAGTTTTAATGATTTATTAGAAGAAGCTAGGAAAGTTGCGATTTTATGAGATATCGATTCAAAATTTAAAGATGAAGGCGTTTTAAGACCTCAAAAAGTTAGAAAACAATTTAGTTACGAACGTGGCGATCAAGAATTAAAATTTAAAGTACACTGTTTTTTAATTTGATGGATATTACTACAACATCTTGTAACGATAGATTAGACTATTATCTGTCAATGCAGCAATTTTCAAACATTTATGGAATATTTTGCATTTTAACAGTCACTCTGAATCGGAACAGCTAGAGTTTTGTACAAAACTTGAGGGTATATTAAGTGATAAAAATCGAAATGAATTTGATATAAATGCAATAGAACTTATGTATGAATTACAGTTTTTGTAGAATTTTGAGAAAAATGTCACTTATTCGTCAATTACATTGTAACCAATAATTTACATTATTCTTACCCAAACATTTTTGTAGCATTACGAATTTTATTGACAATGCTAGTTTCCACAGCCACAGCGAAAAGATCGTTTCCCAAATTAAAAATCATTAAAAACTACGTTCTAGTATGGTACAAGAACAATTGAAAAATCTTGCCATCATTTCAATCGAGTCTACTTTAATTCACGAGTTAGACATTGAAACATTAATACAACGATTTTTAAAAAACAAAGCGCGCAAAATCCAGTTCTGTTAAAATATGTTCAATGTTCCAATACTTTTGTTCAAAATTTTTGCATTTATGAATAAGATTTTTAAAACATAAAATTACTGTATAATGTTATTTTAAAAATAATTGTATCCATTATCAAACATCCCATATTAATTCATTTCTATTAACAGTTTTGATCATTTAGGTAAGTATTCGTATGATTTTAACTTGAAAAGTTCTAAGCTGAATGTGTACAAGCTAGATCTTTAAACAAAAAAAAATTGTACTATTTTCTAACAAGGTTTGTTAATTTTTTTATATCATTTTGTTTTTGCACGACGGCGCTCGACACAGTTGGCGCGCCACTGTATATAAGTACAACTAGGTTCATAAATTAATGACACAGGACGATTCTTTCTTGGCCAGAATAATTTGTTTATGTTGATTAATATTACCAGGTCTTTGCAAACCTCTCCATTACCTGCCTGCGCAAAGTGAATGAACAGAAAAATAAACCCTTTTCAACATTTTCAATTTGTCTCCATTTTATTATTTAAGGATATGGAAAATGGAAACTCTGTGATCAAAAGAAATAAACACATTTTTGAACTGTTATCATGATGCAAGACCAGTGACTATTTCCAATGTCTAAACTTCACAAACGCATCTTACTACTACAAGCATTCAAATATTGTTTATTCCAAGGTATTTTAATTTTCTTCTTTTGTATTAAACCCAACTGAAGTAAACCTATAAGAGCGGTCCTCATTAATAAATATAAACATTGACTAAAGTGAACGTTACCGTTAAGAAATTTTCATAACATTTAAACTTTTGTAATTTACTGACTAAACTTGAATGTTACTAGTGCTTTATATCATCCAACATGAAATTACTGTAAGACATTAATCATTTCAAATTAAAATTCCATTAATTAGTAATTAATTAATAGTAACTAATTATTAAATTACATGGAAACTGTGCATAAGCTACAATACCATAATAAAATTAATATATACAAAATGTTAGATTCGACATTGTGATTAATTTAAAACGCAGTCTTAGTTCTCATAAATGCGTATGTGCAAGAAATGAAATACTAAAAGTAACTAGGAACTATAATAAATACTAAACACTAAAAGTAACCAGAAACGATAATACTGTCACTAAAAAGGTGTAAAATTAATCAATTAATAATGCTGTTACAATGTGTTAAGGCCTAGAAATCTAAACTTTATATATGAACGACATATAACATGCGTATCATTTACGAAAATCCACTAGAAAATAATAGTGAAATGGAGACTTCGATGTAAGTGTTTAAGAGCTACTGAAATGTTTTATTTGTGCCATGAAAATTGTTACACCGAAATGTTCAATTATGCAGATCCCCGCCTGGTGAATAAAAGAATCCTCCATCTTTATTTACAGTCGTGAAAACTTTTTATCCCTTTGTTTTAATTAGTACATAAAATAATAAAGAATTTGTTACTCCCTTTTAAGACTTTATTCTGCATTATTTAAGAAAGTTCAAGCCAAACTAAATGCTCAGCAGTCAATGACATTTTTTTTAACAATTAACATTTTAATAACTTGTCAACGGAACCCTCAAGATTTTGGTTTTGACATATTGCCTCTGATACGAAAAATGTTTCTATTTCGACTTTTTATTTAGTAACATGCAATAAATACAGTTTCCAATACTTGTCAAATACATCAGACTAAAATGTAACGTTAGCCCTAATTAAAGGTAATCCCGTGTGTGTTAAATCACCCGTTTACATAAATGTCATCTAATCAGATTAGTGGTCACATCTACACTTTGTAGAATTGAACAAGGACTACCATCTGTAATTGACTGAATATTCATTACGTCTGAAGCAAATTATTGGTCAACAAGGCACAATTTTAGACTAACAAAATTCGTTGTCTTTAATGAGAAAACCACATAAGGATGTTACTGTTCTCAATATAAATGTAGTAGAAACTTCTACAAAGAAATATTCAGTTTAATAGGCTACATTAAAATGTATACGGCATATATTCGAAATGACAAAACTTTTTTGTATAGAAATTGTTCTTGAAAACCATCTACTAAATGCATGCTTAAATCTATTGTTTGTGAAGAGTTTCATTGCGTGAAACATTCAGTTTATAAATACATCTTTAAATAGAATTTCACATTTTATTATGATAAAGTAGAGAAAAGAAAAAGTTGTAAAATAAAGTACCTAAGTTGACGGCCAGAAGAGAAAGAATTGCTATTGGCATATATCCAGAATTCACTGCTGATGCAGTAATCATCAAGCTTCCACTCATTATTAAGTAAATTTTCGGAAATCGCGTCTATATTAAATTAAAAAGATTCAAAAAGTAACTTTTTTGTTAATTCCATTAGTAATTTTACACCATGCTTCACATAATCACATTTCGGACTTTCAGTCACATATATCACTTAAAGAATTGCCACTCCCACTCTTTTATAACACTTGGGAAAAGTTGATGATTTTTCTTTAGCTACTTTTTCTATATATAATATTATATGATGGAAAGTTACACTAAAAATAAAATGTGCTTCGACTAACGCGCTTAGATAAATTTATTTTTGATTAAAAGAACGGCGTTTAGAAGTTGGAAAACAATTCGCAAAGTTTGTTCTAAAAGTCTTTCAACATCTAATTTTATCACTTAATATTGTTCAAAATAATATTCGATTTTATTAAAAAAATATTTTTTGTTATTGTGATCAAGAACGAACGCTTAAGTATAACTTTGGCGGATTGTATAAATAGAAGTTGAAGTTGAACGTAGAAGTGGGCGTGACTGATAGAACTTTTCGGACATAAAGTCGGATCCGCGCTATTCCGGGTTCCGGGCACAACTGCCAAACCCGACGCGTCTGCAGGGTCGCGCGCCAGCGCACACACCCCCTTTGTTCCATAGCTTACAGTCAAACAATATACTTGCAAATTTAGGATGCATTCATGATTTACAAAGTTTATCTTGACTTGTATCTTGTGCTTCTGCTCCAAGCGCTTATGAACTGATAGGCTCCATAAATACACTCATATAAAAGTTGTTAATAGATCATTACCACAAATTTACTTTATCTCAACTTTAATTTTTCCAAACATTTTCTAACTAATTTTCGCTTTTAAGATTTATATTGAATTTTAAAATAAACAATTTAAATAAGTGCTTATAAATATTTTTTTAATACTCTAGTAGGTACTAACATATTTGACAGCACAAGAAAGATTATTAATATTATTGAGAAAAAATTCGGAAAGAATGAACGTCTGCCTGTTACTGTATTTGTTGCTATAACCTCACCTAAAGCAATATAAAACAATAACTTAACCCTTGCAATCCGCGTTTAAGGACTTTTTTACTGCATCGGACAGATAAAGCAAACTATTTAGAATTTTTTCTAATGCACCACAATATCGTATACGATCAACCGCTAGGAAAAGGAAAAGGCCACATATTTCATTCCCTCCCCCAAGGAGGAGCTCTTTCAGCCACAATTATGGATTCCCATCATACATTCATGAGTAGAAGACCGACACCTTGGCCGCCATCTTGGATTTTGACGTCACAAGACCGCCCACGTGGGGGATTTATTTTCGGAGGCCATTTTTCACCCTTATTTTTTATGCTTTCTTTTCGGAGGCCTTTTTCAACCCTGATTATTTTTGTTGTATTAAGAGCCTTTTTGACAATAATTTTGTACATGCTCACGTGAGGGGCTGGGGCTGGTCTTGATCTTGTGGTTGGAACTGGAGGTGGTCTTGAACTAGGGCTAGGGCTGAACCTGGACTTGGTCTTAGGCCTGAGCTAGGTCTAGGGGGTTGGGGATTGGTCATGGGGTTGGTCGTCGGTCTATTTTTTTATGGTCATCTAATTAAGGTCCTTTGGTTGTATTAAGAGCAGTACCCCTGGAGGTTAGGCAAACGCAGACGCATACAATGTAGGAAATTGCATAATTACCCTAATAAGATATTATTATTAAAATTGTCGATCCTATTGTTTTCAAACGGTCATATGCTATTGGGTACGTTCGGATGATCTTTTACCTATACGAGAAATTTATTTATACGTTGTATTTCTAATGAGGTTCTTGTAAGACACGTGTAGGGCTTCGCAACTTGTTCTCGGACCTTCGCCCCCTGGCTGGGGATGGTATGGGGACCCTAACCTTATAAGACAAGTGTAGAGCTTAGCTCCTATCGTGGGCCCCTTGGTGCAATTGTATGTGGTTCTAACTTAATCCTACAGCTGTAGGCCTTCGCTCTGCCATACAAACTTGTATTCAAATAAGGAGACCTTAGCCTTATAAGACAGGACTTGTATCAGGGTCTGGGCCCTGGCCCCTTTGAGTTAAAATTGATTTTAGTGCCATCTAGTGGCGTATAGGCTAATGAACATTTTCTATAATAGAAGTTGATAATGCACACTCTCTCTTGCTCTATCTTGTTTCTCTCTTTCCCTCTCCCTCTTTAGGCTCTTTCTCTCTCACACACACACACACACACACACACACACACACACACACACACAAACAAATCAATTAATTAATTATCCAATCAATCTCAAACCAATCATGCTCGATCACCAGATCAATCTGAATCAATTAACCGAAATGATGTCTTACAGTTTACGGAAACCAAATTACAGTTTAAAACTGAATACATTAAAGTCTATATTAAATATGACGTGAAATAATAAATAATTTCTACCCTAATGCAATGCTAATTTTTGTATAGGCAGATTCTCTCCTTCTACACAGGCATAAACACACAAAATTTTTCATAGTAACGTGTTAAAACCCCATTAAAAAGACCGGAAAGTAATAATTACTTATACATAACATAGAGTTAAATTGTTTTTAAGAATATCAAACTGATATAATGGAAATAAAAGGCAAAAGGTTTTAATGGTTTTATTATTTTAAGCCAATTAACAATAACTACAAGTTTAAAATCTACGATTACGTACCAACTATTTGTAGAGCTGATCTTATGACGTCATCCTATAAGAGTAATAATACATTTTAAAAATCTTTATCGACATTTTTATTAGCAATATCAGCTAAAAAACATGCGTGCGTGCGTGTTTTCGTTTGCTCCTTGTTCTAAAGCAATAATAATCGTTTGTATATAGTTTTAGGTAATATTGTGTTGACTGAAAGACATAACTGGAAACGCTGCTTGCTATGCCCAGTCCGTAGAGTTATGTTTAATTAGCTTTTTTGACAGATGTATTTATGATAAGGTCAGGCTTGCATGTAAAATAATATAGAGGTGAAACTAGCTAGCTAACCTGTTTTGCTGCTACACGCATCATAGTATTGAAGATTCTGTTTATCTATTAGAAAACGTACTACAGTCTCGAAACAGACTGCAGATAAAATTGAAGGAAATGAATACGGTACAACTTCTGCGAACGAACTGAAAGATTTGAAGAGTGTGCAGCATTTCCAGAGCCATGTTGAAACCAGTTAATTTAGGGATAATCTTATGTCCATGTAATAATAGTGTCTGATAAAACTGTGTGGGTTATTAGTTGCTTTATATGTTGTTACAATATAATCGTTCAAGGTGAAGACGATGAGGTGAATGTATCTCAAAATCTCGATGACGGCGATGCTCTCTATGAAATTTCAAATAAAATTGGATTACGTCACTCTTATTTCAGACTAGAAATTTTAAATCGTTTAGTTAACATTACTATTAATCTCAACTGGTAAAAATCCATGTAACGAGAAGTACATATGTGTGTGTGTGTGTGAGTGTGTGTATGTGAGCAAAATTTTTAAAATATTTGTAAGTGTTTTGAAAGTAAATTTTATAAGTACAGCATAATTGCTAAATACGAGTAGCAGTAATCAGGTTTTGTGTATTACTTTTTAAATTAGTTAATGATCGGAATGTAATAGCCAGTTTATATCCAACCATTCACAAATTGTGTTTAGTGAGATTACATGTGGACACGTTGTATAAAAAATATTTCAGTTCAACATAGGTTATCATTATTAGAAGAACTGAATGAAAAAATATTTCTAAAGGTAAGCGTATTATTTTAATATATATATATATATATATATATATATATATATATATATATATATATATATATATATGTCTTTACCTGATATTGCTAATAAAAATGTCGATAAAGATTTTTAAAATGTATTATTACTCTTATAGGATGACGACATAAGATCAGCTCTACAAATAGTTGGCACGTATTCGTAGATTTTAAACTTGTAGTTATTGTTAATACGCTTATAATAATAAAGCCATTAAAACCTTTTGCCTTTTATTTCCATTATATCAGTTTGATATTCTTAAAAACATGTTAATTTGATTTAACTCTATGTTATATGTAAGTAATTATTATTTTCCGGTCTTTTTAATGGGGTTTTTGTAACAGTTAACGAACACGTTACTATGAAACAATTTTGTGTGTGTATGTAATTGAACATGCAAATAAATCAGACATAATTTTCCGAATGTATAGGTAGTGCCTGTTTAGAAAAAGAGAATCTGCCTATACAAAAAGTAGCATTGCATTAGGGTAGAAATTATTTATTATTTCTCGTCATATTTAATTTAGACTTTAATGTATTCAGTTTTGAACTGTAATCTGGTTCCCGCAAACTGTAAGACATAATTTCGGTTGATTGATTGAGGTTGATCTGGTGATCGAGCATGATTGGTTTGAGATTGATTGGTTAATTAATTAATTGATTTTGTGTGTGTGTATGTGTTGTGAGAAAGAGCCTAAAGAGGGAGAGCGAAAGAAAGAAACAAGATAGAGGTGTGCATTATCAACTTCTATTATAGAAAATGTTCATTAGCCTATACGCCACTAGATGGCACTAAAATCAATTTTAACTCAAAGGGGCCAGGGCCCAGACCCTGATACAAGTCCTGTCTTATAAGGCTAAGGTCTCCTTATTTGAATACAATTTTGTATGGCAGGGCGAAGGCCTACAGCTGTAGGATTAAGTTAGAACCACATACAATTGCACCAGGGGGCCCACTATAGAAGCTAAGCTCTACACTGGTCTTATAAGGTTAGGGTCCCCATACCATCCACAGCCAGGGGGCGAAGGTCCGAGAACAAGTTGCGAAGCCCTACACGTGTCTTACAAAAACCTCATTAGAAATACAACGTATAAATAAATTTCTCGTATAGGTAAAAGATAATCCGAACGTACCCAATAGCATATGACCATTTGAAAACAATAGGATCGATAATTTTAATAATAATATCTTATTAGGGTAATTATGCAATTTCCTACATTGTATGCGTCTGCGTTTGCCTAACCTCCAGGGGTACTGCTTTTAATACAACCAAAGGACCTTAATTAGATGACCATAAAAAAATAGCCCTAAGACCAACCGCTAGACCAATCCCAACCCCCTGGACCTAGCTCAACCCTAAGACCAAGTCCAGGTTCAGCCCTAGCCCATGTCCAAGACCACCTCTAGTTCCAACCCCAAGATCAAGACCACCCCCAGCCCCTCACGTGAGCATGTACAAAATTATTGTCAAAAATGCTCTTAATACAACAAAAATAATCAGGGTTGAAAAAGGCATCCGAAAAGAAACCATAAAAAATAAGGGTGGTAAAACGCGTCCCCACGTGGGCGGTCTTGTGACGTCAAAATCCACGATGGCGGCCAAGGTGTCGGTCTTATACTTTCATGCATTACGTATATATGCATGGTGGGATTAACAATGGGTGTGGTTATGATAGGATCGGAAGGAACGGAGTTAGGGTTCTGAGGGTGAAGATACTACCCCAGTATTTGACTAAATAGCCGCACGTGGTGTGCATATACGGAGTGACCGTGCCGCTACATGTGTAAGGAAAGCCCCGTGAGAAAATCTTATAGAAGGTAGACGGTAACGGGAATCTAATCCATTACCTCCCAAATTCTAGGCACGTCGTGTCACCACTACGCTACTAGCTCGGTATCAATCGCTAGGCATCATGAAGGCTTACGAGGGTAATCGGGTTGCCAAACTAACTTCAATGGAGATGGGCGGCTTCGAGATAAAACGCCAAGTCTCTAAAATTTATATTCAAACACCTCACACTTACTATAAAACAACATTCAATCCGGGAAAATATTCTCTAGATGCCACCAAAATTTTAAATTTGTCTGATATAAATGGTTCTAGACGAGTTCTTAAACTAATCATATCTGACTGTGGAAGATAGAATTGTAGCTTACTCTGTAATATTACACACAATTCAATCTGAACCTTTCAATTCGTACAACACCATTTCGTCTTATAAGATTACGTTAAATGTCGTATCAATAATCTTAATAAATTTATCGTAATCCAAAACAACAACCGCAAACGCATCACTTCAATTTTGAAAGTCCTTAAATTCAATTTAACGCAAAATCGTCCAACACTTACAGAAATCTTGAAGCATGTAAGTTACTAGTAAATTATTGTTTACACCCATCAAGGTGACAAGACATTGTACGTATACTTTCGAATTCATACTTGTATAAATATGAACTAAGTATGAATAAATATCACCAAATTTCTAAAATAATATTAAGACCATTAATTTTTAACCACGAGATCTCAAACAACCTCAAAATTAAAACAAGCGTAACGATCTGTGTGAACTTTATAAATTATATTTTCTCTCAAACACTGTTTGCTATATATCATTAAACGTTTTCAATTTTTAAACTTTTGTTTTTATCTGCATGAAAAATATTATAATATTGGCAAACATTGTGATAATCAAATTCTTCAACTAAGACCATTACTATATCTTCAATAAAACAAATAAAATGTAGGCAATTAAATTCTGCACTCGATATGTTCTAAAATAAATAAAGCGTTATTCTTAAATTTTGTGGTTTTTTATGTAACTTTACACACAATAACAAAAGAAAACCAAGCAAAGAAATCTAATGATGCAATATTGTTTTTTTTTACATCTCTAGATCGAACTTTCAGTTTAATGAATTCTTAAATTAATATTATTAAGGGGGTCTATCATTACAAAATTGAAAGAATGCATTGAATAATTCTGACTCTATTAACCAATTCAACAAAATATTTACATACATTGACTGCTTTAATGAAGCAACAGATACAAAAAAATATTTCCAGTACGAAAATAAATGTCCTTACTAAAACTTATTATCTAAACATATAACAAGTAGTGGAGATTAATTATCTTTAGTGTCTAGGTAAAATTTGCAATACGAACAATAACATCTCTAAAGAGAATCAAACGCCCGCCACTAAAATATACCTAAAATTAATCTTACATATAATTCCTCTATAAAATGTAACGTCCTATTCAACGGGGTTGAACTTGTTCTAACTAATCCTAAGGAGTATGTACACTCGCCACTAATAGCTGGTCTTCATCAGGGTAACACTAGGCTAACGCGGCCAACGCTAAAGGTTCGGTTTGTTCTTAACCGCGCAAACAAATGGAAAATGGAAACACAATTGAATGTTTAACTGCATCACTTTGTTTACAAAGTAAATCATCAGCCGCTCTCTCTAAGGATTCGATAAGTCGCTCTACCCTTGAATTGAATTCAAAGGAGTTTATTAAATATTTAGATAATTGGCAATGTATAGGAATGTAATACAATGTACATTATTACAATAAAATAATAATGCATTCAAGCATTGTGTTGTTTTCATGGTACGCTACTCAAGAACCTTCATTCCCTTCTGCGCGTGGAATGTATGGTGGAAGGGTTGGCGAGGTGTTGTATTATACCTTTGACATCATGGTGTTGCGTTTTGTGAAACTGTCCTGTTGTCGCTCGGATAGTGTAGTTGATGCTGATGCCCCATGTATCCGAAATAAACAGAAACTAATATCAGATATGTGAATAACCCTTGTCTGTATTGACAGAACATAAAAGTAAGTTAAATTAATCGGTAATACTCATTCTGGGGCACCATCGTTCGCGGCGGACTGTTGTATGTTTACTCGAAAAAACAACCACTCTCTGACCTTGCGTGAAGATTACTCTCCACAGGTCAGTAGCAATTTTCGCTACAGCGACTGCCGCTGCCACGTTTTGGACGGCAAGTAGGGTCTTCCTCAGATTGAGACATTCGAAGATGTCCAACAGGGAGTCGAACCCTAAAGTGGGTTGGGTAGGAGTACGATTATAGCCGGTGCCGCTTTTGATACTACTGCTTTCCCAACATCACCTGCCAGTGCTTTGGCGTAGCTAACGCCGGTCCGTGTTGAAGAGGGCGCCGTTGCTGGCGGTACTCACTTCTCTCGCTGTGAGGCTTCCATCTTTTCTCTTGGCGAAGGTCCAAGGAACTTCGCACAACCCCTGTAGCTCGAGGGGAGGTCCTCACCTCTGTAAACGCACTTTGCCCGGGCAGAGCGTATATTGACTGGTGAGGTGATCGCCACTGCACTGGACACAGCACGATGCGCCCCTGAAGCAGCGTAATGTGTGGTGTAAACCCTAACATCGGTTAGACTACTCGATGCCAGTCTTCCGCTGCAAATCCTCCACGGTGACACGTAGGCGGGCTCTCGAAACTCCTTTGATTCCTTTACGGACGGTAACTATACAGTACTAGAGGAATCGGATATCCCTGCTTTATCCTAGAACAATGGTAAACGTTAAAACCACGTTGTTACAGCTCTGAGACCACGTTGCTTTCGGTGATCTATTTATGTAGACACACCACGTAGAACCGACTTAAACATAAGATCACTCTTTCTCTGATAGGTATGATATGGTGTATCATGCCTATCCATAAAACTTAGTAGCCTGTCTCGGTACTTAGTTGAGGCAGGTTGTATCGGTATTCCTTCGCTGACGGCCTTGACTTGGATGAAGGCAATCCCACGTCGGTCAAGTTCGAAAAAGTTAACCCAGTTCTCCTTCTGACGAAGGATTACCGGGGGCACATTCTCCCTGGTAACGGTCTCCATGGTTTCCGGGGCGGCTTTCAGGGGATCGACCGCGTTGGTAGTCGTCGTCGATGTTAACAGACGCTCCCTTGGCAACTTCTTTGGTTTCTTCCTCTTTGTGCCTAAGTTGTCCTTACTGGGGCTGGTGGAACCGGGGCGTACGTCTTCTTTCTTCTGCGATGACTTCTGTATCGGTTGCGCAGACAACGACGGTGAAAGTCGATGTCTGGGTCTCAGATGGCGGGGCAACGTCTGTTGGCGGTGCTGGTTTCGTCTTCTTTGGTCGCTTCCTCATTCTTGCGGTAGCACTCGATGGTGCGATGCTGCTGGGTGCTTTCCCCATTGGTAGTCGCGCAACCACTCTTCGCTGATGTACGGCGTTGCCGTTGGTTTTTTTGTAATGACAAATTTGTCTATATCTCGTAGAACCTTACGGTTCGAGACCAAAATCTCAATTGTCCCTCTGGTCTGTCACACTTTTCTTTTATAGGTGGTAAACACCGGGCTATCCATCTACCTCATTTTGAAATTTTATGCAAATTACAATAACTCTCCGCAATGACCAAATTCGACATTAATACTCATTCAATATAACATTCACAACAAAATTCAACTTTTATTCGGTAAAGTTCAAAACTATTCGCCATTGAATCATATATAAAATTTTTCATTATGAAATTTAAATGCATTTAAGCAAACTTGTACCTAGTCCTCTTTTACTTAAATATCACACCAACATATCACCAATTTACTTACGCTACCCCTTTATAGCAACCTGTAACCTGCATTCCTGGGAATACGGTATCTAAACGTTATCGTTTCAATAAGAGTTCTACTAAAATATGATTTCTCATGTAAACTTAATTCTTTCACATAGTAATCATTTGCACCACATCTAAATATGATTTTACATAACATTCATCCCCTTACTATAAATTGCAGTGGCGTAAAATATACTCCAAACTTACATTATGCACGGTGTTTCTTATTTTTGGTACGTGGGTGTATTTTGTTTGTTGTGCTCAAAAAATTCTCCTGTACAAACACAGTCTCATACAATATCAGAAATGCGTCATACACACAACACAACACTCTGTATACCTAGTGTGTCAAATTAATCTCACAAATATTAATATACAGGGTGGTCCGCTTTCGATGATAGAAACTTCAGGAGATATAGCATCAAACAGCAATATGACGTTGGCCAGAAACATTGCTTCTCAAAAGCCAAGTTTTATAGGTGCAGAGTGAAGGTTTTATTTTTTAAATAACTTCCAAACAAATAATAATATTGCAAAAATTTATCATAATTATTATTTCGTTATTGCCAAAGATGACGGATATCAATAGTGGCGTAGTGCGTTTCGTTTCGTTTGACTTTTTCGTAGGATACGCCGTTTTAGCATAACATCAATGATTTTATTTTCTGGCTGCAGTAAAGAAGTATCTTCTAAAATGATTAATTTGCAAAGCATCTCGTCTAGATGTTAGCTTCTGCTATAAAAATTGTGAGCAATCTTAATTGTAGTACTGTATTTTTACAACCACAAAGATTACAATGTAATTGGAACTATTTTCGTATTTCCCCCACTATTTGACCATTCGTAATACGCGCCTCTAAATTTTGTTTGGTAACCGGGTTCTTAATTACAATAATTATAATTAGTTCCTTTCGAAAACTTTGCCGTTAATATAACCTGTACAATTGGTCTTTTTAAATTGCAACTTATTTAATTAAACTATTGTACAGCATCTACCCTCACTTGATTCTCGTAGGTAATTTAACTGTGTAAGAGGGAGAGATAGATAGATAGAAGTGAGAGAGAGCGAGAGAGAGAAGAGAAGAGCGAGAGAGAGAGAGAGAGAAGAGAGAGAGAGAGAGAGAGAATGCGTCAAGTTCAATGCCACCCCGTTTTAGGCTGAATATTTAAAACTTAAGGTCATGCGGTGTGACCTCTTCATATAGGTAGGCTACCGTAATTTCAGCTTCCTCGTAAAGAGCACCAAATGTTACTCCATTTTGTATATTTCCACGAAGTTTGGCTGAGGTTACATTCGTAAACTTATTGTTGTTGAATGTAATGAACCCATTGGTTTTAAATTGCAAACGATTGTTCTATCAGTGAATGTATAATCTCCAATCTGTTACAAATGCTTACAACGTAACCAGATACGTTAAGTTGAACGGAATCTTTAGTAATGTTTAGGAACACGTTTTAAATATGCGTCTAAGAAAGTAAACGATGTCGGTCTCGTCCACTGCCAATACATTAACATATAGATATTTTCCTTTGTTGTTTACTGTAAAAGCCCAAATTTTGTATAAAGTAAGGTCAGGTTTTTCCTTAGACTTTGTTTTAAACAGTTTTTGAGTAAATTTCTTCCATTTCCAACTGCTTCTTATTCCCCAATAAACAAATTGCAAAATGTTCCCAACAACAGCACAGCAACTGTTTTGTAGTCTCTACCAGTATTAACCACATTTTAGGAATTGATGCGGAATACATTGGCGCACTTGCGAAAAACAATCTGCTGTCATCTAATGAACTTTTACAATATTCCAAGAGATCCTGCACATTTCCATACTGTTGATCTTTAGATCAACAGTATGGAGACTCAAACGTTGTACGTAGATGTTGGTCTGAATATGGTGTATTTTTTGTATTTAGGTATATATTACAAATCTAAACGTGTCTATAATACTTAACAGTTATACAATCTTTTAGAAATGTTTAAGATGTTGAAAAAATTTTATGAAATATGAAAATAAAAAACACAAACACATTAATATAAGTTTGACAAAAGTATAAAGCCAACTATGGAACACAGTGTAAGTAAACAATAACTAGATCCTTAATAAATTAAATATCATTAAACTGCCTTGAAAATCACAACACACAAAGAGCAAACCAAAAAAAATTTAATCAAATAATGGTTTAAGTGTAAAGTTGTAAAAAACTACTGTAAAATTGATAAATGCGGTTACAAATAGAAACTTGACATCAATTAAAGATCTAATAAAGAAATAGCTTTGTTAATAAATGTAAGTGTAATTTTACAGAGAAAACACAATGTAGTAAGTTAATATAATTTTTAATTTGAATTTTAATTTCAACTATATATGTGAAAGTATAGTACTGTGGTAATGTAACATACAGTGCGATCATTACTGTTTCACCGTGCCGCTCCTAGAACAGTAGTACTGTTCCGCATTCTAAAAATGAAAATTGTGCTATGTCCAGTGGCGCAAATGAAGATATTATAATAAATACTACCATAAATGACAAAACCTTTCGTGAATGACGAATTGCATATTATGTAGGCGTACAAAAACTTGAAAAATTGTAATTTACGTTTATTTTGAATTAGTACATAATTTTTTTTAATTTAGCTTTATTTAATTATATTCACGTACATAAAACAGTAGGTATATGTTTATTATTACACTTAAAAATAGAAAAATAAAATCACATATCCAGATAAATGGAACCATCGGTAAAGAAACTAAGTTCAGTATTTCGTCATTTCTCAAGTTGTTGTTGAACCATTGGCAATATTCTAAACGCTTTTGAAAATCTAAAGGTCGTAATTCTTGGACAACCGTTATTTTGTAAGGATGAAAATCTAATTGACGTTTGACTGCTTTATGGCATGTACCATAAGAAAGACCTGTAACAATTGCTTATACTGAAATATGCACAATGTTGTCGCTCTAACTTTACTCATTTAATGTTTTGGTTATTAAGATTCTTTTTATCTTATTGCTAAAACATATAAGTCAATCATGTTTTGTATAATGCATAAAAGACATAAAGTACACGAATTAACATACCTTGAAAGTTCTGGTTAATCTATCAATGAGTTTTGAAAAAAACTATTTCATTGTAATACAAATGTAGATAAAGGAATAACTGAAAAAGCAAAAATCTATGTACCTTTATGAAATGTCAATCGAAGTTGAAATAAATATTTGTACCTAACTTCACCAGAAACTTGGAATAAACTTTTGATAAAAATTCTGTAAAAAGCAGTTTTTTTTTTCGGTCAATCATTGTTGATATCCTGGTATAATTGCTAAAGCACTTACCTCAAGGTCTACGAAAAAACAGCAAAAACCATGACATGGCAAAAGCTGAAATTAAAATTAACACGTATCATTGCTTTTTTTTTTAATTATAAGATGCCAAAACCTATTTATACATGTGTAAATGTATCAATTTTATTAAATACATAAATAAAAAGTTTACCTCGAGTAGGATTTGAACCTACGACCGGTACTTTGCTGAGTACCGCACTAACCAACTTGCGCTATCGAAGTACAAGCCCCAATCGATGTAAATTTGGCTTCATTTATGTAAAACTGATGTAAATTCTAAATGTAATAAGATTACAATCAAATTACAAATATTAATGGAATGTGAGCCTGCAATATCGCAAGGATTCACACATACCAAAGCAACTTGGCTAATGTTAAATTATTATAAGGTTTTGTTATGAACGAATAAGTTCAAAAATAAATATGTAATTAAAAATCATTATTAATTTTATTAAATACATAAATAAAAGTTTACCTCTAGTAGGATTTGAACCTACGACCTGTACTTTGCTAAAGTACCTCATTAACCAACCGCGCTATCGAACCCCCAATCGATGTCAATTTTGTCTTTATGTATGTATAACATGTAAATTCTAAATATAATGGTGAAAGTTTACATTTTCATATATTCTAAAACTATATTTACATCGCTACAAATCGTTCAATGTACTTATCTACCTTAATTTTTTTACTAACTAGTATCTGAATAATGTTCTTTGTACTGTTTGGGCGTGTAGCACACCACCGTCAGGAATCACAAATTTTAAAAATCCACAATCGTTGATTGTCAGGGAACGCTTTATATAATTACAGGCATTATCAGACATTTGTAAAAGACAAGCATTTAATATAATTAGGATACATTATTTTAAAGCCAAGCTATTTGTTCTTTAACGTTGAGTTTATTGCTATAGCTATACTCCTATAAAACTTCTACCAAAATTGTGGAATATAAAATCCGCTTGCTAAAAGTTATACTGACAGAATTGGACTTCGACGCTCTTGTTTAACTTTTTGTTGTTTCTGTTTTGTACATTTTTATTTTATCTACTATTATAACTCCAAAGATTCACTTAATTTTATTTAAATTCCATCTAATAACGTTGTTTATACGACGTTGCCCCTCTTAATCTAATCAAAGCATCACTCTACTTTCACTTGACGATAACCTAGTATTGTCTATTATTGTGACTACTCTGGCAAAGCTAAAGTTAGTTGGCTTATCTAATGTGATTATTGGACACCGTCTGGTCGTGATCATAATTGGTTATATTCTACAATGCTTACGACTTTGAAGGGAAAACGGCTCGTCTACATTACGTGACTAGAGAACCTTCTTGTATATTTAGTCACTTATAATTAAATCTTGTTGATAGTTCTTTCTTCCGCTAAAAGTGCCTGTCTTGAGAATAGCACCTAGTGCTCTTAATGTGAATTCAAAATTTACTATTAATAACTGTATTCCGCGATTTAAACTTAGACCATATTCCTCCACGTTAAATGTTGAAATATTCAAGAAGAAATGACAGCGTTAACTCTCGAAAATCCGATTTATGAATTCGAAATATACACTAGTATTAAGCTGCTTTTAGGAATCAAAAGTAGGAGATTCAATTTGTATCTGTTCACCTGCAGGCTCAATCCTTCTAGTGAATACCACGTGTGCGATTGAGTTCTATGGAGTTTCCCTGTAAGAAAGATTAATTACCATTATTCCCGATTATCCCTTTATTTTAGAGATATAAAGAGATTATTTTTGTTCTCTAGATATATTGGTTTAAAACTTTTACTGGGGTAAAAATTATGTAACATTAAACCAGTTACGCAGAAATTTTTAGTAAATTTTATACTACCGAGTTGGACACCGTTTTCCTGTTTCCTACAATTCCAAAAGAAAACAAAAATTGTCCTAATCAAATCGCATTTTCAATTGGATAGAATGCCGTTCACATTTAAAAAAGGAAACCAGTTAATATAAAACAAAGTTTTCGAATTTCCTTTATTAAACTTTCTCGAGCATACCCTAGTACAGAACTTAAATTTGTGTTTGTATAAATAGCACCTAGTACCGTGAAAATGATTATATTAGAATACATTTCTAAAATTTACATTCAGTTCCTGAAAAATGTAAAATCATTCCCTTACTTACAGTGATCGTGAACTCATATGCTTAATGGGATCACACTATAAGTACCGTATTTTACACTTTTATCAAACTTTTAATTTTAAAATATGCAAATGTGTAAAGCCCTCATATACAAATATTTTTAAATCAAATGCTACTACGTTCAGTGCGTGAACCGACACATTATATTCTTAAACACAATTCATTAAGATTACCAGTAAAACTACTAATAAATGAATTGGAAAAACTGCGATTTTCACATCCATTAAAATTTCAAAACCCTTTAAATTTTAAGGTGTAAACACTAGAGTACGTACACACTCGCGGGCACACGCATACGCACACGCACACGCACACGCGCACGCGAACACGCACATGCATAGGCACACGTACACGTACACGCACACGCGCACGCTAATTAAGTAAAACATTTATATATTATTGTAGACTTATTAAACTTTTTGTCAATCTGCAACGACTCTTCCAATTATTAGTCTCTAACTTGAGGCTAGCAAAAGGGCGTCCTAAAGTTTAATTGTTTTGAACATTACAAGAATAAAGTAAAGTACTATTTAATTAATTAAAGAAGGACGTAACAAATGTATATATAGTTTTCATACCCGCTGTAAGTTTAGGCTATTTCCTAACGTTTAGCTCAATTATTGTGAACCTAGACGGTTTTCGTAATTTAAGGGTATTATCTACTGAAAATAGTCAATTTTTTCAATTTTCTTAACCCTTGTACTTTTATGAACACAAAAACCACATTATAACTAATTTTGATACTTATACATGTATCTAACATACGATTTTGTATAGTATTACAATATCGCGATTTTGGCACTTTTTGTGTTGGTAATTTTTTATGGTATAAAAATGTCCTATGTATACAGCTAAGTAAAAAGTCATTTGACACACACAGGATAGAAATTTTGAGTTTGGGTTTATAAATGTAAGTATGAGCATGTTATTTCTCTGTCTACGATTTTTTCGAAAAGTTATTTTAATCGTCAGTAACTGGACAACATTGCACTAAAAAGCTAAAAATTGTACAGGGTGGCCAACTAAGAATGCGAGGTAGTGTATCTGGGAAACTATCCATCGTAGGGCCTTGCGCAAAAAAAAAGTTTTACTAAAACGGCCAATACAAAAACCTGGAAAATATTTTCAAGTTTCTGAAATGACCGGTAGGGGGCGTAAATGCAATCTTGGATCTAAAAAAGTGATGTTTCTGTGAATTCTGCTATATTAACCTAATAAAAAGTAACTGATCTTTGAAGTCGAGGATAATCTGAACTTTTTTTTGTTTGGCACTTTCTGACGTATCTATAAAAATAAAGTGGTGGAGGTATTCAAAGATTTCCTTAAATAACCCCTGTATCTTCGAAACCGCTAAGCCGATTTTAACAAACTTGGGCGCGTTGAAATGAGCTTTTCTTAGGCTACAAATGTTAAGAATTGAAATTTTGTTAGTTTCAAATGTCGTCACTAGAGGGCTTTGTTCGACATTCCGACAGGAACGGTTAATTTTCGCAAAAAAATTAAATGCATTGGTATTTTTTTTCATGAACAAGTAGCTAAATGATACGAGATGACCGCATCTCGATATCTTGTTTCTAACGTAAAATATCGGCCATTCTATTATGTAAGTTGTGGCCCTACTTGATTTAAAAGAGGAAGGTTTTTAATGCCCCCGTAAATGCTCGAAATGCTGACCATCACGCACTATGCATTACTGAAGCCTCTCATGACTAGACAAAACTGCAGCTTCAATTTCGGCTCTCGGTATGTTACGTACTGGATTACGAATCCGGTTTTTCATATCTTCTCTAGTAGTAGGTTGAGTCCGAGACACGATTTCCTTTAAGCGCCCCCATAAATAAAAATCGAGGCAAGTTAAGTCTGGCGATCGCGGAGGCCATGGAAACAGACTTCCTCTTCCAATCCACCGCTGTTGAAATACTGCATTAATACGCTCTCGCACATTAATAGCAAAATGTGCTGGGCAACCATCCAACTGCAAAAACAATTCTTGCCTTGTTTCCAGAGGCATATCTTCCAACAACAACGGTAATTGATTGGCCAAAAAGTCAAGACATACATTGCCATTTAGAAGTTGCTCGAAAAAATATAGCCCAATAATTCTGCCTCCCAGGATGCCACACCATACATTTAAACTCCAACGTCCTTGGCGTCTTGGCGTTGAACTTCAAGCAACCAATGTGGATTTTCTACAGACCAATATTGCATATTGTGCAGATTGACTTTCCCGTCACTACTGAACTTGCATACTAACCCTGGAATCAACACTGCGAAGAGTTTTGACAAGGAGCGATTCGGACTTTCAAGAAAAAGGAAAGAACAAAAATATCAAGACTATAGAAGAAAGAAAAGGATTCCTATGAAACAAGATGAAGAAAAAAGATTAGAAAAAGAATATATTGAGCTGGGGAATTTTGATTTGCCAAGTAAAATAATTTATCCTAGTAAATTAGACTACGTTAATGGGTATACGGCCTTTGTACGAGGACTTAAAAACGTTTGTCGATTCTAACGTCAAAGCGCATGACGCTGTCAGATGTCTTCTTGACTATTTAACCTCAAATTATTCTTCGTATTTGGTTTTGTATAATCGCATCGTGTTTTGTAGTTATAATAATTTATCTTTCGCTTCGTAATTTATTAGTTTCCATTGCATTTGTAAGCAGCAGTTATTTTCAAAACTATTATTATTAATATTCACTATTACGAGGTAAGTTTATAATGCAAAATGTATTTCCAATTGATTGAATGCATTTATTTATTTTGCAGCAAATAATGATGTCATTAAAAGGTAAATCTTTGAAAAGCCAAACTCAAGTAATCTTAATGAATATACTGCATTATTTCGAGATGGAACGCGATAACGGGGGGCCAAGTTTACCGTTAACTTCCATTATCCAGGTGCGCTAATAATTTTCACTATTTAAATTTATATTTATGTAATATTATGTTGCAACGAACTGCTCTCGCATGCGGCATTTCCGAGAAAACCGTAACTCGGACTAAGGCAAATTGGCTCTCGCTTTGGAATCTGGGAAATCAGTGCCGGATTCACCGCAAAAACATAGGCTGCGTTTCAAGTCGAAGTCAGAGGATGTCGACGAATACGTGAAAGACGTTTTGAAACGAAAGATTTACACCATGCATGCAACTGGTAAATAATTCAGAAATTATTGTTGAAATGGAGTTAATCACTGTTTAATTTTAGGCTCACATATTACTATCGAAATACTCCAAACTGAACTTAAAGAAGATAAAATATTTACCTTCAGTAAAACGAGTTTGAAACAATTGTTTCACAAAATTGGTTTTGAATTCAAAGTTGACGATGGAAGAAGGCGTTTAATGGAGCAGGTCCATATTGCTGGTGCTCGAGCCACATTTTTGCGAAACTATTTGCTAATAATAGTTAAGAAATTAGTTACGATCCTCTCTTTTTGGATGAGACGTGGATGTTTAGTTGAGGAAGAGTTCGAAAATCATGTCATGATAATGATTTGAAAAGCACAAAAAACAAACCGCTAGGAGAAGGGAAACGGTAATTAAAATAGTCCGATTTGTTAAAAAAATTTTTAACCGTGCAACAAGGATGGTTTTATACCTAATTCATCATTGGTATTTTCCAGTAAAAGTAAGACAGTAGACTACCACGATAATATGAACACTGATTTATTTCAAAAATGGTTTCAAGAACAGCTTTTACCAATTTTAGAAGAACCAAGTTTGATAATTCTTGACAATGCCAGTTATCATTCTACATTAGTAGACAAATTACCTTCAAGTAGTTGGAAGAAAGAAGACAGGGCTTCAGCGACGAGAATGTTTTATCGCTATGGAAGGATTCATTAGATCAAGTAACTGGAGAACTGTGGCAAAAGTGTATTTTACATGCTGAAAAGGAAATGAGCCAGTGGTGGGACGTTCAAAAAAGAGCTGAGGAAATGGTAAAACCTCTAGTAATCAATGTCGGAGAGACGAGTGAAGATGATAGTGAAAGTGAAGGTGATGACTTTTAATTATAAGATGTCCAATATTTGAATTTAAATCAAAAATTAGAATCTTAGTTACCTTATTACTACATTGTAAAGAATTATTATTTTTAACATATACCTCTGTAACTGTACTTAGGTTTACATTCGTTTATATATATATATATATATATATATATATATATATATATATATATATATATATATATATATATACATATATATACATATACATATACATATAATTAGTGGGGATGCAGCCGAAATGTTTAGGGCAGAAAAATTAAGACCCTTTTTATTTAATTGAGAGCTTTCGGAATTCTTTATTCCTTCGTCAGTCAAAATTCTACAATAGGTATTAAATTATTGTAAGTTATATAAGGTACAAAAATCGATAACTTACAGTATGTGAGGTTGCTATTTAAAAAACTTGCAAACATTGATAATAAAAAGATTAATTTTGAAAATACTGAAACATTAAAATTTAATGTGATGTAATTTATGATTGACAGTTTGTGTATGTATACACATGGTAACGAAATGGATAAAGAAATAGAGTTATTGGAAGTGGACTATCTTAATTGTTTATTTATTTAATTATTTATTTAGCTGACGTTGGTTATCTAAATATAACATGTTTGAATAAATTACATTTAGGTTTTGAATGTCAGGTCTTTTATTCATAGAATTTTGTTCACAATGAATATGAGCCATTTCTAAGAAAGACCTTTTGAACAAAATAGTTTCAATTTCAAGAATTTTGATGTTATTAAAGTCAGAAAGGTGTCCTGTTTCATTAGCGTGTTGTGAAAGGGCGCATGCATCCTTTCTGACTTTAATATCACTACGATGGGAGGCTAGCCTATACTTTAAGTTTCTAGATGTCATGCCTATGTATTTTAGATGACAGTTATTACAATCAATTTTGTAAACTACATTAGTTTTATCTTTAGTTTCAACTTTATCTTTTAATTTTAAAAAGAGATTACTAATCTGTTTTGTAGGACGAGACGCTATTATAATATTTTCTTCTTGCTTTAAAATATTTACTTCGGGAGTAACTTCTATAATGTATGGAAATGATTTATATATTTTATTAATGTTTTGATTGTTTGAGTTATTTTGACTGTCAATATTGTTATCTTTTTTTGTTTGTATGTTAGTTCTAGAAAAAATTAGTATTTTTTTTTAATTTTTGGTGGATAAGAGTTGTTAATAAATAGGTCCTATAATTTTTTGAGGCTATTGTTTCTTAGTGTTGGATGGCAAATTTTAGTAACACTATGTTCAGTTTCATTTTCTCGGTGTGGTGTGAGAAATAATTGATATATCTATTAGAACTGGAGGGTTTGTTATACCAGTCTAATATTATTGTATTATTTTCAGTTCTGGTGAGTTTAGTATCGAGGATGGGAGCACTGTTATTCGTTTCTTCTTCTGTTGTAAACTGAATATTTGTATTATAGTTATTAAAAGCAGTTAGAATTTCATTTTCAGAATTTTGTGGTATGACACGTATGATGTCATCAACATATTTTTTAATAAAGGGTAAATTAAAAGATATCACTAAGATCTACGGACTTCAATACACTCAACTCCTAAAAAAATGGGCTAATATCAACAACAAACTTAAAGTATAGGCTAACCTCCCATCGTAGTGATATTAAAGTCAGAAAGGATGCATGCGCCCTTTCACAACACCCTAATGACACCCTAATAACATCAAAATTCTTGAAATTGAAACTATTTTATTCAAAAGGTCTTTCTTAGAAATGGCTCATATTCATTGTGAACAAAATTCTATGAATAAAAGGCCTGATATTCAAAACCTAAATGTAATTTATTCAAACATATTGTATTTAGATAACCAACGTCAGCTAAATAAATAACTAAATAAATAAACTATAAAGATAGTCCACTTCCCACAACTCTATTTCTTTATCCATTTCGTTACCATGTATATACACAAACTGTCAATCATAAATTACATCACATTAAATTTTAATGTTTCAGTATTTTCAAAATTAATCTTTTAATTATCAATGTTTTTTAAATAGCAACCTCATATACTGTAAGTTATCGATTTCTGTACCTTATATACCTTACAATAATTTAATACCTCTCAATTAAGTAAAAAGAGTATTAATTTTTCTGCCCTAAACCTTTTGGCTGCATCCCACTAATTTAGTCTTTAATGTTTAATTAGTTAGCACACTACTTTAATTTATATATATATATATATATATATATATATATATATATAATATATATATATATATATATAATATAATATATATATATATATATATATATATATATATATATTGACAAACTGTAAACTGAGATTTTTAAAATCGGTTATATTATTAACTAATAATAAGTCTCATTCCGACGTAAACATGGACCCTGTCTACAGCTATGATTCCGACGACTATGACAATGACGCATTACGACAACAACGACTACTTCGCGAAACACGTACTGACTTTTGTAACGAAATCATCGTTAAAGAGAGTAACGATGAGAAGGACTTTATGAACACTCTAACCAACAGCATGCAACAACTGGAGCGTAGCGCTCACGAACTGCCAGACGTAGTACAACAACTAAGTGGACAGGAACAGTCACATAACAGCACACAGGACGAGAACAATGACAATAGCAGTGCTCCAAACGTCGCTCCGCAGGTCCAGCGTCACGGAAATAACAAAAACGATGACGACGTGCAAGACAATGACGACGAAGAACTTGACGATGACTGGTTTTGGGCTACACATACCCCTATCACTATTGGTCGCACTTTGCTGCCACCCCTCTACAACGTTATGTGTGCGATGGCGTCAGGAAACAGTGCCACTCAACGAAATTATGCGTTTCTAATTATTGCCGGGTGGTACTGGCTATTCTACGCACATCGCATCATCACATGGGACCCTCTCACGTTCACGGTATGTATTGTGTTGATACTACTTTATTTATATTTATAATTCTTTCATTACAGCTGAGAACCATAGTGCCATTCGTCCGGAATTATGATGTCGTGATTACGGAGAGTTCTCTAGAAGAGCAGCTCGACCAGGTCCACACTAGGCTTGTAACATTATACCTTGACTGGCATAGTATTATAAGCCTAGCTATACTTAGTGGTTATGATCACGCCATTGTACATCTGGAGATGATACTGGAAACTGTCGAAGAGATTGGCGGACATTACGAACTCATCCGAGTTCGTAATGCAGCTCTTCGACAAGTGGTCTTTGCAAGCGATCGAGACAGACATAGCAAGTATAACTGATAGAGCTCTCCTTCTACTTATGATATATTTCCAGAGAAACGTCGCCCCAATAGTGCGACCCCAGACCATACAGACCGACACTAACTGACTGAGCGCGGCGACTACTATACAGACAGGTAGACATACAGACAGACAGATACACACCACACAGTGTATATGCTCAAATATATCAATCATACTGTGATGGTATACCATCAGGTACCACTGATGAACATATGATAGTCCTCTAGAGGAGCATCTTCAGACGATACGGTTGAATGCTTCATGTGTGGAGTTCGAATAAACCAATTGCGGCCATCTGACACTCCGCTACAGGAGCATCTCTGATGGGCACCACACTGCACGTACGCTCAAGTACTTGCACCACGTCCTCGCAGATGTAATGATACAGAAGTGGAAAGGACTTTTTGCACTTGTACTAAATCAAAATGTTTTATTCCTAGAAAAAATCATAAATCTGAATAATACACTGATTACATTTGTACATACAACAAATAAATACATTAGCATATCATTATCTTTTTTTAATTTGGTTCTAAGTGTGGTATCAGAGAAGTGTAAAAAATTACATGAGTCAGCCTTGAAAAAGTGAGATGTCTGAGTAGGTAGGGTGCACAAATAGCCTTGAAAATGTGTTGAGTGTTGGTGATCTTCGTATTTTTTTATACCTTACAGTGTGGTAATCTTAGAAATGTGCGACCTTGGGAAAGTTACGACCTACTTATTGCGTGACCTTTGGCTGGTGGGACCTTGAAATTGTGGTAACCTTGGAAATGTGGGACCTTGGAAATGTGGTGTGTTCCAAAAGTCTCCAATATTACCTACTATACACGTCATTTTCTTTGTCATTTGGGTTATTTCCTTTGCTAAGCTCTGATAATAGGTGTATTATATCTGGTATAAAATTTTATTTTCTTCGCGGTACTTCAGTGTATTAGTAATAAGATTTGTAAAGAATTTGCCCATTTTGTAATCAACCATTTTGAAACCTAAAAATTAAAACAAGATCTGAACTCTAAGCTACTATTTATATTTATATTATTCGGGGTGTTTCTGTGAGGCCGTTCTTGAGAAGTTTATGGGGTTGTGGCCAAAATAAAACTTGAAAATTATCTATCATTGTTATTGTTTCCTTACCCGTACACTAGTCTACCCCTCAACCTGACATATCCATCATACATATTATCCTATTCCTAGCGATATGTTACGTTGCGTCCTCGTTCGCATCGCTGGATATAACTTCTCTTCTTAACAGTTGTAATACATGATAGTAATGCTGCAAACTAATAAAGAGCAATAAACAGTTAAAAAAGGAATTATAACAAAACACGCAACTCTACCCGTTCACTTATAAATTGTTTATATATTCCTTCTGTTACAGATCGCAATAAAACGTTTCAATGTGAATGTCTGAAGAAATTTTCAAGAAAAGACTCTCTACGGTGGCATCAAAACACTGCGTGTTGGATAAGTATTCCAACTGCCCCACCTTCAGAGATGCCGCAGGCTGTACCGCAAAATCGTACCGCACTTTAGAATGTGGTGCAACCGATGCGAACAGAACGGAACATAACCATATTGCTGAACGTCTTGCACAACCTGGACCATCAGGGTTAAACAACTTAAAGAATAATGTGCAACACAGACATGCTGATGATTCTTTTGCAGAACCAGGACCATCGGGTTTGAACAACTCACGGAAGCGTAAGTCAGACCAAAGCAGCGAACCAGTACAAAATAAAAGTAGCAAAAGTGTTGAAATTGTGCACTGCACTGATTGTTCGATTGATGTTCCTCGATATACTTATCAAGGACACCTTAGAAGCAATAGGCACAAATTAAATGTGTTGATACTGGGGTTGAAGTGATTCGCAATACTTTTAAACAACGCATTGTTTTGTATAGACTATCACCATGCAATACCCATACGGATGTGCAGACGTTTATGGGTGACGTTAAAGTGAATGTTTTGAAACTAATACAAATTCAGTGGCAGAAACACTTCTTGTTGAAATGTAATGTTGAGTTGTTTGGGTTGTACTTTCTGAACAGTAGAGGAAGTACCGAATTAAAGTCCTTTCAAACGAAATATGATATATTGAGTGTCGGGATGGCATTGGAAGAGTATTTTCAAGGAGTAGTGGAAATCTTGGATGTTGAGCAATCAGAATTTCAGCATATAGAGTAGTAGGGTAGTTCATTATTAATATATGTTGTTTCGTAGGATGGCCGCTGGTGAATTTCGTATATTTAGAGGTAAACATGTTGAAATTTTCTACCACTACGGGTTCATCCTATATGAATGTCCCGCCTGAAATTTCGCATAAACATACCATAGTGAATGTGAAGAATATTAATAATTGCAGTTTTCCGTGGGCTATTGTATCAGCATTAGTGACACCGACGGGGTTACCACAACGGACGACTTCTTACCCTGATTTCAGGACGTTATTCAACTAGAACGGTGTAGAATTTCCTGTTAAGCTGACTAACGTCTCAACGTTTGAGTCCAACAGTAATATCTCCATCAATGTTTATGGACTGGAGGATACGTATAGTGATGGTCATCGTATTCCTGATGTAGTGGGTCCTCTCCACTATACAAGAGGTAAACAACCTATTCATGTTAATTTGTTGCTATTACTCACTAATCAAACGGATAATCAGCATTACGTGGATAAAACATTTTTCTCGTTTACTTGGCAACCAAATAAGTCGACCTAATGGGGCAAAATATTTTTGTGATTCATGTATTCATTACTTTAGAACGCAGGAGCAATTAACTCGATACGTGTCTCATGACCGTAATTTCGTATACACTAAATTACCTGGCGTAATGCAAAGAAAAGACAGAACCGGGGAGTTCTATGCGGAAAATACACTTGCGTTTCGAAACTATCAAAAACCACTACTACCACTAACTGATAAACAACTGGTGATACATAAGCAAAGTCGTAATTGTAATATATGCGACAAGCTTTTTACGGATCATCTTACAAATTCCAAAGTACGAGATCACTCCCATGTCACTGGTAAATATCCTGGTGCGGCAGATTCAAATTGCAATTTAAACTATCAATTACCTACATTTATCCCAGTTTTTTCCATAATCTCAGTGGTTATGATGTCCACCTGTTCATCAAACAATTAGCGAGTGAAACTGAAGAAATTACCGTACTCCCTGTTAATAGTGGGAAATATATAACGTTCGGTAAGCATATTTATGTAGACGAATTAATTAATGGTCGCGGCTATAGCGAAAAGAAGTACATAAATTTGCGATTCGTCGATAGTTGTAGGTTCATGGCGGCATTCTTAGCTACTCTATCTCATAATTCAGATATTCAATGTAGAGAGGTAAAGAAATATTTTGTTAATGATGACTTTAACTTAGAAAGGTAATTTCCCCTACGCGTAGCTGGAAAATTTTAATAAATTAGATGAAGTCCTAGTACCTTCCTATGACAAATTCTACGATAAAATGCGTGATGAAAATATATCCGATGAAGAATACTATCGCTTCCTACTGGTGTTGGATCACTTTAAGTGTAATATACTCGGGGATTATGCTGACATATATTTAAAATCAGACGTGTCGCTGTTGGCTGAAGTGTTCGAAAACTTTAGGCGGCTATGTATAGACACGTATGGATTAGAACCAGCGCAGTAATGTCCCAATACCTCGATTGTTGTGGGATGCCATGTTGAAATGTACAATAGTAGAGTTAGAATTATTGACTGATATGGATATATACCACTTTTTTAAGAAAGGTATTCGTGGTAGAGTGAGTACTTGTATTAAGCGAAGAAGTATTCCTAACAACGAGTTTGTCCCAAATTATGATCCTAATCGCACAAAAGTCTTTTTGCAGTATTTAGATACCACGAAATTATACGGATGGAATATGCGGCAACACCTACCTCATAATGGGTTTATGTGGTTAACTGAAGAGGAAATTCAAAAACTTTGATGTACTGAAGGTTAATGATGATGCTGAAATTGGGTATGTTCACTCTCCTCGCCACCTGCACGATGAACACAATGATTATCCTTTTTGTCCCGAAATGAACAGCGCACTACAAGTCAAGGAGGAAAAATTAATTCTTAATTTATGTGATAAGACCAACTATGTTATAAATTACCGATATTTAAAACAATGTATACAGCATGGGTTAATTGTTACTCATATTCATAAAGTTTTATGGTTTCGTCAAAGTCCTTGGGTAGTGCCATATATAGACCTTAATAAAATTCTTCGAAATCAAGCCAAGAACAAATTCGAAAAGGATTTCTTTAAATGTATGAACAATGGTGTATTTGGTAAAACAATGGAGAATGTCGACAAAAGAAGAGTAATAAAGTTATTAACACCTTGGGAAAATAACGGACGTCGCTTGGGTCTAGCACGGTACGTCGCAAAACCTCAATTTAAGAATTTTATTCAATTTACTGATAGATTATTTGCAGTGGAATTGTACAAACAGGTCGTTACTTATGACAAATCCGTATATGTTGGATTTAGCGTTTTAGATCTTTCCAAAATTATAGTGTATCGATTTTTTTACGATATCTTGCGCAGTGATTACGGTAATAATGTAAAGTTGCTCTATACAGACACAGATTCTTTAATTGTCGAGATAACTGATGATGTATATGCCCATATGCGGAATAATGTTGATGAATATGACACATCCAACTATCAAAACGGTCTACATCCGTCATCGGAAGAATGAAAGTTGAGTATGCAGGGAAAGCTATTCAATATTTTTATGAATCAGAATCAAAATCTTATTGTCTAAAGCTTGCTGATGTTCAAGTGGTTAAGAAAGCGAAAGGTTAATCTGTTACGGACGCGTCTGATAAAACAGTAATGTGTAAAATGTTCGTGTATAGATCAACTTTGCATGATAATACACTGAGATATTAAACAAAATCGCCTTTCGGTCCCTGTATGACGAACGGTATCGATTTCGTGGCACGTGTACAACATTGGCGTGGGGGCATTGGCGAATTTCGGTATGGTCCACTAGAGGTTGCTAGGCAAATGAATTTGTATAATCCAGTTAGTAGCTAATAGTTTTCGTACTGTTGCTTGTTAGTTTTAGGAGTGTATATATTATCTCCATAATGAAACTATGAACATGTATATCCATACATGTTAATATGTATAATATCGATACTCCATTCCAGGTCGGCTACTTAATGTATTAGCTTTTTAGTGGAATACATACCATTATTATGCCATAATTGATTATCGAGGAATATATATATATATATATATATATATATATATATATATATATATATATATATGTATTCATATAGTGTGATATATAAAAGAAATAATCAAAAAATAAATATTTACAATTTTTATTTAAAAAACGTGTACAAGCTTTAATGCATTACACAAGTATAGAACGGATGGTATACATTAGGTAGAGCGCAGTGACATAATGATTTACAATGATATTAACAAACTGGTTGCAAAGCAGGAAGAGTAGGATGTTCCTCAAGTTCTATAACAGGTTGTGTAACAAATTTTTTGATATAATCCGCTCTCTCTCTCTCTCTACCTTGACGTAGACAGTATCTGTACGTTGAATCAAGCGACTGAGAATTCTGCGAAATTGATGTAGTGATGTATGACCCTCTTCCCATTTTATACAGTGTTGATTATGAATTACCTAAGTATCTTGACGGCGACTTACCACATCTAACGTATGCCATGGATACGGTGATTTAAACAAGTAGTGGGCCACTTGTGTTCCATTAAAAATTGCAAGTTCTTTCGGTATAAAAAAACTTTTGAAAGTTTAAAGCCTTGTACGTCGACTATCAAGGGCATCGTATTACAGCTGTTTTACTGCTTTGGTTAACGCGTTATACGTAACTAGGAGATCGTGGAGTATAACACAGTATGCTGTCGTATTCGCAAGTATGTTGACTACTGTCTCGAATTCTACACGAAGTACTACTGCTTTAGAGTGCAATGTCTCTTTTTGATTCGAACAGTCTATCACTATCAATGGTGCGACTGTCGTAAATTGATTAGGTGTGAATAATGGTTGACCACCTCTTTGATAATAGGGCATTTGGAATTTAGCAAACATTTCATACAATGTATCAAAGCAATTATTATCGTAATTTACGTTTAAATTGTCATACGGATAACTATCCGTGTTAAGGAATACCCTAATATTCTTTAGTGCACATTTATCGAATCTGCTCATATCTTGAGAATCATTATTTTCTCGCCCCGTTTGAAATCCGATAATAATGTATCTAGGTGTTTCTATACTAGTGGATGTTTTGATTGCCCATGTACGTTTATCTGTTGTGTGAACTGCTGGATATATGTGTGTTTCCCAACCTCCAAATGCTACTGGAGTATTCACATTTTTATCAATGTACTTCGTTAACGTCAATTCCTCCACTAATGCTGGAATGATGTGCGGAAATTTACAATATATTTTATCCATGTTAACTTTGAGCGCTTCTTCCGCAACAGTTGAGATTACCGCATCGGTATCAATGTTACTGCGAATTAAAACCAATTCTTGTATGATGTTCAAAATCACTTTATTGTAGTCTTCCGTAAAGCCAAGTAGCATTCGCAAAGGGACAGAAACATTAAAATACCCTAACGCATCTGTTAGTATGCTATTTGAGGTAGGAAACCAACCTGCGTTTTCATGAGGAGCAAGGTCGTTGGTTGTCAATGATACCAATCCTTTCATTGTAGACGTTAATCCAACCTTCGTCACGGAATCTACCACTATTCTATTCATTTCCTATCTAATTTTACTGAATAAAAATGCAATGCCATTAATAACAAACCGCGCGGTGTTAGAGACGGCACCATGCTCCCTCAGCAACCTTACCTCTACGTAGACATAACTTTCTGATGTTAAAGTGCACATGTCTTCCTGAATGGGTATTCTGATTTCATCATTGTTTCCAAATCTCGTAGTATATAGTTGATGGGTGCATAGTTCCGAATTTACTGTAGCATTATCAACAACAACGTTTTCGTTTACGTTTAGTGTACTCATCGTATTATTATGAAACCAAAACTTTGCAAGTATGTTTTATTCTGCGATGCCAATGCTTTAAGGGTTGACCGCTTCCTGACTAGCATTTCCACACTTTGATCTTTCATAGCTCACCTTGTTGTGGTTACACGCACATGTGTTATACCGCATCACCATCTGTTCTTGAAATGTAATCCTATTGTTATGACTTCACCGTTGAAATTGACGAGGTCTCCGTCTTGGTCTACTATTTTAAGTGTTATGGTTGAAATGGTGGATGTATTTATAGGTAAAGAGATGACATGTAGAGAGGATTCAATTATTTTGTTTCTCGCTGGTACACTGGGAAAGAATTGATGAATAATATGTGACGCCTCCCCATTTTTAAAACTCCGAGTTGTTATATTGCATTCGATAATTAATTAATTTCTCAACAAATTTTTATAGCTCCACGTTGCTTAAGGAGTGACGCGGTAGTTTCAGTGGGATCTTTTTGTATAGGGTTGTAGATATAGGCTTAAACCTCGCTTATATGGTTTTATATATAAGCCTTTTCTACCGCTTGATGTAATATGTTCTCCATTATGTATAATACTGGTTTCACATGTACTCCCTCTGCATTTATATCCTAATTCCCCACTATTTCTACCGTCAAGGTTACCTGCTTCCTACCGTTTCAAGGCCTTTATTCACGACGTTTCTGCAAGGTTGGCGAGATCTCATTAATCACTTCAAGGATGTCTCCTTCACCTTTCCGGCTTCCACACATTTTCAAGGTCTCCCATTATCCAGGTTCACTCCATTACAATGTCCTCCATTCTCACGTTTACCACTATTCCAAGGTTACCATTTTGGAGGCTCACACGCCCTCAAGGTCGTCACAACCTCAAGGTTACCACACTTACAATGTCCCCCACCTCTCACATTTACCACTGTTCGAAGGTTACACAGTGCCAAAATCAATCATGTCATTCTTCAAGGTTAACTATACATATGGTTTCACAAGGTCTTTCCTTTCTTTAAAAGTAGGGGTAACTACACATATAGTATCATATTATTTCCACCAGTGTCAATATGTCTGCTAGCCCAGTACAGGACAATTGGGGTGATAGGGAGTGCTACTAACCATTATCACTTTTTAATCTAAGTGTGCGGTGAGCATGTGAACTAATTCCCAACTGGGTGCAATTTTTTCTACGGCATTAGAAGCATTAAAGAATACATATGAAGATGTGCAATGGAATACTGAATGGTTTGCCAACCTAGATAAAAGAATTCGCTACTTACACCATTGTGCTTCCATGGGTAATTTGGCATATTATTCACACATATTTGCTCTTCATACTCGTTATCATCTTGCTGGCCATATGAATTTATGCTGACTGCTATAAAGCATTGGAACCAAGTGAATACAGAGTTATTGACCATCATACACATATGGATAGATGGGTCGCAATTTACCACATGTCACACCAAGAATACTGGTGCTCATCGTGTAAAGCGCCCCTAACCATGCAGCACGAGGTATATGAAGATGATTCATGCATACTATGTGGAGAAGTGTATTATTTGGACAATTAGTTTGCAGATTGTATATAATAAATTATTTCCTGTTAGTATCTTACTGTGTTCTACAGTGAAAATATGTGCGACGTGACACCAACCTTTTATTATCCTAAGTATTACAATTGTTTCGATAAACGTTTACTTACGTATCGAACATGGTCTGGAGTTCACTCACCTACATCGCTTGCAGAGTTCGAATAAACTAATGGCGGTCATCTGACACCCCGCTACAGGAGTATCTCCGATGGGCACCACACTGCACGTACGCTCAATTACCTGCACCACGTCCTCGCTGGTGTAATGATACAGAAGTGGAAATGAGCTTTTGGACTTGTACTAAATCAAAATGTTTTATTCCAAGAGAAAATCATATATCTGAATAATACACCAATTACATTCGTACATACAACAAATAAATATATTAGCAGATCATTATCTTCTTTTAATTTGGTTCGAAGTGTGGTATCAAAGAAGTGTAAAAAATTACACGAGCAAACCTTAAAAAAGTGAGATGTTTATCTGAGTAGGTGGCGTGCACAAATAGCCTTGAGAATTTGTTGAGTGTTAGTGACCTTCGTATTTTTTACACCTTACAGTGTGGTATTCTTGGAAATATGCGACCTTGGGAAAGTTCTATGGAAACATGGCCTACTTATTGCATAACCTTGGCCGGGTGGGACCTTGAGATTGCGGTAACCTTGGAAATGTGGGAACTTGGAATTGTGGTGTGTTCCAAAAGTCTCCAATCTTACCTACCCTGTATTCTAGATTTGCAGCTGTCAATTAATCTGGTATAAAAAAACATATTAAGCGGCAAAAGCTACAATTAACTGGTAAAGTGATGACATCCCAAGCCCTTGTATTTGCTGGTTTTGAAACGATTCCTACTGCACTTTCTGATCTAGTTTCTATTCATCGAACTATTCAAAACAAACTGTGATGAAATTCTTAACACCTTAAAAACACGAAGAACAATATTCTATCATATGAGATGATCTTATCAATGAAATATTTGGATATAGTTATATCAGGTAATTGAACACGCTTTAATTAGTACATTATTATATTCACTTATACAGTCTTCGAGATTATCGGTAAGATAAACTCTCATTTTTTTTAAATTCCGTAGTTTGGATATCAGCACGAGAAATTCATACCAACTCCAATATTTTACAGATCCTTATAAGTTTGATCTAGAAAGGTTTTCTGATAAGAATAAGCTGAAAATTAAACCATTTTTGTATATTACAGTAGTAATACTATCTTTCAAAATTGTTTAAGATGTTGAAACAATTTTTGTGAAATTTGAAATATAGAAAACGGAAACATAAGCCTGGTATTAATATAACAGTTTGATAAACGTATAAAGCTAACTATGGAACATAACTGTTATATTAATATCAGGCTTATATTCCGTTTTCAATTTTTCAAATTTCACAAAGCTGCTTCAACAATTTTGAAAGATATTATTAATACTAACGAAGATCACTGTAAGTTTTATCGAAACATATAGTATAACTTAAATGCACCATAAAAAATGCCAGAAAGATAAATATTTTAAATATGTGTAATAATGGTGAAGTTTCCATTTTAAAATTTAGCTTACGCTGTAATTTTAATTACAGGTTGTAGAAATGCGCTAGTTGAAATGTCATTGAGGGGTTATTAAGAAATTATGAATTTGTTGCTGTTGGTCAAACAGAAATTCCGATTAAGCTCAGTCCTATGACTTTTTTTCCTCTTCTTGAAGATGCAATATGGATTGAGTTAAAACATAGGAGATAATTTGTTTTTTTTATTTTCATCAAAATTTTTTAAACTAATATAGTTCATATATATATATATATATATATATATATATTGTTTCAGCAAAAAAACTGAATCGAGATCAAATATGTCTTCTGGTATAATATAAATTGTTTTATGTGCTGTTGTTGCTACGGAGATGATTTACTTATTCATGATGTTAGGATTATCTACATTGATCATTGCAAAATTTCAGGAGACGAATTAGGAAAACTGAAACATACAAATCATTGCGTATTTTTGATATGTTAATTTTGTTAGTAATTTTAATTAGTCAAGCATTTCCCTTGATTTATAAAGTGGTTGTCTGTATTCCGGAATCGCAACTAAATTCTATTCATTTAAATCGCTTTCAATAAAATTTAGTTTTCAGTTTTTGGTTAGTTTTAATTACAGTAAATCTCATTTCGTACAAAAAATTATGGTGCAAATTACAGTGGGAGGCCAAAACTGGCTAGCATTACCGCACGCGTGCGAAGTTACTTGCACCCAGTGCTGGATGACAAATTTTCAATATTATTTTCTTCACTTTTCAGCTCAAAAATTAATAGGATCCTCAAAACGGATAGTTTAAATACATAAGTATTGTGTAACATCTAGATTCAGTCAACAATAGGGTTAGGTTAAGTAGCCGGATATTAATTAAAATGCACTGCGAAAAAAATAATAAAACCGAACCTTGAAGCTGCAGAGCGTTTTTTACAGATGAAAATTGTTAGTAAGATCGGTCTGACAGATAAGTGAAGGATACGTATAGCTCAGTGGTCTCGGGTGGGTGTGGTGTTTTGCATGTAGGGTGATTGGAATAACATACATCAAATAGGAAAGTCTTCAAACAAAGTGCAGCGGTTTGGTTTTTAAATTCAAGAATATGGAATTAATTAGCACATAAATAAATGATAGTATACCACAGAAATGTTCAAAAACAAACACCAACTTGCTTACCTTTCGTAGTATGAAACCTGGTAAATCACCAGTAGGGCTCATGGACTGGTGCTATCTATAAAGCTTTAAAATATCTGCACGCAATCAAAAGGAGGTAACCTAAGCGTGTTGCGAGAACAATTTAAAAGGTTATCAATCTTAATTACTCCAACTTTACTTTACGTTAACTTTACCAATTAACTTCTATATTCTAAATCCTAATCTTAATAAAAAAAACAACGTAAATAATGGCCTCGCTGTGAAACAGGGCTGAAATAAGATGTATTGGTAACATCCAATAATGAAATAATAACCTAAAGTTCATTAACGCTATATTATATTTAACAATAAGTAAATATTATGTGCAAAGGACAAAATCCCTCACTCCGATAGGAAAAGATACGTAATCTTTCTGATTTAAATTTTAATCTAAAAATTAATTGGTTGAAGCTTGCAAGTTCAAAACCCAAAAGCTAAAATAATAATACCTTCATTTTTGAGTATTTCAAACTTCAACTACATTGAATATGTGGAAAACGATCAATTTTAAAATGTAAATGTAAATACACGTTTACTCGGAAGTATACACGAAAGTGAGTTCATCATTTACATAAAATACAAATTCGCAGTTTTATTTTAACGTCCAACAAAATTTCAAGTGACAATTTACAAGTTTTCAATCTACCTTTTCGTTTCCGATTCACAGTGATAGAATTGATAGGAATCGTTCAACTCGAAATCCCTTCTTTCGTGCTACTCCTCACAATGAACGTCACGTTTTAATCACAGCAATTAAAGACAATTATATGTGCAGAATTATTTTAATTGTACTTACCAACTTGCACTAAGTAACGTTATTTTTCAACCTAGACCAAACAACCTTTCTCTCGATACACCTGGTTCTGTAACACTTAAATCTTTTACGTACAATTTTTTGTATTTTAAACAACTGTACAAAAAATTTTTTTTTGTACGATTGCTGAATAAAGTAACTGTACTAAAAACAAAGCAGGATATTCATTAACCTAATTAAAAGATCGTGCATAAGTTGTATAACGCCACTATCTGTTTGTGATTAGTTTCGTAGGTGTTGACAGCATTAAGATTGAGATAAATTGTTTATTTTGGTTTATTATTTAGGTCCCAACTTTCATATTATTGCCATTTTAAACTAATCAAATCTGTTTATTATTGTCGTGAAACTTAACATTTTATTTTTGTAACTTCATTTTCATTTAATTTATAGGTAATAATAAATATCGATAATGATCCTGTTAGCCCTACGGATTTTAATTACCTACATTTAGGGTCAATTAATTATAATTCAAATGAAATATAGTAACAATGGTAAAAGTTAGATTAAATTTTGGATTTACTGTCAAAAGAAAATGTAATATAAAATAATATGAAGTATGTTATAATTAGACTTAAAGTTTTATGTATTACCAAAAATAAAAGTTGGATTAACTTTAAATTTGAAAACACTACCAAGTATTCGCTTTTATGAGTTTCAACACTTATCTGGCATTGGTTTAAAGGAACCGCATTTTTTCATAGAAATTCAATGTTATAGCAATCCTGGATACTATTTACGCACCTTTTTTATGTGTATAAAGAAGTATTCGCACTTCGTATTTAAATTAGATTATTCCCTACTCGACATGGTTTCATTTATTTGAGAAAAGAAAAAGTATTTAATTTAGAATTGCAATTACAAATTAAAGCTAGTTATTTGTTTTATTTTATCTATTTATTTGCTTTTTTTTATACTTTGGATTACGATTCGATCCAGTTATTCATTTTTATCATTTAAGCTAATAAAATTATTCTTATGACAATGCTTACGCCTGGGTTTGTTACAGAAAGAGTTTATTAAATACAAAACTGTACATTTTTATGAATCACATCTGATCTGTTTTCCTACAGTTACTATACGTATTTATGATTGTTTTATACCCCGCGTTGCGGTAGGATACGATAAATTATTTAATAAAATAAATTATTTGGTACGTATAATCTCCAAATGAAAAAACTTCTATTCGGCTATTATTGGTCTAATGTAAACGTACTAGTGAGATTAAAACGAATTACCAATAACACATTTTAATTTGCTAAATTTGTGTATACTGTTATTATCCCAACAAAACTTTTAGCTATATAAGATTTGGACAGATATCTGGATAGAGAAATTAAAATCCAGATTTAGATGTTCGAAAATTTATTGTCCCTACGCTAATTCTCAGATTTATATTCAGTGCTTTGTATTACGTCTATATATTTTAAACTTCCCTTAATGCATTAAGAAAATTATAGTTTACAGCTGCAAGTAAATATTTCTCTAGACATTGCAGATGGTAATACAATTATATCGACTGCAAAATTACCTAACAAGTTAATTAATTTTTATGTGTCAGTAATGTATTCAAATTGCATTTATAAAGCAGTTACACTCTTAGAATACAAAAAAATTACGTGCTTGAGTATTCATACTCGTACTTAGTCAGTATTAACATAACCAAATAGTAATTAAATTAACAATAAAACTAATTTGCTGACGTGCTATACATAATAAAAACATTAGCTTGGTCTGCTTTTGGCATATTTCACCACAAACGACATCAGGCGTTTGTAAAACCAAAACAGTGGGAAAGTTCAACTGATACTGACAGGATATTTTGAAATAAGCTTTTCAAGTGTAGTAGATTCCTTACAATTTTTGTGTATTTTGTAAGAAACGCTTTTTCATATTTCTTCTCTAATAGCAGCTCATCACAATGCAAATTGTGTTAAGATATAATAAATCTTAATCCAATTTTTAATTATATGTATAAACTTTCTTAGTATGCTTTCTATAAAATATTAAAATTTAATTTTGAGATGTTTTTCTACAAAAGTTAATGAGTGACATAATAAAAAATGTTTTGTTGTTTTACTGAGAATTATTTAAATTAACTACAGGAACAGGTGTCAGGGCTTTTGGATCTTTACAAACATATTTCATACGTTGAATACAATACAGCACTTGAATTATAAGATTGTAACAATTATTTATCAAATTAAGTTTCATTTATTCTTGTGAAGATTAGTTTTTTCCGCTAACAATAAAAATCATTCACTTAACCCTGCTGTTCTCGTCGACAAGACTATACACTTGTGCTCCTTCGGGTCATAATGATCCGAACTCCTGAAATATGAATTAAAACCAAAATAACAATTTTTATACATTTATTAACTTTATTTCTCTAATGCAATGTTTTTTATATGAAACGTTAAACTTACAATAAATTCAACCAAATTTAAATAAAAAAAAATAAAACGGAATGAAAAATGTCTAATAATTGATATGATCCACTACTTCTTACAGTGGGGACAATAATAGGTCACGTGTTCTTTACAAAAATATTTTTCACTCTTAATGTAGGTCATATTAGTCTTGTTAACATATTTAGAAGTGCAAAATTTGCAGCGTGCTCGTTTGTTTTTGTTGCTAGTTCCAGGAAGAGGTGCGGCAGAATTTTCCACCAATGGTTGTTGAATAGCTGAACAACTGCAGCTGCTTGTTCATTACGGGGAAGATGTTTTCTGGAAAAAATGTAAGGATTTACCAATTGTTTGCCCAGTTGTTCCAAAACCAGTCTTCTTGTGAACAAAACATTTTTATTCTAGTCTGGATTTATTTCGCGCCATAAGACGAAAGCATTATAGGCACTGGTATCTAAAATGTTGTAAAATAAGATTATGGGCCATCAATCTGTTTTTCGTTTGCATGTGTGTGCACCGATTAGCTGATCTAATGTATCAACTGCTCCTTTGGTAGAATTATAATCAATCATAGTTTGTGGTTTTTTGCCTTCTCTGTCGCTTATTTGTTTCTGGTTATGAAACGTACTCATTAGAATGACCTTCTTGTATTTTTTTGGAATATAAGACACAACTGCGGTATCTTCAGTAAAATAAATTTGGAACTATGCACAACGTTATTTACTTCCATGACAGGTAGCTCAGGCTTGCTTTTCCTGACAGTTCCTAACATAGTAAGATGTCTTTTGAGAAGCATTTGACCCAATTTATACGATGTAAAAAAATTGTCACAAGTTACATTCTGACCTCTTAGTCCACAAGTAAGGTCTAAAACTACTCTCATCACCTGATCCTTCTCAGGTTTTCCACCAGGTGATTTTCCCGTATATACTTGAACTTCTAAAGCATAAGAACTTGCACTATCACAAAGCGTCCATATTTTGATGCCATATTTTTCTGGCTTGATTGGTATATACTCTTTGAGTGGACAACGACCTCTAAATGCAACCAGCTGCACGTCCACAGTTGCGTTATGCCCAGGATTGTACAAGTTTCGGTAGTATTTCAACCCATTTGTCCCAAAATTCTCTAATAGGAGTCAACTTATCCCGTATCCTTCTTTCTTGACGATCTTCTTTATTATAAAGCCGTAACACGCGTGATATATAATAAAATCGTTTCAACAACATTGTTGCGCGAAAAATAGGTCCGCCTGTTTCTACATTCCACAAACTTCTGGTAGATTCATCATGCGATCTGTAAACTCCTCCTAACAGTAACAAACCTATGTACGCCTGCAACGTAATGTCATCTAATTCTTGCCAATTTTCACCGTACGCTCTACGACCTTCGATGTTAGTCATTTTCAAAATTATATTTTCCAGAAACTATTGAAAAATAGCTGAAATGTATATTTTACATCCTGGACTCGTGCATTACTGTATCTAGTTGGACCTGGAGCGACTTTTATGATATTTGAACTAGTTGCACGCCCTGATTGAGGAAATGGATCTAACATCCAAGTTATGGCATTATCTTTAGATTGAACCGATTGATCAGGTGGCATCAATTGCGTAGGATTTGTCCGTCCAGCATCGTCGAAAAAATCATCGTATGACTGTTCATAATCACTATCTTCACTGATATGATCTTCCTCTTCAGTAGCTTCATCGTCACTAATGTCACTCAAATTATCAATAAGTTTTTCTAAGTCTTCACCACTAAGATATTTTTTTGCCATTATTGTTATTTCAGCACGTTAGAAGAACTAGTAGTACGTACAACAAACCGCACTTTACTCTGCAACGTAACAAACAAAATTGTCGGTTGCATACTGCGATGTGATATTTATACCTACTGCAGGTTGCAAGTCTGTTCCTGTTTCGACTTGCACACGCGGCTACAGACCTGCCGAAAATGCTGTAGTAACTCGCATAGGTAGGTACATTTGAATAGGCATGTGGTGATATGCATATTATCTATCCTCAAATTTCAATATAAAATAATTGGGAATACAAATTTATAGCTCCTACTAATGTATTACAGCCTCGGGTCATAATGACCCGAGGAACAATCATGTTTAAAAAAATAAGGAAAAAAAATTTATTAAAACAAACAAGCCACCTCATTCTTCAATGGATTAGAAACAATGTCATTATCTACGAAGTTTAGATATTAATAAACAAAAAAGTTATCTAAACAACAATTTGATTTCGGGTCATATAGACCCGAAGGTAACAGCAGGATTAAGTCAATCCGAAGCAAGTGCGTAAATTAATTGACATATTAACAGTCAATTATTGATAAGGTTTTAGAATTACGTATTGTAGATAATTAAAGTCGTAAAGAAGTTCGAAAGAAAAGTAATTTGAAATATCTATTGTTCATGATAAACAAACTTACAGATCTAAGTGATTACACCTTTCAGTGTAAAGACCGATTCTCCATTTATTGTTTCTCTTTTAAAATTTGAGGAATAATAATCTATTTCATACTAGAATATACATCTTGAATGGAAAAGTACAATCAAAATCTTTTGTATTAATACCAGTTAGAATTAAGTACACCGTAGCATTCAAAAATAGAATTTGAAACCCGATAAATATAATTAATAGATTCTCAATTAGCAAAACAATTAAAGCTAACACCGTTCCTATAAATTAAATGATTTATCTCTTAAAATTGCATTAAAAATAACTCGTGACAGTATTAAATATACTAATATAATTTTGCCGTCTCCTTCTACCGTTTAGGAATAAATTACAGACAAAATCAGTTTCATTAGGTCACTTCGACATTAATAATCAAATTTAAATATGCAATAATTTCTATAATATTAACCAAATAACTCAAAGGTAGTACAATTGGATTTAATCTACTTTTTATTGTGTAAAATGAACCTTACTTTAACTTTACATCCAAATGCTAACGAGTGCAAGAAGACAATCGACTTCTGAAATTTTTAATTGTGAGTTGACAGAAATTATTAATTAAGCCATTATATTAATTATAATTTTTTATCAATCGCTCCGATTTTTGCTAAGCAATCATCTTAGAATGTTGAAATAAACATAAAATCAATAATTAATTTAAATTTAATTTAAACTACCGACGCTCCCGCCTGATCATAGGGAGAACTGGAATTTCCCAAAAGACCCCACCGCGATCGCACCGCCGCTATATAGGTACGTTGCGCGGGCTTTACTTTGGTAGATACTTGCTCGGAGACTAAATTTGACAGTATTTAATTTATTGTAATACTTGTAGTAAATATTGCTTTGCTACCGGTAACCGCAGATTTAAATTTTAACCGCAGAAACTTAATTAGATCAAGAGGGTTGGTATCTATTAAGGATCATTTGATTAATCAATCATTGGTGAAAGAACCGTCTTTATAAAGAGGAACCTGTGACCTTTGTCTACCTCTTGACCCGCCCTTCCTTCCGAATTAACTTTGTTTTATTACATATTCCACCGCCGTCGATCTCTGAAATTGTCCTCCACTGAGGTACCTGGAGCAGTGCGTTTTGAAGCCGTGCTTCAGGATTGGCCCAAAAACAACCTGGACTGCAGCATATCTTTAGGTGGAGCCCGAATGCGGTAAACCGTTTCGACCCCTGGAACAAGTAGCCGTCCTTCGTGTACCGACCAACAGTTCAGAAATTAAAGTATAATACCCTACCTTATAAACCGAATAAATCAATTTTTCTTCCAAACAAGCTTCACTTGTAGACCGCAAACACCCTTACATTCTGTACCAAAATCATGGTTACGCAAACAGAGTGTTTTATTTCTACTACTAATACATTATTTTCCAGGCTTTTAAATTCATGAAATTTATTTTTTTAGGCAACGAAAAATATAAAAATTAGAATAAAGATGAATTATTTTCAGAATGGTCAATATATTTTGCGTTTTAAAATTAATAACACAACTGTATTGTAGGACATAGTGTTAGTAAAAGAAGGCAAAACTCACCCAGTGAAATGGCCATTAGCACAAATAGCAAAAGTACATCCAGCAGAAGATGGAAATATTTGTTTTGTGACAATCCGCAATCCCGATGGTAAAACCAATAAAAGACATATTCAACGCCTAATACCATTACATTCGCCCACCAAAACGCAAGCAGAGTAAGAAGATAATAGCTCGCGACTTGCAAGGAGCCCTTGGATTCCTAAAACTATTACCAGTTGCAAGAGCCAGCTTTACAATTATACATGTAGGTCCAGGATTGTACATTGACCACATAAGTAACGCGTTAATGGGAAGAAGCACATTCGATAAGACTAATATAAAAGAGGGCATAATGTTAGCAATAAACACCAAACAAGGCTTCGATAAATTATGTCAACAAGCTACAAAATTATCAGAAGATGTACACTGCAAGAAGCGAACCTAATACATAAGCAAGTTAGGTAAACAGCTGGAATAGTTACAAACTGAAATACACGCAATTATTCAGCCCAGAAGGAAAAGCGAAACGTTAGGGGACATTCTGTCATCAATATTTGGAGTGAATGATGAAGTCTATAAGGAGATCAATGTGTTGAACAAAAATCAACAAGAATTAATCAAGACCGTACATTTCAATTAAAAATTATTATTATTTTAAGTTCATGTCAAGTAACATTGATCCTCATGGGTGGAGTATGTCCTTACCAAAAGAGATATTGGGTGTGAGGCAAAGACAGCTTTAAAGACCTGATAACGAAAGCAAGCACACATTAGGGAACTAGTGACTTTGGAATCGACAACAATACCGTCTAACATAGAATATCAACACATCCGATAGTGAAGATGGCTGTCAAGCAGGATGATCACCAAATCCATACATCAGAATACTTCATAATGGCAGATATCACGCCGTGCGTAATAATAAAGGTAACACCAATCACACTGTGAATGGAAAACGGGACATACTGGCTTATTGAAGAAGAATACAGAGTCACGGCAGTCGATTATACCAACGAATTTTACTTTTCACTGTCTGATGAAGAATACAATAACACAGTGTCCATTAGAAGACTTACAGCATAGAACACAACAGTATAACATAACAACTGTACCAACGAACATAGAAAAACAGAAGTAGTAGTAAAGGCTCAAGTGCGTGGAACAACCGCGAAACAGCTATGTGCCAATACGTGGATGTTTACTACAAAGGGCATTACCAAGGCAGCGGTAATATGCAATGGAATCAGGAAAGACATCACATAGCACAATGTAATGTAATTTATCTACAACCATTTAATAATAAACGCATAATACCTATGATAGTAAGAGTATTACGCTACGCAGAATACAACAAGTGTAATTATAAATTCGTAATAATCCAAGAGCTACAAATATATTTGAATAACTAACCGCCACGCGAGGCATTGCCGTTACTATGAAAACAAGAGATGCCAACATAAATATGTGTTGACGTAAATGTGAAAATTGCACTTTCTTGTTAAGTGTTTTGTGTATTTAAACGAATAAAAATGAATTTTAGAAATAATGAAGATGAAGTACCGAACATAATGGCCCATTATACGCGAGTCAAATGCTATACTTTATCTGTTTTTGACTATCTTTCACAAATTTGATTGGCACTGCCTGGTTTATGATTTTTATTAGAACAAACCTTGTATTAAATTTTTTCGGTAATTTTTTAAAGCTCTCTAATTTTCCAGTTGAGACATTTTTGATCAGATAAAACTAAAATTCGTGTCTTTTCTAATTTTTGCACGCTCCAAAAATAAAACTCAAACCTTATTAACGTCAAAATATTTCCTCTTTGAGCAATATTAAAAATAAAATTTTTCGAAACATAAAAAACTCTAAAAAAAGCTTCCCATATGAAATCAACTTTACGGCGAACACTGTATAAATGGATGGTTGTAGATAATGTATAGTATTTTACTCGCGTATAATGGGCCATAATAAACTCTGATGATTATATCACTCGCCGTAAGCGACTCGTGTAATAATCATCCTCGTTTACTATGGTCTACATTATACGCTCGTTAAATAATATACTATTAAGCGACACGTTAAATTGCACACATTTAGTCCCAAGTAGCCCGAAATTAAACAAAACAGGTGTAAACATATTCGACATATTTGCTAAACTTAGTTATAACGTGCAGTAATTGTACCGGGCGTCATGTGATTTTCTTAAATAAAAACGTTTATTGACTTGAAAAGGTTTAGTTTTTTTCTCTGCACTAAATTTGAACCAGTCACACCTGGTTTTATTGCGAATTAATGTTTTACTATTTTACAGAAGTGGTATTTAATTATAACTATATAATGTCACACACGTGTACTCACACGCATACACACATGCACACCCACACACCAATACGTACACCGACACGCGCGCACACGTACTCACACACACACACACACACACACACACACACACACACACAAATACAAGCACATGCCCATTCGTACGCTCACACATACGCACAAACACGCACACTCGAAAAAAAATACAGACGCACACAAGCGCGCGCGTACACACATACACACACACACACACGCACGTACACACACACACACACGCACATAGACACACACGCACGCACCCACACCCACAGCCACATCGACACACACACACACACACACACATACACGCATGCACACGTGCACACATTCACAAATACACACATACACAAATACATACATACACACGTACACACGTACACACATACACACATATACGCATACGCGCGCGCGCACACACACACACACACACACACACACACACACACACACACACACACACACACACACACACACACACACACACACACACACGCAAAGACACACACCCACACACACGCACACACACAAACACGAACACAAACACCCACACCCACACAAACACACACACCCACACATTTGTTATTAAACAACTATTGCAGTTTTTTTAGTTAATTAATTATAGGTATTGGCAAAATTAAAAAAGTATAAGCTTTACAATAACACGATGTGATGGAACAGTAAATATTTGTAATTCGGAAAGCAGTAACAAGAATGCTATTTACCTTCAAACCTACATATACGTAATACAATATTATGCAATCGACATTTGTTTACTATCGCTAAATCAACTTATTAACAACGTTTGACGAAGTTTGACCAAGATCGTGTGTATGGTTCATGTTACTGTGCGTGTGCAGGCGCGAGCGCGTGCCCGTGTTGAGACTGTGACGAGCCCTACTGTATTTTAAGAAATGTGAGTTTGAAGCTCCTGTAAGTGTGTAGCGTGTGAGTTATTTTCACATTATATTACGGTGTACAGGAAGAATATGTATCTGGAAGAGAAATTAATTTCGATGTTAATTTCAATGTTTTCAGATAGAAATGCTTTTCAAGAAGTTTATGACGATATTCAGAAAAGACTGAATGTTGCTTATATCAAGAACAAGATACGTTATGGCTTTTGAATTTTGGTTATATTTTAGTTTCGTGCGTTTCTACCATCAGATGGCTGTTGGTTGGTTGGTTGGAGAACTATTTGGCATGTGAATATTAGTGACCAAGCTTTGTTTGTTGTTGTTTGCGTAGAGTTTTTGTTGGTATCCCACAGGCGTGTTTACGCTGTGTAGGGACGGCTTTTCCTACAGCAGAGCCCAACTACTTGCGTAATTGAAATAATATGAGTTTTGAGTTTAGTTTGTTTCTTTTGAATTTTGTTTAATTTTTCGACCGTAACAGTCATGAGGTATCGCGTATAGACGCATTTAGATATTTAGGGTTTAGGGTAGAGTTAGGACAGTTGTTCCAGTTAGGTAGGCTTACTTTTAGATTCGATTAAGTTAGTTGTCTGATTACGATCCTAATTTGAAGATTGTAATACTTTATTGGATGACGATTTTGATTTGAGAATTTTACGTACCGATTTTTGACTTTTCGATTAGTGACTTAAGTGTTTGTCGATTTACAACTTATTTATTCCAGGATTTGCCGTTATTTGTTTTGTTTTTGGTTGAATGCGTTGGTTTCGTTGTTTCCTGCATGAATAATGTCGAGACTGGGCAGCGGCGCTGGGTAGGAAGGAGTAGCTTGAGAAGACTACCAGACGCACGTGGAGTGTGTGGCGTAAGTGGTGGTTTGTATGGGTGTTCCCCTCACCAATCGCAGTGCGGAAGCTCGTCTTTTGACTTTTTACCCGCTTGGGCGGTGGATTTATGGATCCCTAAAAATCGACTATCGCACGGACTTAGATCGCTTCTCGGACAGGCCATGTTAGAATGTGGTTGCAGCCTACCGTGTTTCAGGTTCGAGGTCTTATAATCCACAAATGTGCTGTATTGGCGGTCATACGGTACAGTTGTGAGTGTGTGCGTGTGTGCGTGTGTGCGTGTGTGCGTGTGTGCGTGTGCGTGTGTGCGTGTGTCGTGTGTGCGTGTGCGTGTGTGCGTGTGGTGTGTGCGTGTGTGCGTGTGTGGCGTGTGTGCGTGTGCTGTGTGCGTGTGCGTGTGTGCGTGTGTGCGTGTGCGTGTGTGCGTGTGTGCTGTGTGTGCGTGTCTGCGTGTGTGCGTGTGTGCGTGTGTGCGTGTGTGCGTGTGTGCGTGTGTGCTGTGTGCTGTGTGCGTGTGCTGTGTGCGTGTGCGCGTGTATGCGTGTGTGCGTGTATGCGTGTGTGCGTTCCCTCACCAATCGCAGTGCGAGCTCGTCTTTTGACTTTTACCCGCTTGGGCGGTGGTTATGGATCCCAAAATCGACTATCCCACGGACTTAGATAGCTTCTCGGACAGGCCATGTCAGAATGTGGTTGCAGCCCACCGTGTTTCAGGTTCGAGGTCTTATAATCCACAAATGTGCTGTATGTGGCGGTCATCAGTACAGTTGTGGTGTGTGCGTGCGTGTGCGTGTGTGCGTGTGTGCGTGTGTGCGTTGCGTGTGTCGTTTGCGCCAATCGCGTGCGTAGCTGTCGTGTTTTGACTTTGTACCGCTGTGTGGCGTGTGGCGTTGCGATCGTATGCGACTGTGCGTGCTATGCGTTCGTGACAGGCCATGTCAGAATGTGGTTGCGGCCCGTGTTTCAGGTTCGGTGCTTATAATCGCCAAAGTGCTGATTGGCGTCATCGTAGTGGCGTGTGCGTGTGTGCGTGTGCGCGTGTGGCCTGTGCGCGTGTGCGCGTGTGGCGTGTGGCTCCGTGTGCGTGTGGCGTGTGCGTAGCGTGCGTGTGTGCTGCGTGGCTGCGTGTGCGGTGCGCGCGTGCGCGTGCGCGCGTGGCGTGTGCGCGTTGTGCGCGTGCGCGTGTGCGCGTGTGCGCGTGTGGCGCGTGTGCGCGTGTGCGCGCGTGGCGCGTGTGCACGTGTGCGCGTGGCGTGCGCGGTGCGCGTGGCGCTGTGCGCGTGTGCGCGTGTGCGCGTGTGCGCGTGTGCGCGTGCCGTGTGCGTGTGTGCGCGGTGTGCGTGTGTGCGTGTGTGCGTGTGGCGTGTGTCCGTGTGTGCTGAGTGCGTGTGTGCGTGTGTGCGTGTGTGCGCGCGGCGTGTGTGTGTGTGTGGTGCGCGTGCGTGCGTGCGTGCGTGCGTGCGTGTGTGCGCGCGTGCGTGCGTGCGTGCGTGCTGTGTGCGCGTGCGTGCGTGCGTGAGTGCGTTCGTGCGTGCTTGCGTGCGTGTGCGTTCGTGTGTGTGTGTGTGTGTGTGTGTGTGTGTGTGTGAGTAATTATTGTTGTCCTGGTGATGGTACGAGGACTTGGTTAACCCTCCACCACGCACCTTTAGTTGTGTTTTTGAAAAAGTAAGAACGCGTTAAGAGGGCGTGAGTGGAGGAGGACACATCGCTAACCGTATTTGATAGAAGTTATATGATTAATAAAAGACGCCAATGGTTGTGTTTTCAATTGTTAAGATAGAAGTGTTTGTGCGATTAACAATTGATAGACAATTATTATTTTTTCAAATTAGGTGGTATTTATTATTTTATAACAGTATTAGTTTGTGCGTATACGTGGGTAAATTTGAAAGTATGCAGATTACGTCTTACTAGTTTGGTTTTATGAATATATAGATAGAATTGGACTTGAGTTGTGTATGATTTTACCGAGTAGGCTACAATTGTATCTTTCACAGTCAGGTAGGGTTAACCTCGCTTAGGACTATTTATTTCAAAGAAATTGTATATTGGGGAGGCGCCTAATAACTACTTTTTGCCAGATAGAATATTATTATTTGTTGATTTATGGAAACCACGTTTCCACTACAGTTAGCGTGGTAATCCGCTTATCCTGGTAAGCTATCACAACGCCTAGTGCGGTTGAAACGTGTAATACTTTGAATATCACGTTAGGTCGCTTCCTTGTTCAGCCCGTTATCAGTGATTCAACTTTTATGCAGTCATCAGGTTTTTGTTTAGGTTTCACTACCCATTTTATGGATATTCATTATGGTTGCGGTTTATTCAATTTCTGCTTTTCTGTCTGATGGTGGTCAGAATGTCTCAGATATAACAATTAAATTAGTTTTTATGCGATAACCTTCTCCACTATGGTAACAGATTCCCTTCTTTTTTATATCCTGCGATTTTTCTTGTACTATAACGTGTAACGTGTTAATTTGGAATCGGAATTTTAATCCGAGTTGAGATTTTTATGCCTGTTATTAGGCAACGGGGACACCAATTATGAGAAATTTGACAACAGTGTGCGTACCAAATTCAATTTTTCCTGTAAATTTAAAATGCGATAGTAGTAATACTACTGCACTTCTGATCCACTTTTGTCACTAGATTTGTCACCAGATCTAGAAAAGTCACCAGAAAAGTCACTAGATTTCTAGGTTGGTAACATTGCCTATTTGAAGGGTGCTAAGTGAAGGCCACGTTGTTGGTAACGGTCCCTGCTAAGGCCACGTGTTAGGTTGGTAACCCTGCTAAGTCAAGGTCAAAGGTAAAATAGAAGTTGCAAGGTGATCAAAATAGTATTCAAGGTCGAAGACTTACGGTGGTGTCATATTTCTTATAGTATGCCGATCCTGGACCAGTTCAAGGTCACCCATGTAAATCTTATGGGGATTTATTTCAAGGTCGAGTGAGTTTTCTCGTTATGCCAGAACGCGCTCCACGCATGTTTTTGGCGGGGGATTTAAATTTCACTCGCCCTCTGGTGGTGAAATCGGAAGCTTTTGGAGCTCAAGGTCGAACTTTAAGCGGGAGATTTAAAATGTAGTTGTTCAAGGTCAAAGCTAAAAAGTTGCAAGGTAATCATAAATCAAAAATAGTTTTGAAGGTTATTGACTTACGGTGGTGTCATATTTCTTAGAAATATAAGGTCAAGGTGAAAAGCTAAAAATAGAAGTTGCAAGGTAATCATTCTTATAAATCTAAAAGTTTTTTGAGTAAGTTAGCAGTTTTGAAAGGATGCATGTTTATAATAAAAAGGCTTCTCCGGGATTGCATTATTCAGTAAACTTTTTATTGCTAGAAATGGTGAAAGTAATAAGAATGATAAGAAGAAAAAGAATTATTAAGTATTGACGAGAGGAAGAAAAGACTCGAGGTGTTAATTAAGGAAATAAAAAATTGAGGATAGATTTAGAGCTGTATGAGGTAAAAAGAAAATGATGCAACTTCAGTGAATGTGCCATGAAATAAAGGTGCTTTAGTAAATAAATAATTACAGTAGTGTATGTTATATTGCATAAGGAAAAGGCACTTCATTTGATAAAAGAAAGTGTGTGTAGGCATAGAAGAAAGAAAAAAGTGAAATTTAAAATGTTTCCATATGGTTTTAATTGAATTTGTATAGTATATATATATATATATATATATATATATATATATATATATATATATATATATATATATATATATATATATATATATATTAAACGAGTTTCTTATCATGATTTATTAAATTATACAAATTATGTAGGAAGAAATGACACATAAAGCTTATATATTTATATTTATTTATAAATCACTAGTCCTTTACCCAAAATTCCAATTTTGGCATGTAGAATAAACAAGTAAGAGCGCAATAGATGGCAAACCAAAATTCTCAAAACTAAAAGAATGTGAAAAAAAATTTTCAAGTATTAATGACAAAGTTTGTAGTTTAGTATGTAGTACAGAAAAGTTGAAACTTGCACAAATGAATAAATCATAACACTTTAGTCCTTTACCCAAAAATTTTAATTTTTGGTATGTAGAGTAAACATGTAACAGCGCAAAAAATAGGAGTTTCAAATTCCAAAAATGTGGAAAAACTTTGAACTTCCAACTAGCGCTTTAAAATAAGTTTCCATATGGTTTTAATTGAATTTATATAGATATATATATTAAACGAGTTTCTTATCATGATTTATTAAATTATCCAAATTATGTAGGAAGAAATGACCCATAAAACTTATATTACAAAGAAAGAAAGAAAAAGGTCAATAACATTATCCTGTTATATGAAATGTATGTCAGCATTTCTGTATTTGTCTATTTTAAAATAAATAAATACACTCTTTTATAATATCAGATTAATTTTAACTCAAAATTTTGAATTTTGTATATATGCTGAATAAATAACAGCGCAGAGGATAGCATTAAAATAAATTTAGAATATAAAAAATTTCAAAACAGTCTTGTGAAAATAGTACATAAAGGTTGAAACTTGCGTACATTTATATTTATATTTATTTATAAATCAGTAGTCCTTTACCCAAAAATTCCAATTTTCGGCATGTAGACTAAACAAGTAAGAGCGCAAAGATAGCACTCCAAAAATTCTCAAAACTAAAAGAATGTGAAAAAAAAAATTTTTTGATTATTAATGACAAAGTTTGTAGTTTTGATACGTAACTGAACGTTGTTAATTGCTTAATAAATCACAACTCGATAATTCTTTACCCAAAAATTCTGAAATTTCGTATACAGATCCAATAAATTAGAGCGCCAATGATAGCAGTTTCAAAATTTCCCAAAACAAAAAAAATGTCAAAAAAATTTGGTTTACCAATTAAAGTAAAACGAAACTGAACGTTGTTAGTTGCTTAATAAATCACAACTCGATAATCCTTTACCCAAAAACTAAAGTCCTAGAAAAAATGCGCTCTTAAAAATTTAAATTTTTCGCCTAATTCCGAGCAAAAAAAATTTTTTTTTCAGCGCAGTTGTGTTTTAGAAGTGGTAATCTATCATTTTACGTATAAATTTTTTCGAAATATGAAAAAATTACACTTAAATTAGCCAATTCCATTTTGAAACAACAAAAAGCACTTAAAACACACCTTTTTGTACTTACGTAAGCTCAGAAGAAACATATGCATGCAATTTATCCATTTAATGTATCTAAATGCTCTTTAAATTACCCCAATTTTTGAAACAACACTTAAAACATGACTTGTAATTTTCGGTGCAGCGTTAATAATAGTTGTAGTATAATGAACGCAGTTATTTTGCTGTGAAAGCATTTAGCAAACATTCTATTTTTATATGTCATCAGTTTACATTACAACTTGAAACGGGATTTGAAAATGTATGTACATAATAGATACCATGCAATGTATTTTCATTATACTTCAGTGTTATTTAAGTGAAATTATGCTTTTTTTTTCCTAACATTGAAAGTTTTTATTCAAAAAATCTGTATATATAATATATACCAATCATTTAAGAGCGCACATGGTAGCACTTTCAAATTTAAATTTAAGGAACACATAAGAGATTCTATGCAATTTTGAACTCACTTAAATTTTATGCTGTACTAAAATGATAAATCAACATTAAACTTACTCATTTAAATTTTCTCTGTTTTATAATAAAATAAATCACATTTTATTTGTAAATACAAATATGTAGTAATTTGTTCTATTTATAACATTAAATCATAGCTTCATTTAAAGGGTGAATCAATCTTGTATATATATATAAAAAACAAGTTATGTATGAATGTAATTTTTAATGTAACTATAAATAAAAGAAATGTAGAATGATATGCAAAAGTGCAAGTTGTGTTGCATAAGTAATTGGCGTGCATCTTTTATTTAAAAAAAATTTGAATGTCCGCACTATTTACACAAAAATTCGATATATAAAATCATATGTATATTTCCAATGATATACTGCAATTGAATATCTTATTTTTTATGCATTAAATTAATATTTTTAGAGGTTATGTTTCAAATGAAAATTTTAACACTTCATCTTCTGTTCACTTATAACATCGGCTTAACTTTCTTTATATATGTGTTAATGAAAAATAAAGTATAAAAAAATTTTTATTGAAAAAAAAAATCACAACACTACTTAGTACCTAATTATAAACTAACTTAAATGTCTAAACTATCCAATATTCTTAACGCATTTTGTGTATTTTTAATGTTCTGTCGTGCAACTTGTAAGTTGTTGTTCGCTGCAGCCAACTCATTATTTAATCGCTCCACTTTTGACACTTCCGATTTTTCAGAATTAATGTATGTTGATAAAATGTTCTGCAACCACCTAACACTTTTTATTTTAAATTGCTGCAAGTCTGTAGGATCCTGAGATATTGCTTGTGATGGCGGTGGTGAACACACTGGTCGTATTAATTCTAAATTTTTCCTCCGTATTGGAGGAGTGTAGTTGCTGCGGTGGTGGTGGTAGTGAAGCTTCAATTCCTCCATATTGGAGGAGTGTAGGTGGCTGCAGTGGTGGTGGTGAAGCTACAACTGTGGTTGCGGGCGTGATGCTAGAAAATAATTGGTTTGGTTAATAATATATTTATTAAGGAAATCACCACACAAAACAATACATTAAGCAAGGAATACTTACTTTTCAAAAACCTTGCAAAGTCGTCATCCTCTACATCACTGTCGCGTATAGAGATGATTGGTATCTCATTTTCACTTACAAGTGTCTCAACAACTTGTTTTGACCCCACACTAATACATCTTGCAGTATGTTGGCTTTCTTCTTCTTTTGTAGTGACAGTTTTGAGCGTTTGCTGTTTGATGCCATTTTGTCTGTATAGTATGTATGTATGTAACTACTGAATATTGAAATAAAGTTATTATGATTATATACATGTAAATTTGTTAACGTGTACAAAAAGTGGAAGTGGTTACTATTGAGCTGTGCAAGCAAAGGTGATGAATGCATCATAATCTAGACATGAAAAGGTATTTCATGCCATGTCAGCAATGTTAGGTTATTAGATATTACCAGTAAACGTCCACTAAAGATAATACTAAAGAAAGTGCAATATCTGCATCTTTCTGAACTGAAGCTCTTGGGAATACGCAATCTAAAGGCAATGAACTAAAGAGTGTGAAAGTATCAAATTTCATTTTCATATAAGTCGAGTTTTTGTATGCTGCATAAGGTCAAATACAAGTTATAACAAGTTTGTGATATTTAACCTTGAATTGGGGAATTGGCAAGCGTTTTTAGTCATCTTAATAATGACGGAATCAATGATGTTAGTTTTGCACATGCGGTTAATGTTTGGAACAAATTTCATATTAGATCGTTAGGGGAGTACTCAGATTTGTATTTAAAAACGGACGTTCTACTTTTAGCTGATATTTTCGAAAATTTTCGGTAAACTTGTTTAAGTACTTACAAATTTGATCCTCTGCACTATTGTACAGCCCCCGGTTTAGCATTCGATGCTATGCTTAAAATTACACAAGTAAAGTTAGAACTATTTACTGATATTGATATGCTAATGTTTATTGAAAGAGGAATTAGGTGGTGTGGCTCAATGTTCTAATCGGTATGCTAAAGCTAACAATAAGTACATGGGAGGAAAAATTTGATCCCACTTCCGAAAGTGTGTATTTAATGTACTACGACGTAAATAATTTATACTGAGCCACCATGTCAGAATTTCTACCATTTGGTGATTTTTCTTTTGTTGATAATTTTGAAACTTTAGATTCAATAAACCATCCCGATGATTCGGAAATTGGCTATATACTCGAGTGTGATTTAGACTATCCCATAGAATTACATGAGAGTCACAGTGATCTACCATTGGCACCCGAACATATGGTTCCACCCGTACCTGATTCAATTAGCAATGATATGCTCATCATTCAAATGAACAAGCTGGAAGTATATCTAAATAAACCCATATATGCAGGCTTCAGTGTTTTAGACGTTTCAAAAACTTTTTATACAATTTTCATTATGGTTACATCCTACCTAAGTTTCCAAATAATTCCAAGCTCTTGTACACAGATACAGATAGCCTTATATACACATTTTCGGTTCCTGATATCTATGAGTACATTAAAGAAGACATTGATAAATTCGATACATCTGACTATAGTCCTGAAAATATCTTCGGAATTTGTAGGACTTCGTGCAAAAATGTATGCTTACACTGTTGATAAAAAAGTTGTAAAAAAAATCAAAGGGTTCTACCCATGCAAGCATCAAACAGATCACGATAAATGATTATAAACATATTTTGTTTGATGGTAACGTAATAAGGCGATATAAATATTTGATAAGGTCAAAGAGACATAATGTGTTTACAATAAAACAGAATAAAGTAATACTTAGTCCTTGCGATGATAAACGATTGGTAAATTTCAATTTCACAGATACTAAACCTTGGGGATTTAACTTTACTTTAACTTCTGTTTCAGAAAAACAATAATTATGAGCAGTCTCGAAAATAAACTGCATGATGAACTATGGTACGGTAGTGATCAAATCTACAGAAAGTACCTGAAGCGTTCTTTGATGGAGTGTTCCTCTGAAAGCTTTGTATTGCATATACTACAACATATTATTATTCCTGATGAGTGTTTTAACTGGTGTGCTATAAATTCAAAGTGTGCAAATGAAGTTATTATTAAGACATTATTTGATAAAAAAATTAAATTGGACAATAGCATTAAAAGTTTTACAAAATTGTGCATTAATAAAGGTTACAATTCATTAACTTTTAATGAAGTTGATAAAATCTTAGATGGTATGAATTTACTTGGTAACGTACCGCTTAAAATGTATGTATACAATTTATTATGGGGTGGTGATGATGATTCAACAAATGTTAAATCTAGCTTAGAGAATATTAATTCTGCTTATAAAGATACATTATTTATTATAACTGAATGTATTGAGAAAGCAGCATATTATGCTAATTACAAATGTCCCAATATTTTGATTGAAATATTATTAGAACAAAACATTAACTATAAGTTTCAACCATGGGAAAACGAGGAACATCACAAAATTTATTACTGGATACTAGACAACATCAATAAAGGTGAAACAAATTCAAATTCCTGCTTGGGATGGAGGTGTGGGCCAGATTCGGGTATATGGCCATCCAGTAATTTTAGTGATTATATAAGTACTTTAGGTTCACTTTATAAGATAATGAAATTTTAAAAATAAATGTAATATTTAAAAAATAAAATACTATTATTTTTGTGTGTGTTTTATTTCATCTAAGAGCTACATCCTTTTCTACAAACTATATATAACTAATATAAGTAATTTGTTTCATAAAGTACAGGTTAAATGTTATAAAACAATATCATCCTTATTGATCCATGATCTTTCATCCAATCCCTACCTTTTTACGAATAACTTATTATTCTTGGAGCGAAGCACTTTTTCTACTAGATATACATCGGGATACTTTGTTTTTTGTAATTCATGTTCATAAAACCCTCCCAGTACAGGATTACCCTTCATGTCTTCCAGCATGTACGTAGTGGGGTTAGTAATGCGAACTTTCACAATCTTAAATAGTTCACTAGACCAATTGGGTGTGTATCCTTTGGCGAAAATATTTTTAAATTTACTGATTCGTACTATGTCACCCGCAGAATATCGATTCCTATCGATTATTTTTATGTTAGTGTAAGCCTCTAGCTTTGTATGATTACCAACATCTTTGGGCTTCATTCTAATAGTTCTATGCTTACGATTGTTATAATCCATAGTTATGGTATCAATTGTATCAATCCATTTGTATTTACCTTGCAGGCTGAATGACTTATATAGAGCACCTTTAATGGTTCTGATAACACGTTCAGCAATTGCAGCCTTCTTTGTGCTATAGGTAGAGTAATGATTGACTCCATAACGATGCATTAGTTTAGTAAAATGCTGATTGTAGAATTCTTTTCCTGCATCTGTCTGCAAATTGGTAGGTTTCCGACCTTTTTCGAAGATTGTTTGCATGGCCTTGGTAACTTCTTGGCCTGTTTTCGTTTTAATCCTTTAGTCCATAAGTATTTCGAAAAACAGTCGATGACCACTAATATATACTTATAACCCTTATTTTGTTTGGCATATGTGTTAAATTCAGCTAAATCTGCTTGCCAAAGATCATCAAAACCTCTAATTATTGTTCGCCTTCGTTTAAAATTTTTCGTGCAGGTTTGTGCAATTCGTTGACGAGTTGTAATTTGGACATGGTGCCAATTTATCTACAATTTCTTTAAGTTGATGTAGTTTTTCCTCCAGCGCTAGATAAGCGTTGGCGTTTCCTTTGAAAGTGTTCCGAACTGCTTGTAAACAGAAATCAGGTATCCTTTATTTATAGCATCACCATCTTCTTCAGGGTCAGCCAACTGTGTCAAACGATTTCCATCCAAATCAAACCTTGTTGATACATAATATTGCCTAGTGATGACATCTTGAGGATCTATGGGATTGGCCACATTGCTGTCTCTTATTCTCAATATCAAATTGATTAGCATCAATCTGTTTAAACTGAGGAGCTAATTTCTTTAATTGATACTGGACATATGAACGTCCAAATTTGTCAAGGGCATTTTAGTTGTGATATGTCGACATCAATGCATTCTCATTTATATTGTTAAAAAGCGGTTGTTCGGTTTTTCAATGTATCCATCTTCATATAGTTCTTCTACAATTGATATTATGTCATTTACAACACCTGTGTTTCCCGCTAATTTTTCTGCCCACAATACTTCCAGATCACGAATTAGTTCATGTATATCATTCCAATATTTATATTCAATGGGTCTGTTTGTTAATTCCTTAAAAAACATAGCTCCACCTCCTCCCTTGGTTGTGGTGGGTGATGATGACAGCAAGGGTTTGATTATTTGTGTATACTTTTTGCTGCGGCTTCCTCGAATCTGTGCACTTACGTCATAATCACGCCTTACTACATTCGTAGCCTCTAAAATAGTTCTATATTTTTTTCTATCTGTTGACTTTACTAGACTTAAGTCGGGTTCATTCATAATAAGCAGATCATATAATCCAGGAGTCCCTTTATACGTGACACCTTTAATAATTATATCGTCTCCTTTAATTGCGATGGGTGTATTACCAATTGTCCATTTATCAGTTTTGGTATCATAGTGGACTCCATACGTATGATCAATATCACCTTCAGCATTCTTTAAAATACGTTCAACATATATACGTGGCGATTCATTGTACTGCTCGAGAAATTCTTCTGAGATGGGTTCATTATGGGAATCATCTGCGATACTAGACAGTTCTTCTTCTTCCTCCCAGTATTAATCTCTCCCATGACGGATGTTTCTAAGAAAGATGGAAGACTTGGGGAGGATTTCTTTGAAAAACGGAAGCTGAGCTAGTGGACTAGTAGCACCCTTACTTGAATCACCTAATGGAGTGAGACCTGGGGTCCGTTGAACTTGAGCTAGCGGCTAGTGGGGATAGTAGCATGCTTCCTTGGAAATATGAATACGGGTAGTTTTTAGGTTTAACATCAATGACCTCCTCCTTTTATGTGTTTATTTATCGATTTTATTTACTATTTCAGTTAGAGGTTCTATTAAAGGCTTATAAGTATTTTCGAATGTTCTTTCATTATCAATGCGAGCAGTCTTAATACTGTTATACTTCTGCCGTATTATTTTACGAGCCTGAATAATTTTTTTCTTTAATATCCTCTCCTTGTTGTCCATTGCGACAAACAGGTACCGGTTCACCTTGAACAGGTAGCTGTTTACACTAAACAGATAGCTGTTAATACCTAAACAGATCAGTTACTACTAAACTGCTGAATGCGGTTTAAGGTATATATATATATATATATATATATATATATATATATATATATATATATATATATATATATTCGCCATATATACCAAAACGGATTTAATGAACAGGTACCCGTTTACCATGAACAGGTAGCTGTTGTGACAAACGGGTACCGGTTCACCTTGAACAGGTAGCTGTTTACACTAAACAGATAGCTGTTAATACCTAAACAGATCAGTTACTGCTAAACTGCTGAATGCGGTTTAAGGTATTATATATATATATATATATATATATATATATATATATATATATATATATATATATATATTCGCCTTATATACCAAAACGGATTTAATGAACAGATACCCGTTTACCATGAACAGGTAGCTGTTGCGACAAACAGGTACCGGTTCACCTTGAACAGGTAGCTGTTTACACTAAACAGATAGCTGTTAATACCTAAACAGATCAGTTACTACTGAAACCAGTTTAAGGTATTATATATTCATCAAATCCTTTCCTATAGCGACCATTATTAACTTCAGCATCCTTGTTTATGATATATATTCGCCTTATATACCAAAACGGATTTAATGAACAGGTACCCGTTTACCATGAACAGGTAGCTGTTGCGACAAACAGGTACCGGTTCACCTTGAACAGGTAGCTGTTTACACTAAACAGATAGCTGTTAATACCTAAACAGATCAGTTACTACTGAAACCAGTTTAAGGTATTATATATTCATCAAATCCTTTCCTATAGCGACCATTATTAACTTCAGCATCCTTGTTTATGACCATGAAACCAAATGGATCTACCCAACACTTTGAACACATGTCCCGAAACAATTTCATGCTTATGGTGGGACTTATATGATCCTCATACGCATGTTTTAAGTTTAATTCATCTTGCTCAAATAATATAATTAGATTCGCATTATCACGAATTAATTGCTTTGGAATTTTACTGTAAGTTTGACTCAAGTAGAAACAGTCAATATCGTTATGCCTACCCATAGAAAAATATGCCCTTATATTATTTTGCTTTTCACAAGCGATATCATCGAAGATAAAAATAGAGTTTGATTTTGCACAATTAGGCTCAATCACATCTTGATTGTCGCTGAAGGTAAAGTAACCTATGTCCTTCATTGGAAGTAAGATTTCCTGTAAAAGTTTGTACTTGTTTTGATTCAATGACTTAGAGTATACGTATACATGTTTAAATTTCAAACCATTTTTTCAGTAAGCAGACTGATCATTGCGTTTGTTTTGCCGCAATTGAGGGACCACATATAATACCACGTATACTATTAGGAAGTAAATCACCATGTTTTGAAGTAATAGACTTTTCGTCGTCAACGTCATGATTTTGAATTGGGAGTTTTTGTTTCTGAGCAACTACTTTCATCTTTGATGGATGAAATAAAACTAAACGAATAATTACAACATCTTTATTTATATATTAGACTATATTACAATAATAATTATAATTTTTTCACTTCTCCGGTGAGTGGACTGTACTGTACAATAGCATCATGGAGAATAAGACCATATACAACGATTCCATTATCGAAAGGTGTTAGAGATTCCATTTCCAATTTGATGTCCACTGTTGAGTTTTTAAGGATTCATTTTGTTTAGAGCAGTCCATTACAAATACTGGACATGATTTGAATTCGGAATAGTTGAATAATGCATCTTTATCATCTTCACCATAGTAATCACATCGAAATTTCAAAAATTGCGATAGGCAGGTATATATTGGTTAGCACTGAAGTTCAAATGCATTGCTTCATGTGGATAATACTCAGAATTCAGATGTACTTTAAGATTTCTGATGTTAATGTGATCAAAACTTCCGGCCCTTGCTGACCTTGTATACCTTTTACCTTGTTGGAATGCAACAATTATCCAACGTGGTTTTTCCAGTTGCGTTGATGTTTTTATTGGCCATATGTCTGAGGTTGCTTGTTTTAAAGCAGGCAATTCATACAACTCCCATTGACGAAATGGAACAGTAATAACAGAATTTTTATTGATTCCTTGAAACAAGTTAAGTTTCGCAGCATCACTAAGTGTTAAGTGCGGTACTTTCCATTGAATTTTATTTAAGGTTATTGCGGCATCAACTTCACCATAGTAACAGTTTGTATCGCTTCTAGATCGAATTAAAACCAACTCTTGGCGCATATTCACGATTACCTGACGATAATCCTCCATTATTCCAAATATGTGGTTCAATGGTATGCATACTGTAAAAGATTTTTCTCCATTTTGCTCATCGAATTCTACTTGTAATGGTTCTTCATTCTTTGGTGACCATCCTAAATGACTTAGTGCTTTGCTTTTGCTTGCCGTATAAGAAATATATCCCTTAAGCGTAGATGTTATTCCTGGGTTTCTACAAACATCCACTCTCTGACCACCTAACTCATAACGAATTTCTTCGAAAAGAAAGTTCGGGAAATTGTTGGTTAAGCTGCATACTTTTCTTTCAACTTCTTTTTTAAGCTCAAGTTTACCTTCTATGTACAGAAAACTACCATAAGTAGCCGTAATTAGATCTTGACTTTGAATTAAGATTCGTATTTCTTCGGAAGGTCCATATTTAGAAGATCCATATGGAAGATAAGTGTGAATATCTGATTTAATTATAGTATCATCAAAATGTACGTTTTGAAAGACGTTTAACGATTCTGCCATTGTGGTTGAGAACTTTTAAACCAATTGACGTTAAAAGTATTTCTCTGCAGATGTTAACCGCAATGAAGGTTGATGACTAATTAATGACTTACTGTAGGGATGATGTCTTTTATATGAGTTTTTGAAAGATGGAATTGGTCCTGGATTAATTCTCAGACCCATGTTTTTTTAGTTCTAAGCGTACAGTGAATGGTTCACTTTCACCAAAGTCTATTAATTCACCCTTTTGATTAGTCAAATTAATTGTTATATTACTAATAATGTTAGTGTTTACTTCTAAATATTGAGTATTGCTTGGAGTTTTATCTAGACGATAACCTGGAGGAACTGAAACATCAATCTCATATAATACTTTAGCAGGTTTCCCGTTTCGATAAGATCCCTTTATAATGTTGCACTCTACGTGTAGATTAGTGTGTCTAAGTATTTGGATGTCTAACGCAGATGTATGTAAAATATTTGGTTCTAATATTTTAGACTCAAACCCTAGCATGCGCCCAATACAATTTTCTTTAGTAAAATCAATCTCAAATGAAGTTTATCTCACATTTAAGTGTATTGTTGTTTGCTCTAATGCTAAACTTTTCTGTGTGTATTTTAGATCTTAGCTAATCGTTAATTTCATCTAACTCATATGCACCGTGTGGAATATTAATCACTTGCAAATGAGATGGATTTGTTCTAAAATAAAATCTATCGTTGCCTGCATAAATGTTTCTAATGCTGTTGCAGCCGTAAAATCCAACCAATCCAATAACGTATTTCTTCCCAAATCTAGCTCTATCGGTGGATAGAAGTTGTAGCTAGCTGTGTTACCAACACTTTCTAAACTAAATGTGATTGACAACTGAGAAAATGTGATGTTGTATTGATTATTTATATAAAAATTGCAGGCATAGGTGTCCGCAAATAATTGTATTAAACTCTTGATCTTGGTTGTAATTATAATATATTTTACATCCCCGAAAGTAGTTAATCACTTCGTTTGGTGGTCGAATATTACCGAAACTATCGTAATACCATACCTTTTACCACGCTTTTGTAGCAAACCCAATGGGTACCTGGTCCTCTTTGGCTATCTAAGTTAATAATTCCAGATTCATTTTCCGTGGCAATTTAGGTATGCTATCTCTCATAAAAATATCCCTAAAGTACGGTACGTTTTGGTGTATTTCTTTAAATCAGTATCCGTTAACGGTCTTTCGGGTAATCTATTCAGTTTTTGGAAACGGTTTTAAGTATAATGCACCACCACCAGATGTGTTTGGTTTTAGATATAGTACACCGCCTTTCTTATTCATGGAGCCTATAGCGACCGATTCCATAATGCGATTATGGCGCGATTTCTCTTCCTGCAATTTTTAGCATTTTTAGCATCATTGACTGCTTTAGCCATTCCTGATACACCACCAGCTAAAGCACCGATTGCTGATAATCCTGCGAATAACGGAATAAGAAATGGTAAAACCCTCCTTGTTTAGGTAGGGAATTACTCTAGGAACTTTAATGTTTCTCTTTCCTCCTAAATTTTTCACCACACGTTTTGCCGTTGAAAGCGCTGACTTTATTGTGTCTGTGAAATTTCCGTTAGGTTTAATTTTTTAGCTATTGTCTTTAGTAAATGCAATAAATTTCCACCATTGCATTTCTTCTTCTTCTTCATATTAGATCGACGTTTACACCCCATTCCCAATTTTCTCTTTGCTTTCATGATGGTACTGACTGCTAAAGCTGCAGTTCGTTCACCTAGCGTTGCGTCTAATGATTTAAAGCGCTCCCAAGCTTTTTTTGCAAAATTTTATCTGCTTTATGTCTACTTTCTAAATCTCGGTAATCTCTGTAACTGATATCATGAAGTTTGCACTGAGCATCTAATTGATTAATACCGAGGTCACCGCGTGCGAGTCGTTTTCTAACTTTGTACCAGGACCGCAATACTGGTAACCAGGTAAATGCAATTCAAACGGAAGTTTATTGATTAGACCATTCACCAAACCACCACCACCTACACTCTTTCGCTTCTTAACTAGCATTGTCTACATGGATGGATAGAAGGGGTATTTATACCTAAATTGAGAAAAACAAATCATAGTTATTTTCTTTTATTCAGTAAATGCTATACATTAGATAAGCAGGACGATAATACAAAATTTCCATTAAACATACAGTGTTATGTGAATTAATATTATACTTAGCATTTATAACATCATCAATATCTTTATAAATTTCATCACCACTGAATTTCTCTCATTTTACATATGGTGGGGTGCTACTATTAAAAAGAAAATGTTATGTTTGTTGTTTTGCCAACTGCACCCAAACTACTTATAAACACATCCTTCGTGTTTAGGAGTGTTTTAAATTCTTCAATTCGTGTTTCTTCTTTTTTGAAATACACATAAAAGCGTTCCGGCAATACACATTTAAAATCACCGTTTCTATCACTATACGTTCACCATACTTAGTATTAATTATATCCATATTCGTTACTTTATACTTTCTCGATATATCGAGCTCACGCATTTTTAAAGGGTTTGCAATAGGTGCTTTGATTTAACCCTGTTAATTCCATATTTAACAATTACGTGCTGCAGACTGATCTCAACATACAGCTCGCTGCAATTTATATAAGAAATATGCGTCCTACATATTACAACATGCTTAAACTTGTTAAATACCTACTTTTGACCTTGACTAGAAATATAATATGATGATGATCAGCTCCAAAAATTTATATTTCCCGCTAAAAAGTTTGACCTTGAAAATTATATTCTTAGATTTATGATTACCTTGCAATTTCTATTTTAGCTTTTCACCTTTTATATTTCTAAGAAATATGACACCAGCGTAGGTCAATAACCTTTGACCTTGAAAACTATTTTAGATTTATGATTACCTTGCAATTTCTATTTTTAGCTTACTTACCTTATATTTCTAAGAAATATGACACCACCGTAAGTCAATAACCTTCAAAACTATTTTTGATTTATGATTACCTTGCAACTTTTTAGCTTTGACCTTGAACAACTACATTTTAAATCTCCCGCTTAAAGTTCGACCTTGAGCTTCCGATTTCACCACCAGAGGGCGAGTGAAATTTAAATCCCCCGCCAAAAACATGCGTGGAGCGCGTTCTGGCATAACGAGAAAACTCACTCGACCTTGAAATAAATCCCCATAAGATTTACATGGGTGACCTTGAACTGGTCCAGGATCGGCATACTATAAGAAATATGACACCACCGTAAGTCTTCGACCTTGAATACTATTTTTGATTACCTTGCAACTTCTATTTTTACCTTTGACCTTGACTTAGCAGGGTTACCAACCTAACACGTGGCCTTAGCAGGGACCGTTACCAACAACGTGGCCTTCACTTAGCACCCCTTCAAATAGGCAATGTTACCAACCTAGAAATCTAGTGACTTTTCTGGTGACTTTTTCTAGATCTGGTGACAAATCTAGTGACAAAAGTGGATCAGAAGTGCAGTAGTATTACTACTTGCGATCATGTCTAGTTTTCTCATTTGTTAAAAATAATCATGAGAGTTTTTCTTTCTGGTTTCTTCTGTGACCGGAGAACTCCATTTTTGGTAACGAAAAATGAGTTGTTAGAAAATTTATAGGGGAGAGATTTTTCCTGTAATTTCTACGAAATATTTACTTAATAGAAGTTACATACTACTGGTTTTACATTCTCTACCTATAATAATATTATACTAAGTACGCTTTTACAGATTTGAAGTTTTCTAACAAAAGCTTCTCGTCAAATCACGAGGTGAATTAAACCAATTTTTTTTCTTTCTTTTACACTGATCACCTTCGTTTTAACATTTAAATCAATAAAATACATGTTTTACAATTTAAATATACATTAAAACATACTTTTGCAATATCGTATGCAACTTGTATCTAAAACCTTCTTCATTCTTCAAGATACTGCTGTGACCGATTCTACCAGTATACCTGGTCAACGTTCTTTCGAGTACAAATGGTCTCTGATAGATAGTTCGAAGATACTTTACGGTTACTACTTCACATCGGACAATCACCTTACTAGAAACGAACAGGTTGATGTATAGTGGAACACTCAGTTAAGTAATTATATACAAGCAACATCCTGGTGAGTTTCTTTTACTTTCTTTATTTGTGTGGGTGAACTTTTAATGCTATTACATCTAACGCGATTATGTTCCTGTAACGATAAAGGTTGTATACGCTTTAGTGGAAATGTTACTTACACACGTATTCCTGCGAATAAATCGCTATTAGCTTCAATCTTTTGGTTATTTTCATGCGTAATAACTTCGCATTGGTACAGCGTTTTAACAGCTGTTATATCTGTGTATCATATCTTATATTTATATATATATATATATATATATATATATATATATATATATATATATATATATATATATATATATATATATATATATATGTATAATGCACTACTACGCTGTTGATTTTAAATTTCACCTAAAAGGGCATTTATTAACATTTTTAGATTTTCAAAAGGCACTACTTTGTTTGAAATAACTTCTACATTAGTTACATTTACTAGAACAGTAGTGACTGCATTGGTATTAGAAATAATTGGAATTTTGGTTGAGGTTATATTTCCGTAAAAATAAATTCTCAGGGAAGTTATGAAAACAATGACAACGGCAATATTAACTAGCAACATAACTTAGTATATCATAACAATTTCAATTGTCTCCGGTATCATGAACACGATAAAACCAAAATTTCTGTTTTAGCCTTACTACGCCAGCGCAGTAATGACGCCATTCTCCTCATAATGTAGGGTTTACATATAATTCTAGCGTAACAATGCAATTATACATATATATATATATATATATATATATATATATATATATATATATATATATATATATAAGTATATATATATATACAGGATGACCAAACTCGATTGCAAAACGAAAACAGCTGATTCCTCTGGCCAAAAGGAACAAAAATTGTTAATACAGGTGTGTCTATTGTTGATGGTTTCAAGATGTTAACGTCTTTTAATTTTTTCTATTTCGTGGACTTATTTTTTAAATCACGCTGTATCTTCCAAACTAGAAGAGTTACAAGAAAACACATTAGGAGAAATTTGTAAAAGATGAAATTGGCTTAAAGAATATTGAATTCATTCGAGACAAACTCATCATTCAACATTTTTAATGACATAATGAATTCAGAAATGATTTGTTTTCAAATCCCATCGGCATATTCTTCATTTGAAAACATGACTCAGGAAGGAAAACACGAACACGAACAAGAACAATAATAATAACAAGAACGACTCAAAACTAAATTACAATATCACTACAACAGAAAGAAATCAGCAAAACTGTAATAGCAAACAAATTTTGACAACTAACTTACTAATGTCACGTCGTTGCTACGGTGATGAAAAGATATCAGTAAAGGAGACGTATTTCTTGCGGTAAATGTACAAACTGATTGAAAAGTGAGGGACAAATCGTCAATTCTCATCTACTCTACCATATTCTTGAAGGTAATTTTATGCTCCAAAAGCTTTCCTGAGGTGTATTCCTGTAACAATTCAGTAATTAGTACGTCAACCATAAGTTTTTTCATATCGTTGTGAAGCTTATGAAAAAAGGAAGGTTTCGCTTTATCGGCCATGTATCAAATCCATCTCTATTGGAAAAATATTCCTCTTGGAAATTTGTCGTGGAATTTGAAAAAAATCATTTCTGAATTCATTATGTCATTAAAAATGTTGGATGATGAGTTTGTCTCGAATGAATTCAATATTCTTTAAGGCAATTTCATCTTCTACAAATTTCTTCTAATGTGTTTTCTTGTAACTCTTCTAGTTTGGAAGATACAGCGTGATTTGAAAAATAAGTCGACGAAATAGAAAAAATTAAAAAAAGTTAACATCTTGGAAACCATCAACAATAGACACACCCTGTATTAACAATTTTTTGTTCCTTTTGGCCAGAGGAATCAGCTGTTTTCGTTTTGGCCATCGAGTTTAAGTCACCCTGTATATATACAGGGGTCCCAAAAGTGCGTATTCGGTCGATAGCTCCTTAGCTATATAGAACTTTTGATTTTTAAATAGAACACCTTATATATTATTTTATTCTTCGATTCTCCTTATAATTTTACATCTTTTTTATAAGAATTACAAGCTAAATCTTACAGTTTTTGAGATATTTTAAAAGTTAACCAAAAACTGACATTTTCATGTAGTAATTCAGGTAGACGTATCTCAGATATTTTTTAAGATAAGAAAATAAGCTTTGGTAAAGAATTTATTCATACATGAGCTTACTTTAATCTATTGTCAAAATTTGATTTCAATATACACGGTGATCACAAGAATTAATTCAATAACATAAATTTGAAAATGCTATATCTTCATTTTTTTAAATGGCACACCCTATATTTTTTTAATGCCAAGCTTCGTCTATTAGTCGGTTTTCGTTTCTGTTAAATATGTTCTGTACCTATCTCTAATAGCTTCGGAGATATTTAAGTTTGTTCAATTTAGTTCACTTAAAGTTATAATAAATGTTCAATGTGACCACCATTTTGTTGCTGGTAAACATAAAGTCTTTGAATAAACGATAAATTTACTTTTGGTAACGTGGAAACATTTATATTTTGAATCACGTCTCTAATTCTTGCCTTCATATCATCTACAGTCGTTGGAGGAGTTTGATGGACTTTTTCTTTAATCCAACCCCAAAGAAAAAAGTCCAGCTTTGTCAAGTCCGGCGATCTTGCAGCCCAGGAGATCGGCCCTCCTCTTCCAATCCATTTGTTTTGAAACTGGATATTTTTATATAATTTCTAACGTTTCTGCTAAAATGCAGAGGATCTAACTGCAGCCATATCTCTCTAAGGGTTTGTAAAGGTAAATCTTCAATAAAAGTTTCAAATTCGTTGCGCAAGAAGTTTAAAAATGAATCTCCATTGACCGTGTTTTCAAAAAATTTGGTCCTAGAATTCTTTCCCCAATAATTCTGGCCCAAACATCAAGTGACCTGCGGTGTTGATGATCAACTGGAATTATAAATCTGGGATTCTCAGTATCGTAATAATGGAAATTATGTCTATTAACGTATCCATTTTTGTGGAAAGTAGCTTCATCAGTAAATAAGATCGTGCTAAAATAGTTGGGTTTTTCTAAATTTTTATTCATGGCCCAATTGCAAAAGTTTAATCTATTAACGAAGTCATCCTCGTCTAATTCTTGTGCAAGTTGGACATGGTATGGATGATATTTATATTTTTTTATAATTCTATTAACTGATGTTTTTGAAACTCCAACTTCTAATTCCAATTGTCGGCAAGAAACGTGAGGATTTTCAATCACGGATTGAAGAACTAAATGTTCATTACCTTCATTAATTGCGGTTCTTTCATTCATTTTGTAATTTAGGAAGTAAGTATACAATACTACACAAATAAAAGCACTGTTTGACAAGTTTGATTTCTTCGTTTGTTTTCGTTCATCTTTTGTTTTACGCTCTTTTGATTAAATTGTTTAATTTTACGATGAATCGTTTAAAAACATCTCAAATATCTCTTAAAAATGTTGGTTTCATACAATATTTATTATAATTACAATTTATGTATTTCAGTTAATATTTTTTGGTTTCTTATGTACCCACAGCTTGCTTTGACCGACTAATGTTACTCTTCATCAGTGTTATCAACGAAAAAAATTGAACAAACTTAAATATCTTCAAAACTACTAGAGATAGGTACAGAACATATTTAAATAAAATATGAAAATATGCTGCGATTTTCAAATTTAGTAGACGTTAATTTGATCAAGGCGTTTATTCAAAGACTTCATAGGTGTGCCATCAACAAAATGGTGGTAAGATGATCGATTTATCATAATTTTAAGTGTTTGTATGTCAGTTAATATGTTAATTCTTATGTATTCATAGCTTGCTTTGATTCGACTAATCTTGACTCTTTCAGTGGTTCCAGCGAACAAAATGGTGGTCACACAATCATTAAATATCTGATAACTTTTAGAGATAGTTTGTATACATAAATATGTTTTATATTCTATGTATTCATAGCATTGCTTTGACAACGACTAAGGCATCTAAATAATATCAGGTGTGCCATTTAACGAAAAAATTGAAGACATAGCATTTTCAAATTAGTTATTGAATTAATTTGTGATCACGTATATCAACATACCAATTTTGACTAATAGATTAAAGAAAGCTCATGTATTCATTCTAGACCAAAGATTATTTTATCTTTAAAATAACTGAGGATAGCCATTTAAAAACATGAAGATATAGCATTTTCAAATTTAATGTTATTGAACTGTAAGATTTGCTTGTGATCACTCTGTATATTGAAATCCAATTTAATGATCAATAGATTAAAGTAAGCTCAGTGTATCTATTTAAATTCTTATACCAAAGAATTTTTTTATCATTTAAAAAGTAGCTATGAACGAATACGCACTATTAAATTATATACTATATATATATATATGTCATATATATATAATATAACTTTACAGTTCTAATATCTCTAGTATTAGTTTTAACTGTAAGATTTTCGATGTTACATTGAATATGAATTTTCTCATCCGAAACGTATCAAAAATATAAAGTGTGATACATCGTTGAATTCAGAATCAAGAAGAAATAATAGGGTATTGTTCTATTTAAAAATCAAAGTTATAAAAAATAGACAACTTTCGTATTTAAACTTCTAAGTTTAATTGCAAAGTAGCTATCGAACGAATACGCACTATTGGGACACCCTGAAAATAAATATATATATATATATATATATATATATATATATATATATATAATAATTTTACAGTTTTCTAATGTTTCTAGTATTAGTTTTAACTGTACGTTTTCGATGTTTTACATTGAATATGAATTTTCTCATCCGAAACGTATCAAAAATATAAAGTGTGATACATCGTTGAATTCAGAATCAAGGAGAGAATGTAAAATGGCGAAAATAATTTTTTCGTGTGTTTAAAAAAATAAAAAACGAAACGTTGTATCAAAAATTGAATAACAGCATTAAGTAGAGCTAGAAAAGTGGAAATGAAAATGTGCTCTTCTTTTCTTGATAGCTCTTCAAATAAGGTCAGAAAAAAATAAAAACGAAAATCAGAAAATTCAATTTTTTTCAAATATCTCAAAATCTAAGAGATATTCGAGTTCTACAAAGACCATAAATACATCCTCCCAAATTGCGTAACTTTTGTTCCATTTAACCGACCTTCCATCTCTTACCGTTTCCTTATCTTGGACACGGTGTATATGAACGTGTTGATTGGAAGGTAAAAAGTGTTAGATGTATATCAGAAACCACAGTTGATTATTGTTACACGAAATCACTCATATTTCGCTAGATAAAGTGAATGTAACTTTTCGAAGCAAAATTTTATTTATAGATGCTTTTAAATTTATTTGAATATGGTAAGCATTTATCGCAAAAACTATTCAATAGTAATCAATCAATTAAAAAAACCAATTTTCTTTAATATTGCTTGATAGTAGTCAATATAAAATATGAGGAGCTTTTAATTGTTTAAACGTTTTTGTAACGTTACAAATATGAAATCTCATAATCACAATCGAGTTTGATCGTTATAGTTATTATTTCCGAGGAGGTCAAGCAACGTTAAAAGATTTCAAATACGATGACTAGCATAATTACTATCAGTCTAATCACTGTAATAAAGTTCTATGAAGTAGCAGTCGGTATTTTGTTTTATTTTCTATAAAATAATGATGGTATATTTTTAAACTTTATTATAAATTCTATCAATAAATACTCGAGCCAAAATGTAATAACAATATGTTTATATAACCTTCGTGTTTAGACTCAATTGCCGAAGTGGTCATTTCCGATTACACTTATATCAGAATTAAAAATCGTGCTTGCAAGCAATAACTTATAACAAACATACGCATTACGAGCTTTCAATTGTGGGTATTGGGTAATGGTCACGTGTAACTGTCTTTTCGTTAATCTAGATGTAACTATGTAAGCTTTTAATTTTCAGTAAAGTAAAATTACATCATAAAGAAAATACCACTTCTAAACCTTGCCATATCAATCTATATCTATCCAGCTACTGAATATTTACATTAATTACTTTTATTGGAATATACACTGACCGGCAAAAAAATTTAGCCACCCTGAAATGTGTACTGAAGCTATACAAATTTCGATTTTGATGATATAAATAAAGATATAAACTGCTATATTTTTATTATTAAACCTTCGTATTGATCAGTCCAATGTAAAATGTGCACTACGTTTTAATTTTAACATATTGAACATTTTTATAAAAATCGCGTACAGTTTGACAATAAACAATCATTTTCACGCGTTGACAACACAGTGAATACAGTGCAAAAGTTGGACAAATTATTGTATTGGTTGTAGATGGTCGTAGTCAGCGGTATGTGTCCCGCACATTAGAAATACCTCGTACTACCGTTCAGGATGTTTGGAATCGGTATCTAGAGACAGGAACATGAGAAAGACGAGAAGGATCTGAAAGGCGAAATGCAACTAGCGCAGTTGATTAACGTTTTATCGTGTTGAATACAGTAAGGGATCGCAAAATAACAGCAATTGAACTGCAACATCGCTTGCAAGCGGTGCGACAGGTTGAAAGAAGTGAAAGAACAATTAGACGGCGACTTAACGCAAGTGGTCTAACTTCACGAAGAGCGGCTACAGGACCACAATTATTACCCAGACATTCAAGAGCACGTCTTCATATCGCCCTACTCTACGCGAATTGGAATCTTCAGCAAGGATATGAGTCGACTAGCGGATAGGTACACCGCAAGTTCAAAGGCTTCGGAGCTTCGCGCAAGCGCCCTTGAAAGGTGCACGAACGTCATTTTACTTTTGTGTTTTACAAATTACAAATCGTTTTTTGTGTGTAACATTGTTAACAGAATGTCGAATATCCTGTGTGAAGAATGTAAACTTTCATTTTCTAAAGTATCTAATTTGCGAGCTCACGTTAGAAGGAAACATCCAGGTAAAATTTGTGACATGTACAGAGTAGATATTTTTAATGCTCTTTTTTATCTAGGAAAAGAAGAAATTTTATGTCCAAAAAGGGTTTTCCCTGCTGCATGTGTTTGTTGTAAATGTGGCAAAAAAATTGTAAAGCAGGCTAATTTGAGAGTTCATCTCAAGATCAAACACCCAGGTAAGTCAGTCTATTTATGTGAACTCTGGATTTACATGGATATTAACTTGGACCAGGTGTTGCAAAAAAAGAAACATTTGAGTGTAAGCAGTGCCAGCAGCATTTTGTTAGTATGAGGGCTCTCAAATACCATTACAAATCTCATCAAGTACCGACTCTTAAAAAATGCGGTGTATGTTCAAATTCTTACAGTGATATTGTTCTTTTGAAGAAGCATTTCACGGAATCTCACGATATTGTTATAGAAGAGGAGGTATTGGAATTTGCTTCATTTGACGATTTTAAAATTTGGAAGAGTAATGTAGAACGGGACACATTGTCATCTTATGTTAATGTACACGGGTGTTACAAGAGGAAAAATTATACCAGGTAGGTACAGATATATATGATCATTAGTATAATTAATATTCATTGGAATTTTCGATAATAATCATTTCTTGTATTCAGGCATGCTTACGTTTGCCACCGATCTGGTAAGATCAGGTCAAGAGGAAAGGGAATAAAACACTTTAAGACACAAGGCAGCTGCAAAATTGATAGTTTATGTCCTGCAAATATAAGTGTGTATGTTCAAGACGGAAAATGCAAAGTTACCTTTGTTAAAACACACGTTGGACATCAAAGTGATCTAGGTCACTTGTGTCTTACTGTTACACAACGGTAAGACTTGGCTAGAAAGATAGCTTCAAAAATTCCTTTGTCTGCAATTTTGGACGAAGTCCGAGAGTCTGTTTTGTCAAGTTCGAAATTAGAACGTTTACATCTTTTAAAGAAAAGAGATCTTTACAATATTGAACACAGTTTTCAACTAAATAACTCATCTGTTCGTCATACAGAAGATGCAATCAGTGTTGAATCATGGGTTATTGAAATGCAGAACAATGGATCTGTTTTATATTACAAGCCTCAGAATTCCAACTGTGAAATAAACCCACATTTGAAGATAGAAGATTTTGCACTAATAATTATGACACAATGGCAGCGTGAAATGATAATCAAGTTTGGAAACGATTGTATCTGCATAGATGCAACACATGGAATGAATGGGTATGGTTTTCAAATGACCACTATTTTAGTGCTCGATGATTTAAGAGAAGGCTACCCAGTTGCATTTTTAATTTCAAATCGGACAGATCAAGAAATGTTGAAAATATTATTTTCTTATGTTAGGGAAAGTATTGCTGATAAAATTTGCCCTAATGTATTTATGTCCGACATAGATGAATCTTTCTATAATGCTTGGTTATGTGTAATGAAACCAGCCCAGCACAGGTAAAGTACCTTCAGGTGCAAAGTAAAAAAATAAACACAGTTTCTAAATTTTCAGGTTATTATGTACATGGCATATAGACCGAGCCTGGCGAAACAAACTGAACAAAATTGTATCAAAAGAAAAACGGGTAAGTCGATAAAGGTATTAATATCATTGTTATATTGTTGTTTTATAGGCTGTAGTATACAAGATGCTGAGGACTCTTTTGCAAGAAAGAAATGAGCAGACCTTTTTCAGAATGCTATGCAAGTTTGTATCCATTTGTAAGGAGGACTGTGAAACCACGGAATTTATCATTTACTTTGAACGATACTATATACATAGAGCACAAGAATGGGCATACTGTTTTAGATTGCGATGTGGTTTAAATACCAACATGCATATTGAAAGAATGCACCGTACAATTAAGTATATATATTTGGATGGCAAATTCACAAAAAGATTAGATAAGGCTATTAATGCATTAATGAAATTTCTCCGTGATAAATTATTTGATCGTTTAATTGTTATTCACAAAGGCAAAATTTGCACAAAATTAAGTGACATGAGATCAAGACATAAAAATAGTCAGTTACTGGATGTGCAGTCAGTTATAGAAACGGGTATGGGTTGGGAAGTAATGTCAACTTCTCATAATGAGATTTATTTAATAGAAGAAATAAAGTTGAATTGCTCTTGTAAGTTATACTGCATAGAATGCAAGGCATGTTTACACCGTTATTCATGCACCTGTCTTGATTCGAGTATAAAGAGGAACATGTGCAAGCACATCCACTTGGTCTGTGCATATAGGAATTTGCAGTCAACAGGTGCTCATTGTGAATTGTCTAAAGAATTGACAGAAGCACCTGCACAGGTGCTCCAAGGTAAAACTACTATTTTTAAAAAAATTAAATCAAATTATTCTTGCTACCATTTAAATTAAATCCGAATGTGTACCTATATTATTATAAAACAGTTTCTTTTACTTAGATAACACAGATATTCAATGCATGTTTATTTTGCTTTTGTATGTTAGGCATAATAGAGTGGTCTGTAGCATGTTGCATCCTGTTGATTCTAGCTTTGATGCTGATTCATGTTAGGTTTTATTAATATTGGTATCAATCACTGTTCTATTTTGATTTGTATTACTCGGCTGACAAAAGTTATGAATTTTTTCGTAGGGAATGGCAACAACCAAAATGCACCAAGTGCTGAGATAACTAGTCTTGTGGAAGCAATAAGAAGTCCTCAGGTAGTCGGTGATAGTAAAGAGTTATTGCAAAAGGAGAAGAGCAATTTAATAAACGAATTTCTGCACCATGTTAGCACTATTTCTTCTGTTGAAGAATTACAAGCAGTGAAACGGCTGATCGCACCAATTGCTCCTACATTGACTGCTCTTCGACGTGAACCTACACAACCTTTTGCAATTGAGGCACCCCTATCTAGTGAAATACCACACAACAAAAAAAATTACCACAAAAACGCTTTTTTTCAACTAGAAAAGTCCAGAAGAAAAGAAGGGAAAACCTTGAAATACCGTCAGCATTACAATCTGATCTTTTAGCTGTACATTTACTTTCAATACCTGAATAAATTATGTAATAATCAGAGTTGGAAGTGGGAATTAGCTAATTACATATACCAACAGACTTAATGTGGTAGCTTTTTCTTTTGTTGACTACCGACCCCAAAGACAAACTAGTTTCCAACTTCTTGGTTCCCTTCGATCAGTGTGGCACATGATCGGAAGTCAACAAAAGACTACAGCTTTGTATAGACCTGTAGGAGAGGTCTCTTTTTTCAACAAATTACATTTTACTTGTATTGTGTGTATGGTTTCTCTCTTGTTCCTTATTCTGTTTAATTATTCAATAAATAGTAACAAGCAACAAAACAACACTGTTTCTTTTATATATTAGCTGCCTGAGATCAAATCTGTTTCAAAAGTAGCTTGCTAAGCCGATGACACTGGTTTACTGATTGAAGTGAATACATGGGAAGAAGTATATAAAATGGCCTCTGCAGGTATCAGAAGTTAAAGCATGGTTCGATCATAATCTTTTAAAGTTAAATTAAAAAAAAAGGAATTTGCCTTTTTTACCATTACCACTATTGCAGTGATTTCAAATAAAATCATTGTTCATACCAGTAATTGTTAATTATTGTTCTTGTACCGACTGTGTTTCTAGAGCCAATACCTTTAAGTATTTAGGAATTATTATTGACAAATATCTTAAATGGAAGTCTCAAATCAATTATTTAACAAGTATTATTAGAGAAACTATATTTAAATTTAAAACTCCATAAAGAATTTTTACATAGAGAAATTTAAAATCAATATATTAGAGGCTAATTGTATCAATTTTGTATGATGGGGTACTAGCTTAAGTACAGAATAGTCTCACAAAAATTGATAATCAAGGTTAAGTGGTATAGTAAAAATAAAGGAATCTACATTGTGACAATATTTTATGCACAGAAATAACACTGTTTAATAATTGTATAGAACTTCAGATTAGTAATGTTTCTTCGTTTCCAATTCTGTCAACTGAAGGTGATCTGAAATTTAAAAAAAAATATACTGAACACTTAAGACATTTTAGACTTAGAAAGATAAATCAAACTGCTAATGGTTTGTTAGAGAATAACACTTTTAACTTCAGATAAAATTAACATATTATGTGACAACTATTTTAAATTAAATTTTCTAGAAGCTTTAGAAAAAAACAAAAAACACTACTAAGGCAATGTACACTTATGAATGACTAACTGCCAGTAAAACACAAAAGTAAAATACAATTTAAAACTAAACAGATGTTCGTAAACTAAACAGATGTTCGTGCACCTTACAAGAGCGCTTGCGCGAAGCTCCGAAGCCTTTGAACTTGTGGTGTACCTATCCGCTAGTATATGAGTCGCGCCTACGATCACGTGATGCTCGAGAAAGAGTGTGGAGAAGACGAAATGATTGATGTGCCTATTATACCATCTCTGAACGGCTGCCTTTTCATGGTGGTTCTATGATGGTGTGGGTCGGAATTTCCACAGAAGTACGCACGGAGCTCATTTTGTGGAAAATGGTACTTTAAACGCTCGCAGGTACGTGGAAGGTATTCTACAAGAATCTCATTTTCTCATTTTGTTGGAGATAGGTTTGTATTGATGCATAACGCCAGACCACATACAGTAAGAATCGTTGCTGAATACTTTAATTAAGTTGGAATTAATAGACTTCCTTGGCCAGCATGTCGTAAGGATCTGAATGCGATCGAACACTTTTGGGATGAACTCCAGAGGCGAATTCGTCGTCATCCAACAATACCTGCAATTTTGGAAGAGCTACGATTAGCCCATTTAGAGGAATTCGAAGCAATTCCACAAATTTGGTAAATTCAATGTCTAAAAAGTGTAATCCAGGCTGGAGGAGGACACACAAATTATTATCATTTAGTTTAAAGTTGATTAAGAGTTTCTATTTTTTGTATTAGTTTATTATATTTGAAAGGAAAAACCATCTAGTACGTTAAGAAATTCTTGATCCCGTACGTTAAGAAAATTTTGTAAAGTTGCAAAATTGCATATTTTGGTATTAATTTCACATTGAATGAAACTTGGACGAAGCGTGCTCTTTACAGAACATGGTGTCATGGCGATTATGTTAATTATCCGATTTATGATTACTAATCATCTGTTGGTCTGTACAGAACACGTTTTGATCATATCTGAGTCAGTGTATACGAAACGATCTCTGTAAAATAATAGAGACTTTTAATATTAATTATGGGAAAACTGCATCTTTAAGATTTAGCGGTTTTTGTCAATTCAGTGCTCGATTAAAAATCTGTTCCGCTTTGTATAATCAGATAGTAGTGTAAGGTATTTATGCCTATTAATTAGTTAATGCAAGTTGAGTACTACCCTAATTTACTCTGCAAACGGCTTAGCTGTGATGTCGGAGATGGGTTGGTTCGAAGGTTGTTTCTAGCTATCTCCGATATTTACTATTTAAAACTACTTTATAAACGTGTTATCTATTTTACACCTCTGATAAACAAATTCAGAATAGTTGTATACAATTTTATACTTTCTATTTATTTTATTTTCAACTTATAAAGTAATAATAAGAAAATATATGTACAGAATTATGATGCTCCAATAACAATTTAATACACTTAGAAATGTGAAAAAGGTAGCAACACAACTAGTTGCGTCTGGGTCTCTATCAGGACGGCTGCGGGCGGCGATTCGGCTGCTATTACCTGAGATAAAATTGATTGGTAGTACAGATAATACAATCAATAATTATTTGAACGAAATTCCAGTCAAAATGCGTTAATGTATACATTTTTTAAATTTCCTAGATGCGGCTTTGATGTCAGATAGCGGATAAGCGGGACCTTGATAAAATGGTTTTAATTCTATCTCTCTCCAGAAATATTTTAAAAGTTTAAAAGTTATCAGCTTATATACATTTTTACAGAAATGCTGTCTAGGTCTATATTAGTACAATAAAATTGATATTTTAGTATTAATTTGTTTATAACAAATAATTGAACAGCGATAAATTTTGGAAGTACGCTCTAATTAGAAAGTGGTAATTAGAGGACTAAGTTTATTAAAATACGGAAAATGAAGATAGATATAGGAATTTCTCGCACCATATGGTTGGAGTAGACGATGGTTTATATTATCACACGTAATTATATATATATATATATATATATATATATATATATATATATATATATATATATATATATATATATATATATATATATAATATATATATATATATATATATATATATATATATATATATATATATATATATATATATATATATGTCTCGGTCTTCCTCCGAGATATCATAGTTTTATAAACTAGCCTTAGAAATTATTATGTTGGACAGGAAATTACGTTAAGTAGAACAGAAGTGATGTTGACTTTTATAATATAATTTTACATCAATAATTAATTAGTCACTAGTGAACAAGTGTAGAGTCCACACCTCTAACGAGCTGCGCGTGTGTTTGTCGGCGAACTAGGCGTACGTCCCTCCCTTCCAATGATGTTACGGGCTTACTTCTCATCCTCGCGCTTCCGTTAGTGTATTGTGTGCAAAGTAGATAAGTAAGGCCTGGCCGGTAGCGGGTCCGGTCGCTGATGTAGATGTTCAATCGTGAGAGTAGGAATAAGAGGATGGAAGCAATGTGAAAAGAATGAATATGTGTCGTTAGCGGAATATCGCTGTTTTATACAAACTCAGTGTTGGGCGTCGGTTATGTCTGGACAATTAACAAACATTTAATTTACAACTGCGGGGTCAAGCAAAATGATATCCGACATTTTGCATCCCAATTGTGCTCGAATTACTAAAGTGAGGGGGAGGTTAGTGTATTTAGCTGATAGCTCGCGCATTGCCATTTTGGTTATCGTCATGAATTTGGCGGGTGAACATCGTGCCTTGATGATCAAAATATTTATGAAAAATAACTCACTTGGTGCTTGGTAGAGGTGTGACGGTTCCCTATCACAAACATAACGGTTGTGGGTTTCAAATTTTAGAGTTTCAGGTTCAGCCTTAAGGAAAAAATCAACCGATAGACCCAAAACTGCTCGTACACCTGAAAATATCGCAGCTGTAAGAGAAACAGTGGAATGATCTCCTACCCGTTCAGCTGCGAAACATTCCTCTACTTTTCCTTTGTTAGATCGTTCAGTAAGAATAATTATATGCATAGACCTGAACTTCCACCCATACAAAATGATGATCCTGCAAGAACTTTCTGAACGAGACTGGGAAAATCGCAAAGCATGTTCAAACGATATTCTTCGAAACGTCCCACAAAATGCTCTTTTGATAATGAGTCACGAAGCTCATTTCCATTTGTATGGCTATGTGAACAAGCAGAATTTTCTCTATTGGGCACTATAAAATCCGCAGCAGCTGCACGAAAGGCCACTTTACAGCCCATGTGGTACCCTTGCTGTTAGATCATTCGGCGTTTGGGGTCCATATTTCCTTAAAGAAAGAAGCGTAACGGTTACCGTAATTGACGATCGATCGACGTTCTACCCAATTTTTTGTAACCGAAATTTAATGAATTTGAACATTCGGATGTACGGTTCCAACAGGATAGAGCTACGGCTCATATGTATGAAGGTCAATGGACGTCGTAAAGGAACTGTTTCCAGAAGACAAAATCTTGCCACAGACGGCTTTCTCATTTGGGGCTACCTGAAAGCGAAAATGTTGCAACACCATACCCGAACCATTGATGAATTGAAAGCAGCAACACGCCAAGTAATTGCAAAAACATCGCCTCAAATGACTGATCGAGTAATGGAAGCCTTTAGTGTAAGGGTTCTTGAGATATTCAAGTAAAGCTTCCACCAATACACAGAAAATTGATACTCATTTGGAAGGAAAAAAAATTATTTATATATTTACAAGTTAGGGTATGATATTTCAACTTCTGTACTGAATACGGAGGACGACTTCTGGTTCCAGGGGATTGATATGGTTAGATGTGCTACGGTCGCCATCCAAAGAGATACTCTTGTCCAGACGGTCTTTGGGCTAATACGGTCTCCCAAACGGATTGCTTCAGGTACTTCAGTGGAGGATAACTTAATAGTTCAACGGCGGTGGAAGAAAGTTATTGTGGACGGTCGACGGTTGGGGAGGTAGACAAAGGTCACAGGTCCCTCTTTACAAACACAGATCCTTCACCAAAGATTGATTCTACATAAAAAAATAATTATTTACATAACGGTTTAACTGTTAATGCCGTATAATTCTGTCCAGTCAGAATTAAAAACTACAGAAGTCAATTTCCTACCTTTCACGTGTGTTAGCGGTTGGATCTAATTTTACAGTAGGTACAATGTATTTTACACAATAAAAAGTAGATTAACAGAAAAATTCCATTAATACTATCTTAAAGTTATTTTGTTATACTTTATAAAAATTATTCAAGATTTTAATTAGACGGTTAATTAACGATTTGAAATCGCTAAATAAAAATTATTTTGTTTGTAACTACAAAATGATCACATTTATAAATAAACGGTAGTCGCAAACGGCAACAAGTATGCTAATTAATATATTTGATATTGACGTGTTTATTTTTTTTTTTAATAAAATTCAATCATAAAGGTGCATTTCACGGTCAAGCTATTATATGGAATACAAATTATAAGATATAGATTAATTAATTTACAGGGATGGTGCTAGTTTAAATGATTTTGCTAATTGAGTATTTACTAATTATACGGAATCTAAATTTTATTATTTGAATGTTGACGGTTTTCTGTTTCTAAATTGAATTAATATACAAGGCTTATTTGTAACTTTTCCATTCCAGATGTGCATTATAATAGCAAATAAATTATTATTCGTCAAAATTGAATTGCGGAATATAAAGAGAAAATTTGTATTTACAATTAACGGTATAATCTTTGAAATCTTTTAAGTTTTCTTTATCATGAAGACAACTTTATTACAAACAAAAAGACATTTGAAACGACTTTTCTTTCGAAATTCATTACAATTTACGTTTTAATTATTTATAATGCTTAATTCAAACACCTTATCAATATTGAACGGTCAATGTATTAATTAATTTATGGGCTTGATTTCGGAAAGACTATTTTTAAATGAATAATTTTATTTCAAAAATCTGGTAATTACTGAATATTCTGGTAACGGAAGAAAACCCACATCAGAACTCAGCCTCTAATGCGTATCGAAAAAATGATCGCCGTTTTCTGAATAGTATTGTACACATTTCCATATAATTAAAAAAAATTGTAAATAGCATTTACACTGGCGGTTTTTATTAAAGATTAAAATGTGGGAGACCATTTGGCCGTACCTTAGTTTAAGTTTTATACGTAAAGGATTTCAATTATTTACTGTACAAATACATTCAGCAACGAATATGACATATCTGGATGTAGTTACAGACAGCAATTGAAGGTGGAACGTGCACATTCATTTCTTAATAACTAATTTAAGACCACTACTGTAGAAATTAAACATTTCTATGAATCATAGAAATCAAGGATGTGTATCATGCATTGGTGCAGCCTCACCTTTCATATAGACTTGTAGCCCAGGGTAGTGCAAACGCAGTGTCACTTTAAGCAAAGGCTAAAGGTTACGGTTACACGGTGTGACCGTTTGTGATCAAAAATACCCAAAAACTTTATTCATCGATATTCATGGGAAAATGGCCAAATGCATTACGCCCATGGACAAGAGCCAATTGTAATGGGGTGTTGTCATCATTTGGGGTAAAAGATACCAAAACGTTATTTCTGCCAATTTCGTTGCCAAAATGGCTAAACGTATTTTCTCGCTGGAGAAGTGCAGAATATTGTGCGTTTAGATCGCTAAACGTAATTTGGAGTCCACTATGTCTAAAAAGTTTATATAGTTTTCAATTAAATTGTAGAACGGTCAAATGCATTACTTTCATTAACAATCAGTCATAACCATAATATTTACTGATGAATAATTTGGTTTGCAAAATGGTGAATGGGTATTACTTTTACGCTCCAGTAGATACAACTGGCCTTTAATATTAAATAACATTTTTCAGCTTACCAGACGGAAGGTTTCCGAATGTCATGCGTATTGTGGATATGTAATGGTTTATGGTGTAATTATTGCTTTACTACTGTGAAAGACCAACTCGATTAGTGTTTATGTTGTACTCTGGATAGACACGGTTAATTTAAAATAGCTGAAATTTTAGGAATGGTCTATCTAGATGAGTAGGATACCACGTTAGAATTGCGTATTACTGTCTATCAATGACATAAGCGTAGCAAGGAGATCAACATCAAACAAAACCTTACAAGTTCTTACAATGAAAGGATTTGCGCAGAGATGCAGATAGTAGTAATATACCCCACAAAGAATAACGTTTGAATTAAGTGTACGCTCTTTGATTTTGTTTTTTAGGTAAAAATAAACCATCCATTTTATACAAGTGTAATTATTATCGGTGTAATTTATCGTGAATACGAAACAACACAGTATTTCGTAACATTACTGTAAGTACACCAGTGAACCATAGCATCAATATTATTTTCTAGTAACTGTGCATCTTGTCTTGAAGTAATTACACTATAAGATTTAATGTCGTAAGCAAGCACTAAACAACTGTGTGAACGTCATCAATGGACAGTACAAAAAAATTGAGGCTCCCAAAGTGCCTCCTTGTGGAACATTTGAAATAAATAATAATAATAATATTTATTGTGCAGCATGAGTACATAAGTACACTTACACTCGTCCGGGTAAAACAAACATATTCAAACATATTACAATACATATAATAAGTTAAAAAAAAAACAAACAAATATAAACAATAGAATTACGAACGAACTAGCATTCAATTGACTTAGAATTGATGGAAAACTCATCAAATGAATAAAACGCTTTGTTTACGAGAAAATTCTTGATTTTACTTTTAAATGCCGCCAACGTCAATTCTCTTATACCAAGTGGTAATAAATTAAAAAATGCTTGAGACTGATACCATACATTATTCTGAGATTTCTTCAGCCTGCAATATTTAACTCTCAGATTATCTTTGTGCCTTGTATCATGCTGATGGATATCAGATTGATGAACAGCCAGAGAGAGATTCCGTTTAACAAAACAGAGAGCTTCGAGGATATAGAAGGCATGGAAAAGTTAAGATCTTTAAGCCAATAAAAGAGTTGCGACAGTCAGCCCTATATTCAAGACCAGCAATGATTCTGATTGCCTTACGCTGCAATCGAAAAACATTTCGGCACTGTGCACTATGACCCCAAACCAATGCTGCATAAAGTAGAGTACTTTGTATTAGCGCAAAATAGGCTGTTTTAATTACTTCAAGGGACGTATTGCTATGTAAGCTTCTTAGTAAAAATAAATATTTATTTAATTTATTTGTTACTAAGTTAACATGATAATCAAAATTTAAACGCGAGTCTATACCACAACCCAAGAATAGTACTTTGGAGGAAGAATCTGTACTAGCTTCTTTAATGATAGAGGCATAACTATCGTTTTTGAATCATTGAGCATTAGCTGGTTAAAACAACACCACTTTTTGACAATGTCAATACCTTTCGCAACATTATTGTTAACAAGGTTAAAATCAGAACCAGTTGAAAATAGCGTTGCATCATCAGCATACAAGATACAGTTAATGCTAGATGGAAGATACCTAGGCATGCCATTTATATAAATTAAAAATAACAAGGGTCCCAATATAGAACTTTGCGGTATTCCAAGATGAACAGGTAGTTTATCAGAAAGGATATTGTTGTGTAGCACACATTGATGTCTGTTTCTTAAAAATGAGGCAATTAACTCAGCACTGAGGCTGTTAAACTTGTAGAAGGATTTTAGTTTAGTTACCAAAATTTCATGAGAAATACAATCAAAAGCCTTTGAAAGATCTACAAAAGCAGCAATTGTAAGTTCACCTTTTTCAAAACTATCTAAAGAGGTACTGACAAAATTAGTTATTGCATCAGAAGTGCTTTTACATTTTCGGAAACCATATTGATGTTTGAAAAAAAGATCATTACTTTCAAAATACTCGGAAATTTGTAAATACAAAACTTTTTCAATTAGTTTACTGAATACTGGCAAAATAGATATCGGACGAAAATTATTGACATTATTTCTGTCTTCACCTTTTTTAAAAAGTGGTAAGACTACCTTGAGACTATCTGGAAAAATTCCAGATTTAATAATAATATTAACTAGTGTGGTTAGCGGTTTGATAAATAAACTCACGCTACGTTTGATCAATTTTATATTAAGACCAAATATATCTCTAGAATTATTGCATTTCAAGCTTTTTATGGCCTCTCGAACTTCAATTTGAGATACACCTTTAAATTGAAAACCAGGCGCATGAAAAATGCTGACGGTACTAGAGTTAGGCTGGTCATTATTACCAGTAGATGAGCTCGCTGAGTTGTTCTTTGTGACGCCTGTAAAAGAAGTGTTAAAGTCATTAGCCGATAAAATTGAAACCGAATTCACGTTCACACTGCTATTTGAGTTAATTATGGACCACATAGCTTTAATAGAATTACCAGATGACTTAATAAAATTATCATTAGCTTTAGTTTTAGCAAGCTTGATCTCCTTCTTGTACTCAATAGCCAATTGTTTTTTAATATCTAATAAGTTCTGATAACGAAACTTATTGCACAAATCATTAACCATTTGAAGGTTTTCCCTCAATTTGCGTAAGTTAGGTGTAAACCATTTTACAGAAGAGTGATAATTAAGTGTTTTCATTTGAACAGTAGGAAAACAGTCAGTATAAATCTGACAAACTATATTAACAAAATTAGTGAAATGAGTATTACAATCTACACTATTATCTGAAAACATATAATCCCAATCATAATTTGGGAATTTAGCAAAAAACTTATTCATACCCGACATTGTTAACGGACGAACTACTTTAGTTACGCAAGAATCCATTTTGGGCCCCCTGAGGTTATGTAATATTAACTTTAGACCTAAGTAGTCGGATAAACCTAAATTAACAGAATTTATGGTGTAATCATTTATGGAAAAATTGATAAAAATATTATCCAAACAGTTTTCATGCCTTGTTGGAGTGAAAACCGTTTGAATATAACCATTAGCATTTAAAAGATCAAATAAAATCTGCGATTGTGTGTCAATACCAAAACGAACATTAAAATCCCCCACCAAAATAACATTATACTGCACTAATCTATCAAGCAACATTTCCATTTGACAATAGAAGGTATTAAAATTGCCCAAAGGTGATCTATAAATACATACAATAATTACGTTGACATTTATTTGTATGCAACAAATCTCACAATGAAGTACAATAGATAAGTCATTAATGCACTTTAATGGTTTAGCTGAGATTTCTAATTTAACAAAAATTAAGACACCTCCATGGATAGAAGTAGACCTACTGTAATAGGATTTTACAATCAATTCACCAAGCTTAAGCAAATTAACAATATCTGGGTCAGCAAACCAATGTTCACTAATACAAACGATGTCCAGATTCTCATCCTGGAGAAATGCATCAAGTTCATTCATTTTATTCCTCAGACTTTGGATATTAATATAAAAAACCAAAAGGTCATTGCTAATATGAGATATAGAATTTACTTTGGTTTTTGTAGACTTCCTAGACGTTAGTTGTTCACTAGTGTTTTTGTGCGCGGGAAAAAACCGATTTACACAACTCCCAATTGGCCAGATAGACGGGTCCATAATCTTTCCTAGATTCGAATATTGAACTGACACTCTAAAAGATGAATAATTAGTGGGATGTTTTGATTGAAGTTTTTCACAGTCAATATCCGGAAACATCGGTTTGAGATATGTCAGGAGCATATCTACAGAAGTATCTGGATCTAACTTATAGACATGCAAATGTGCTCTACGTATTACTGCTTTTATATTACAAGAAGAATCCATATCATTATTACCAATTATACGTGCAATTGATTTACGTTTATTGCTAGATCCAGCTGTGTCACTCCTTTTTTCTGACTGTTGAACAATGCTAGAATGAGTAGCAGTAGTCGCAGGTGCGTCATTAATCTCGATATTATCAATAATTGGAAACAATTTGGTAGCATTATTAGATGGGCCACATTCAATTGAATTAAGTGTATTATTCTGTTTACTTACATGTTTGTTTATTTTATTTGATGATAACTTAGAGGTCAGATCATGTTAAATTCCACTTTTATCAGAACAATTCAATGTTTGTATTTTATTTAAAAGAATAATTTGATTTTGCAGAGAATTAATAGCAATTTCTTGATTTAGAATTACTTTGTCTTTTTCCAAAATTAAATTCTTTAGAAATTTAATTTCGACTTCAAGAAATTTGACAGGCACAATATTTTCCTCAGGTTGAACACTGTTAATATTATCACAGCAATCCAACTGCTTATCATTAATTATTTTTATATTTTTAATGTGTTTCGCACAACCAGGATGATACACAGCACTACATATAAATTAATAAAATGAAAAGCTGCTATACAATACACAAAGTTCGATTTTCTAAATACAATAAGATAATATTAGCTTATTTAGCTTAGGAACCACTTAAAGTTTTGTAATAATCCTGAAAATCCTTACTATAAATTATCCTGTCCTAGTGAATAATTCCTATCAAAACTTATTTCCTATTTCCTTCTACAACTATTTCATCAGTGTTACTAAATGATATCAGTTGTACACTCCTTTCCCACTCCATCTCAATTACCTATAAATACCAGACCGCCGGCATTATATTCTCACCTCACTTGACTTTTATTTAACTTATTACAGTACAGTTATTAATTGTACCGTGTACCGTTATTATTATTAACCTGATCAGTAACCAGGCCACCTTGACCAGTATTATTAACCTTAGTAATACTGTTACTAAGCCAAAATCCACCCAACATCTCCAAATATAATCTTAATCCCCGCACGATTTTTGTACGGACTTCTTGGTGGTATCCAACGACCCGAGGAGAGTGCATAAAAGTAACCCCGGCGAGACGTCCTTAGTTTGATGACGGTTACGCCCCGAATAGCTAAACACTTCTCAACTCAAAAATTAATTGGTGGTATACATCCCCAGGAAAGTACCGAAGGGCTGTTGAAGGACGTGGTTATTTTGACGGTGGTTACCCACCGAATAATTAACTACCTCTAATACATGTAAGTCTCCCTTAACGATACCAACTCTAATACCTTCGCCGGCAGTTACGACACCGAACAGGGCATTATCTTTAAACCAAATCAAAATCAGAATCTTGAGTATTACCCCCTTATATTTATCTTCCCTAAACATAATCCCAAAATCACATTTACCTGAATCGCATACTTCAGAACTCCCTGTATTCACCTTGTACACATCCATAGAAAGAAACTTTTCAATAACTCGAATACAGTAATTATATATTAACCCTGTTATATACATTATGTACCATTTACCCTATAGACCCAAATTAATTTTAGTTATGAATAACTAAAATATATTCATAACCAACTAGTACACATCATTCATCTTTGTATAAATTCCAATCCCTTCTCATAATTTGATTCATAGAAAACTAAATTCTAAGTATTAAACAGTTTTAATTGATAATCTTACAGTATGATTCAATTAATCAGAATTCTTGTGAGTAAACTGTTCATTATCAACACCTTAACTTTTACACATAATTTATTTTCACGGTAATTAATATATTCATTTGCAAAATATTCAACGTGTTTGTATCACGTACGTTTTAGTTTAATATTTACAAACGTTATCCACAGATTTTAGTTTACTTTCTATTGGTTTATTGAATCCATTAGAGTTAATTTTAGTTATTTCTATTACTTCCCAGATGGGAAACCCAACTAGCACCTAGGTAGTGTAAGTCATGATCTCGCATTGAGAGTCGAAAATAGGGCAAAAAAATTAAATTTGTAATTTGCCAAAACAGGGGCAATACAAAACAAAATAACCACGTGCATTACTAATTCAAAAAACAAGAAATTTTTTATTATGGAAATTGAATGGATCTTTTGTAATTTTTTTATACACTGTAGTTATTACAGTTATTTTTCGTTTAGCAGGATAAATATCATGCTTAAATGTGAAGCTCATTACTAATAGAAGCTTATGTGGCAGTGTGGTAAAGTGGTTAGCCGATACCAGGTAGCCGCAAATAGATCGTGAGATCGGGAATTGATCACTACATACCCAAAGTATTGTTATTTGTTTTACCAGGCTCCAACACTAAGCATAATATGTTAGCACACTCATAATAATAATGTAGTCGGTTTATAATGACTATACGGTAACAAATATATCTGTCTACAAAATTTCAATGTAGAATATATAAAACAGGATTTTCTTGTCGCAAAAGGTCGCGAGGGTTTAATGTCAAACAACACTAACTACAAATATGGTAGCTTTGAGTTAACGTCCATTTCGATATCAAAATTTAATGTTTTATTATGTGTCAAAAAGCTGCACCTCTCCTGTGAGAAATTATCAAAATTAACACAACGTTAACTCATAATTTTAGCAGTATAGTTAGTAACAAATAACATTAAGAGAGATAACGCACTATTATTATTTGTCTTTTGTGTGTCAAACGGCGCTATCGGCGGTTAAAGTCGTTTGACTATAATTATTTGACTACTTTCGATGAATGACCTCTTCATAAAGTTGAAAAAAGGTTTAGTTTTTCTTTGAAATTTGGCATAACTGGTCGATTTTGAGGATTATTGTTTATGTGATTAAGTTTAGTTTGTGAGAGTATATTAAAGTGTTTAAAATTTTATCATTTTCTTGTGGTGTGACAATGAACCGATCGAGGTATATTGTCCAACTAGCATTAAACAAAGCCTACTTTCCTGTTGCGACAAGTTCAATAATACTGTGTGCAAGAGATGATGAAATCACTGGCGTCGATGCAGTGCAGGTGGGTTAATGTTTGTTGACTTTTTAATATTTTGCTAGATGAAAGATACGCAAATAACAATATAGAATTAAAAAAATACTAAAATACTAAACTATGTATTTTATGTGCATTTCGTTAACATTTTTTATTTAATTGCTCTATTTATTGTTTTTAAACTAACTTTTAAAATGTTTTTGTGCGTGACACCATTGTAATTATACATTTGAAATTTTGAGTAATTTTTGCACCATTACCTTTAAACATTTTAACAAAGTGCTTATATCCCCATCGTAACTTAAAGAGCAATTAAATAGTATATATTTTGTTATAGGAAATCGACGAGCAAAACACATTACTGATGTGTATTTTTTTCTGCTAGTACAAATGATAATTTTGAGGAGAAGGCAAGGTTTCTAAATATAGAATTGAATAACTTGCAATAAAAATATTACTTTTAGGTAACTGTCGGTCAAGACTCTTTCTCAAGAGATTCTGTTGTGGACCCAGACAATGACCTATCATCATCTGATTCTGACGAACTGAATTCAAGCGATTGCTTAGGCGGTAAAAAGGTTTGTGGTTTTTTATACTAATATCTGAGTTGTAAACTTGAGGATTTTCTTTAATTAATGGTAAGCGATCAGCATAAGAAATAAAATCTTTCTTCTTTAAACTATTCGGCTTATTAGATATTTGAAACATTTTCAACATTTTTTATAACTGTGTGGAATCTCAGCATTGAAAATGGTTTAAATACGAGTATCTAATGATTTTATTTATTTTGTTACGGTTATTTCGTTTGTTATCCTGACCGATTCTTAATAATTGACGAAAATATACATTGGTTTTTATAACACCAACTTTATTATGATCAATTCAATTTATTATCAAAAAAATATCTTTCAGTGTCTCAACAAAAGCCGAAAACATCGTAAGACATATCGTACTTTAACACTACTTGCTTTGCCTAATAATAAAGATGAACCTGTTGATAATTTACTGCAACAGGTAAACGAAAGGCATGATGACAACGTAAGAGAAAATTTTGAAAATAGACCCGAAATTGAGAATGAAGTAAAAAGAAAAAAAATAGCGCAACCAGAAGAATGGGCACGTAACTCTTTGAAGAAAAAAATACAGAGAGGGGAGGAACACAAATCCATTAGCAGTGACAAAGTCATACCCAATAAAAAAGTTCAGCCTAAAGATTGCTCAAGAGAAAATGCACCAGTAATTTTAAAAAAGAAGAAAGGAACATGTTTAATAGTGAATATTGGAAGTTAGCAGATATCAATTTACAAAGACAATATCTAAGCGGGTTAATTGAGGAAAAAGACAAATTTTCAACTCGTACTTCAAATGAGTTTTCGAGGAGAAAAACGACTCGAGTTTTTTTATATGGTAAAGGATAACCAAAAAATACAAGTCTGTCAGGGATTTTTTCTTGTAACCTACAATATACCAAATACAGTCATACAGAACATTATTAAGAAAGGAATGATCATAATATCGTAGAGAAAGATAAAAGGGGAAAACACATTCCTGATGTGAAAGACACTGCAAAGGAATATTTACCTGGAGACCTCAACTTCACAAAAATGTATCAAATGTACGTTGAAAAGTACCAAGCTGAGTAAATTACACCGGAAAAGATTTGGTTTTATCGGAAGAGATCTTTAACACAGATTTTAACATTTCATTCTACATTCCCCGGAAAGATTTTTGTGACAATTGTTTTATTTTTAAGAAAGTAAGTGATGCAGAGAAAATCAGCTCATAAAGGCGATCATGAGAAGCATTTATTGAGAAAAGAGGCTGTTCGAGAGTATAGAAATACATTTAAAGAAAATGCAAAGAATAATGATCTTCTTTTTTTGTGAATTTAATTTTAAAGCCGTACGGTACTGCCCTCAACTAAAAACGAAATCAACATTTTATAAAAGTCGATTGGGAGTGTTCAATTTTACTGTGTATAATGTTGCCTCAAGAAAAGCAGAAAATTTTGTGGCACGAAGCTATAGCTGGTAGGGGCGCAGACCCAGACGATTCATGTTTATTTAAATACCTGAGTTGTACGTCAACCGGAAACCATTTGTTTTTATGTCTGAGACCTGCGCTGGACAAAATCGCAATTTTATTGTTGCTCCTATGTTTCTCTATGCGGTGGAAGTGTTAAATATTCTAACGATTGACCAGTTGTTTTTTGAACCTGGTCACTCCCAGATGGAATGCGATTCAGTTCACGCTACTAATGAAAAAGCTAGTAAGGACCTTGAAATTTATGATCCATCTGGGTGGTACACAGCTATCAGGATGGCTTCTAAACAAGAAAAATATTCTGTATCTGAAATCAGTCAGGATGATATTATACATTTTAAGGACATTGCAAAACAAATTGTAAAAAATCGTAAAATTGCTTCTGATGGACAGACTGTGAGGTGGTTGGACATTGTATGGCTGCATTACAAAAGGTAAGATAAAAAGCACATTTATTTTAAATATTATTATAAAGAAGATCCGTTTTTGAAGTTTAAGGTTTAAAGACGGGAAATGCGGTCATTTAGTTTAAAAAATATAAATCTTTTATTCTGGCCCCCTTCCAGTTGATAGAAAAAAGCCATCTGGACTACACGAGGTCTGTTCAAAACATATTATTAAAGAGCCGTATTTCATTTCAATTTAACAGAAGGTGTACCAACTGTTGAAGACCATAAAGATGAAGAATCGTAGTAATTGTTATTTTTGATATTACGAAATTTCTAATAGCCATCAAATGTATTTTTACTTTGTGTCTTGTTTTTCAATATATGCTTATCTTTAACTAAATTGTTTTTTTCTATTGAAACGACCTTTAAATATCGGAACAATTTTAAATTCCCAAAGTCATGTACATTCAAGCGATGTAACAATAGATTACAATTTTTCTTTTAACAATAACTAATCAGAAGACGAATGCTGGGAGGCTAACGGAGAATTACCCCATTCTTACAGTTAATTGTAAGAATGGGTGTATAACAACTCAAGTGTAAATAGTTTCTGAATTAGTGATAAAATAGATTAAGACAACTGTTGTATAGGGTCCTATAAAGTAAAAAACAGTGGAAGAAGCTATTGAGTTTTCTATTGCGGCAGAAACAAGACTGTTTTTACCCCTTACCCCGTAGTTCCACAAACATCGGAATTTAAACATTTAGACCTAAATTTGAATATAATTACTTATCAAGTCTTTAAGATATTGCAAACACTGCATCCACACATGCCCTCTCCCTTTCTCTCTCTTACGCCAACAATCACACACACACACACGCACGCACGCACGCACGCACGCACGCACGCACGCACCACGCACGCACGCACGCACGCACGCACGCACCACCACGCACCACGCACGCAGCACACGCACGACACGACACGCACGCACGCACGCACGCAACACACACACACACACCACACACGTAGATATATACCACGAACACACACGCGTAGCACGCACGCACGCAATCACACACACACACACGACACACGCACGCACAGCACGACACACGCACGCACGTACGCACACACGGACACACGGACACACACGGACACACGGACACACGGACCCACAGACACACGGACACACACACACACACGGACACACGGACACACGGACACACGGACACACGGACACACGGACACACGGACACACGGACACACGGACACACGGACACACGGACACACG